>JASXSY010001230.1:0-245205 GCA_034509805.1 Sipha maydis | reverse complement strand
ATTGCCTATATAACATAACATATATATAATTATAGAAGTTCAAGTATTCCATCTTTAAATATTCAATATTTTTGTACTAAATTAATATTTATAAAAAAAAAAAATATTTTATTTTATTTTGATTTCTCAGTCTCTTATTATTATTTTATATGACTAATATAAAAATTGACTGCTATGTAGAGTATACATTTTTATTTACAATTATTGACATAAATATTTTACATTTATTGAGCATGCTTTTAGTATAAACCTGTTTATTTTTATTTGTACCTTAAGGATAGTAATATAATAATGTAATATGATTTATGAAAAATGTATTTACTAATATTTATATAAATATTTCTGTATATATTTTTTTCTTTTCAGACAGCAATTGCGTTATTTGATATGTTAGATTTTTATGAATCAGCTATTTGTTTAAATATATCATCTAATAATGATATTGGCACTCGGGGGTGGCAAGCATGTGCTCGAACATTAAGAAAGGTAATTTATTATTATAATTGATAAAATAATGCATTATAAATATAAATTTATTTTTATTTTTTAGTCAAAATGTTTAGAACAATTAGAAGCAAGAAACACTATACTTAGCGAATCAAATATGACTACATTAGGTCGTTCATTAAAATTTGGTTCACAGTTGTGCGTTTTAAAACTTGAAAATTGTAATTTGGCTGATCGACCATTAACATCTCTAGGTGATTAATTTTAAATCCAATATCATTATATTATTTTATTTTAATTAGTTGAACATTTGTTTTATTTAATCAATGATATGTATTAACATTTACCATACAATTTCTATAGATATTTTTTTTCAATTAAACATATATAATGAATAATATGATAATCTAATTAACACTTTATATGATCACTGTTTTAGTTTCTTCAATCAAATTTAATTTCTCATTAAAAGAACTTTATTTGGGTGAAAATTATTTAAACGAAAATGATGCAAAACAACTTTCAATTTTATTGAAATGTAACACCACATTACAGCTGTTAGATTTAAGGTAAGTAATAATTTTGTATATTTTTAAATTAAGATTTAAATTATATTAAATTTACCTTTTTGTTTTTAGCAATAATAATATTCAAAATAAAGGTTTTAAATTACTATGTGACACCATTGTAGATCATAATTCTCCATTAACAATTTTAATTGTGTGGAATAATAATTTGGATCAAGAATGTTCAGAATGTTTGGCAAATTTGATAGTAAATATATTTAAAAATTTAAAATTTATTTATAATAGAAAACTTTTTATTTAAAATTACATCTTATGCTGTACATTTATTTGTGTTGTTGTTTTTTTTTTTAGAAAACTGAAACTAAATTAGAAATGCTCAATATTGGTTTCAATTGTTTACTTGATACTACAGCTAGTGCTATCCAAATACCAATGAAAAATAATAAAAATTTACTACGCATAGGGTTACAAAGCACTCAAATTACTTGTAAAGGAGCTAAAAACTTAGCAGAAGCACTTGAAACCAATATTTCATTACAAGTAATTATCAAACATTATTACTATACATTTTATTATTAGGTTATACATTTTTTTCACAGTCTCAAAGTGAGTACAGTGATATTAAATATTAATTCAATATTATATACATATATTTATTAAATTAAAATAAACTAATCTTAGTGGTAAAGTAAGGGCATTTTTCAGAAGGATTTAATGTATTTTTAAATTATGTAGATTGCAATTATATTATTATGGTAGTTTTACTAATTTACAAAACAAATGTTTTGTATTAAATCGAAACTAATATTTATTATAGAAAAGATAAAATGTTATAAAGTAAATTATTGTTTTATAGAATATATATATGAAAGGTACAGGAAAAAAACCGTTACTAGTCCATTTCTGTAAATTTTACAAACTACAATCTATTTTTCTTACAACCAGTTGGACTAAAATCTTTCATTGCCAGTATGCCTAATCTTCTTCATCCTATAACTATAGAATGAAAAATTTTTTACTGAATCAATTCAAACCGATTATATCACTCCTAGTTTGCTTTCGAATCAAACCATAAAATCAAAATTGAAAAAAATGGACTACTACCGTTTTTCCCCTATACCCTTCATATATATATATAATTTTAAGAAAAATTTCAATAATAGGTATGCAAGTACAGAATTATATAAAACGTATTTGTAATTTTTTATTTATTTAATTAAATATTTAGTTTTTAATGTAGTATTGGGTTGGTTAATAATTTGTATTTGTATTTAAAGTTAAAAAAATATAGTGTTATGGTTGTATAATTAAATCCTGTTAGAAAATGTATTGATTTTTATGTCGTAAAACTACTTTTGTACTGTAATATTATTCGCTTTTACAGAGATTAGATTTACGTGATAATAATATTCAAGTTGAAGGACTGAGAAATTTAAAAGAGTCCATTTCAAAGAATTGTAGAATTACACGCCTAGATTTAGATCCTATACCACGTAACAAATATTCAGCTGTAAGATATTGGTTTTTCTATAACTATTTTAATTTTTGATTTTTGATTTTTACCAAACAAAAAAAATTTAAATAATTTTTATTTGTTGAATTGATATTTCAGGAATCAACTTGGGAGTATACAAATTTAGTTGAAAAGATCAAACAAATGTGTATTGAAAATGAAAGTAAACATTGCAGTAAACAAGTTGATGATAATCTATTGGATCATGTTACAGATGATTCTATTGTAACAAAAGCTATCAAAATACCTAATGTTGATTCCAGAAAGATATCTTTAACATGTGAATCATTAATGATGCAGTATACTTCACACAAAAATCCTAATTTCCTTGGTTCAGATGATTACTTACCTATGTTACGAGGAAGTAGTGGTAGGCTAAGAAGTCCTGCTCCAAGTCCCATTCACAGTCCAATTGCCAGTAGTCCAACGTGCAGTCCTTCAATTACATCAACACGTAATCGTTTCCATGTATCAAAAGTCTCTGAACAAAAGCAAAAAGAAAGTCGATTTAAGGTGACCAAATTAAATGATTTAAATGATAAAGCGCCTACAGCTAGTAATGAATCATTATCAGATGATTCATTTGGGCCTACTAATTTAGAACTTGCTGTCGATAGTTTGGATTTATGCAAACATAAAAATGAGTCTAAGAAAGAAAATCAAAGGACTAGAAAAGTATCTTGGGTAATGGGCTCTCGTCCCTTATTGACATCATTGCAAAACATTACTTCAAGTTTAGATCAAGCCACCTCAACTGGAGTTGATAAGCTCCTTAGTTTATTTAGTCCCTTTTCTAGTGCAGATAAGACTTCAGCATCCATTGATACTGTAGAATCGAATGATTCTGTTTTTGAAAGAGATCCTGAATCAAAGAAACCAGTTACACTTGATCAAGCAACATGGCCACCAGTTTTTGGTAGCTTAAAAAAAACCACTACAATCTGTAGACCTTTGTCTGATAAAGGTAGACGTAGTTTAAATGATTTGCGTACTTTTTAACTCTTAAGAGTTGATGACCATACATAGTCCATTTGCCAGAGAATAAAATGTATTTGTGTTAATTTTTATTATAAGGTCTTCTTCTCACACGCAAATCTCGTTTACAGTAGTACCTTTTACAAACTTAATTGTGATTCACAAGCACATGAGTACAAATTTTGTTTTAATCATTGTTGAACAATTTATAAATATTTATGGGATTGTTTTTAGTTATTAGTACTATAAATATAGTTTTTACACTCTTTTCAACCATTCTACAGGGCTACTGTATTGAGGCTATACACAACAATTAATTAGAATATCAGATTTTATTCAATATTTTAAAACCAAAACAAATTTCTACTAACATTAATATAAAAATTAAATTGAATAATTTAAAAAAAAAATTAATCTAATTCGTATCCTTTTAAATTAAAATCTTGTTCTGATCCAATGAAAAATATGTTAACAGGATTTTTTATTATTAAAAATTAAATTTTAGATATTTGTATGAAATATAACATTTATAAAATATTGGAAGTTACCACACAGTGTTTTTAACAAAAAGGAACAAAAAGATAATCATTAATATTGTTATATATACAACATGGCTCTTTAACTTTCCTATAATATTGTAAGCACAAGTTTTTCAACTAATTATTTCTTAAGTTTCACTTCCTAATTTTTTTTTGTTTTTCTTATGAAAACAAAAAATATTGGTTATCAACTTGATGTTGTTTTAGCTATAAAATCGAAAAATGTGGAATAATGTATGTTAATGTTAAATGCAAAACACATTTTATTTCAGGCCTTAGAGATTTATATTAAGCATTCATTACTGGTTATCTTAAAATATTATAAATTATGTTGAGTTCATTTTTATTTAAAAATTGCATTGTTTCAGTTAATCTTTCTTCTTTTTCCGAATTCTTAGTTATTTTTATTGACTGTGATTTTTGTCTTGGATTTTCTTTGTGATATTTTTTTTTCTTATGATTATGAAAATACTATATATATACACATATTTATGACACTTGTTTAATCTGTTTTTTTTTTTTGTTTTTATTTTTGTTATTTTCATTCAGTTACTTAAATTTTATTGAAACAAAAAATATTCCAAAGACTGACAATTTCCAAACAGTATTTGGAAAGACTTTAAAGTCAATTTATTCATTTAAAGAAACTTTACTCTTAAAATATCATATATTTGTTTACAGGTGCCATTTTTTTTTTCTATATTAATATCATAATGTTTAAGTCCAGACTAGTTGGAAATATTGTTACCAAATATACTATCAAATAATTATTAAACAGTAGTTAGTCTATATTGTATTACAATAGATTTATATTTAGCTTAAAAAATATTATAAAATCTTATATATTATTATGAATATAGGTTTAGTGTACTTAAAAATAAGAAGTTAATTGATTTTTTTTTATTATGTTTTAAAAATGTTGAACGATCATGTGTTCTCTGTTGATTAACTTAAACTGCTATATATATATATATATATATATGACCTTTGCATTTAAAAAAAAAACGCCCTTGTTGCGATATGTTTATAAGTTGTTACATATAATTCAAAACGTCCTTTTTAGTTGTATACTATTACAAAATTATTAATTTACTTAAATTTTATTGTATACACACTTTTACACATATTACTATATATTAATTTCAGTTATTTATATTTTTTTACACATTGTCTTCAATTAATATAACGGACAATTAATATTATGATTTAAACAGATTGATTTTTTCAATATTTTATTATATGTAGAAAAGTATTCATAAATATATGTACAACTTAAATTGTTTACACGTATGTCAGAGTTAAAAATTTAAAAATTGAAAAAATATATATATATATATATATTATAAATTTATGTATACTACTCATATATAATATTGGAAAATAAATATGTAGATTTTTACTTTCTGCATTAGTTTTTTTGTGGGTATTTTTTAATTGTTGTTTTGGTACTAATTAATAACCACTACAAACTTCTCCATAGTTATGAAATTCTGTGTAGATACAACTTGAGGTCATATACTGTACTACCCGTAATCTTCATACAACGACCGACGTCTGTCCAGTGTGCTGGTCGGAGAAATTATGAGCCTTTGCGCATTAGTTATGCGCACATGTGCCACGCCCACTAGCGCAGAACCGTTGCGCGTTAATCCGTGGTTACACGGTGATGGTAAAACGCGATAGTTGCTATCGTGATAGTGTGCATAGTTGCATTCGTCGAAAGAATGAAACTACTAGGCAATAATAAAATTCAATTGTCTCGCATTCCCCGAGGCTTAATTACGGGGGGAAGTGTACATTGTTTCTCCCTTCTGAGGTTGAGGTTTTTTTTTCTTGCTAATTTTAAATCGTTATAATAGAAAATTGTAATTTGTTAAGATTCAATGAGTTATATTGCTAGACAATTTGACAGTTGATTATAATAATTAAATAAAAATAGTTTTAATATTTTCCAAAACATGTTTGACTAGCAATATAGTTAAATGTTTTGATTAATCTACCTAGAATAATAAAACAACAAAAAAATCCGATTGAACTACGAGGCCAATTTACCAGAAGAATATTTTAGAATTTCTATATTTATACCTTAATATCAGAAATAAAGGTTTGATTTATTAACCACAAAATAATACTCTCTGGATTTCAAACATTATTCTCTGAAATATCTACTTCAGATACTGAAGATTTCTATGAGTTACCTAAATGTTATAAGTTGATATTTTAGATCATAATAAAGACTTATTGCTTTCAGAGTTCAAACTTTGGATCCGAAAAAAAATGCACTTTCCGTAAAACCTAAAAATGCTATGGAAGCTCTTATGATATACAATGACTTCTACCCAAACATATTTAAGTTATTGCAAATTCTCGCATCTTTACCATTTTCAACATGGTTAAACGGTCTTTCTCAACTTTAAAAATAATCAAAACATACTTGAGAAATTTTATGTCCTAGGTAGGTATCTTCATCTTGTACACTATGTATTAAACAAACAGATATATAAATTTAAACAATGCTTAATTAATAATAATTTTTTTTCGTGTTAGAAAAGGCCTAATGGCCTTGCTTTATCATCAATTTATCGAGAGCTAACTTTTGAGACTGATGAAGTGATTGACGATTTAGCCAGTAAAAAATAGAAAATTGGATTTTATTCTATAATACACAATACTTTTCGTTTACTTATATACTTATTATATCTACTTTTATTTAAATAAGTTTTTTGACTATAAGTCTGATTTGTACATATTCGTTATTAACTTATTAATAATTTAAATTAAGAAAAAAAAAGTTAATTCAATATAGAGTGGTATCAGTTTACATTTATTTTTTTCTGGCGCCGTAAACTCATACATACATATTAGTCTATTAATGAACCTAAAACCACAACTGTGGATTATAAAGGCTATAATTTACAAAAATAAACATTTTGTATTGGTGAAACTTGGTGTAAGTTTATGTGATTATGATTACACCTCCCCCCATCGATGTTACGGACATATATGAATGTAGGTTCTCACAATTACCACTAAGCAGGGGGTTACATAAACAATAAAGTAAATCTTACTACTATCATTATTATAAAACGATATACAAATATTCACAAGATAATTTATGATCAATAATAACAAATTGTTGTGAGATATGTGTAAGGCTGTGAAATGTAAAAATCGTAAGACCAACCAATGATTCGTGATTGGACGCTCGATAGTAATTACTAATATTAACTAATAATTAATTTACACGAAATACGTACATATGACAATGAGCACTTATTTTATAAAATAGGATAAATCTTGCGAAAGGTAGAAATCATGAGGCTTACCACTAAGAATGGAGTGAATAATTTATGACATTTAATTGGATATTAAAAACTCGAATATAATAATAGCCATATCCAGGTCAACAGTGGCGTATTAGAGAGTTCATGTCGGTGGGGGCGAATTTAAAAAGAGTTTACCCAACTATTCACACAAACTTACTAAATCATAATGAATTTTATATTGCATCTGTATAACCTATAAAGTAATAAGTTGAACAAATATGATAAAAAAAGCAACATATTAAGCAACATTATTAATAAAACAAAATCTATATTTCTATTTTTTTTATTAGCAAATCTATTTATATCATCTATTGATATAGTATGATGTGTTTTTAGCAAAGCCAAACCAGTCAAGCGTTCTTGTCCCATTTTGGATCTTAACCATGTTTTCAATCTAACAAAAAAAGCAACAAAAATAAGCAAAGAGATGAATTATAAGTTTGTTTTTAATGTAATTTAAGAAAAAGAACAAGTCCTTAATTTTAAGCAATGTAAATATATAAATACATATATACGACATGTGTACCACAAAGAAAAATGTATGTACATTTTTACCATGGTTATCTAGATAACCGTGATTTTTACCAATAATTTGTTATCATCAACACAATTTTTCGGAATTTTTGTTTTTTAATGAAATACTCAAATACCCTATACCCATTAGTTATATAAAATTTTCCTGGTCTAAAAATTCTCGGGGGGGGGCGATTGCCCCCATCGCCCCCCCCCTCAAATACGCCACTGCAGGTCAAGTGGTTCATACGAGATCTAAGTACATAAAGGGGTTCCTAACAAACCCAAAATTAGATAGGTTTTAGTTCGGTCTGAGCAAGCACCTTCAAGCCAGTTTATTTTACGAATTAATTTAATATTTTGGACTTGGAATATTTTAATAAAAAGCAATTAGCATGGCATGATGGTTGATAGTAGAAGTCACAATAATAATGTAACTATCTCATTATCAATTTCTAAATTTTTTTATTTTTAATTTAGGGTTTAACCTAATTTGTTAGTTAAATAGTACAGTATTTATTTACTTAAAATGAAGTAAAGATTATTTAGATTTTTTTTTTATATTTCAGAAATTTATATGATTATTGTAATTAAGTTACATCCACAATGTAGATAAAATATACCTACACCGAGGTTACTTCCAATAACTGTTTAAGACACTGTTACCATATTATTAAGATACATCATGCAACAATGAAGTTAGTATTTTTTATAATAACAAGCAGGTCTTTGATAACTTGTATGATATCAACCTCTTATTGTTGAGATGTAATTTTAAATTAATAAAAATAAATGAAAAAGCTTTAACAATATAATTCCAATTGCAATTAAAAAAAATAAAAACAATACTACATGACAATAAAGAAATATCATACTATCACAATATGAAAATAATAGTAAAAATTATATTATACTTTTGAGATGACATTTTATTCTATAATAATGTATTCATATAGTTAACAATTTACTCATAACTTTTTTCTTAAATATAAATTATAATTATTATTTGTCATTATGTACCGTTGGAATAGATAAATGTCAATTTGATTATATTTTACTGAAAATATATATTTAATCTATAAAATATTTATTTAATAAATAAAATATATATTTACACATACATTTCATAAACATTTTTTTTTTTTATTAATTCGTTTTGGCATTGAAATGGCTATAAATAAACAACTTTTTTTTTTATCTTAAAAATCAATAAAAAATTGTTGTAGATAAATAAAATTACAAGAAATCAGTGAGTCAAAATATTTAATGGTGTATCTTACTTCATTTAAATTTTATACACACAAAACAAGAAAAGAAATAATTAATATAAAATGTTATAATTAACATTTACAACTATTTAATAATATTATTTAAGCTATTTCCACTTTCATATGTGATGCAATACTTTCAGGAATTTTTTCTAAAAGTACCTGCAAAAATTTCATAAACATTTTAGATTGTAGTTAAATTATGATACAACTTAATTAATAACTCACTTTGGTCACTTTAAGTGCAACTCCTTCAGGTAAATTTCTCTGCGTGTACTCCAAAAAAGTTTCTGCGGTAGATCCAGTAAGCTTATGAAAATGAATGAATCTAAACCATGTTCTTACCTCATACTGCACTCTACACTTTTTATGAACGTGAATGGATCGCAATAATGTATATCGTTCATGATGGGCTTTACGAGGAGACCAGCTAAAAAAAGAAGTTGTACATAATCATTGGTTGTGATGGAAAATGTTTACATTTTAATTTTTTGGAATAATCAATGATTTAACTATATTTTAGAACATGAATCTATGTATCTATATGATTGATAAGAAAAAAACTGTTGATTTACTATTGATAAATTGTAAAACTTATTAATAAACTAATATAATAAACTATTGATTAATTGTTCTCTACAAAATGCAATAGAAACATTAAAATTATTATTATAAATTATAATTGTGGTAGTCAACTATAAAGAGAAAATAATGATTTCAATACATATTTTTAAAAATATGTTTAATTTAATTTTAATAATACAAATAAAATAAATTAAAAGTGATCATATCATATAGAGCAGAGGTTTCCAACCTCTTTTATGATAGCAAGCTAAATTTTGACATTGCGGGCCTAAATTTTTTTAGAGCAGTAGTTCTCAACCTTTTTTGATTCATGTCACCTTTGGCCACTAAAATCAAATACTGCCTCACCCTAACATCAAAATAATAAACAATCTTAGCTGTATATTTTAAAATTATTCTTTTATTAAAAAAAAAAAATATATAGTATACAAAAACGTTGACACTTTAAATTTAAACGGATAAGCTTTAAAATAGCAAATAAAAAAAAAATAACTTTGAACTTTGAGGTATGTTATGTACATGACAGTGATAGTATAGGTATATAATATATTTAAATATAGAAATAATATGATTGTTTTCGAAAAAATTAATTTTTTAAATTTTTTTTTCTTTTCCTGTTAAAATTCTGCGTCACCCCTAAGCTAGGTTCATGTCATCCTAAGGTGACATGTCACCCCGGTTGAGAACTACTGTTTTAGAGGAATGGATAGGTAATAAAATTGAAGAACACAGAATTATTTAGATTTCAGAAAAATGTATACTTTTTTTTAATTTCAATAATTTAAAATTTTTTTTATTGAAATATGAGTAAGTTATTTAATGAGAAGTTTAGAATTTTGAGTAAAGTTAAGTATTGAAATCAATCAAAGTGCATATTTTTTTAGATTTGGAATAATATTGACAAAATATTAATAAACTTGATGGGTTATATGTTGAAGACTCCTGCTTTAAAAAATAGATAATATTATGATTTTGAGTTACATTTGTAAGTAATAATTAACATTTTAAAAATATTGATAATACAACTATAATAAAACCACAAATTATATGAAAAATAAATGAAATATCTAATCTGTGCTTAAACCATCAAGTATGTACTGAACTTAACTAACAACCATTTAATTATTTTGCTGGATTCAAATAGAAAAACATTAAGGTTCCTTCCTACACACAGATTAAAAGGTACACAAATGACTAATATACAGGCGCAGATATAAGGGGGGGCTATGGGGGCTGAAGCCCCGCCCTTAGACTAGGACTTAGGTACTTAAGATATTTTTAATTATTTTCTTATACTAAAACGTTAAGCTTAGTAATACAAAGCCCTAAATTGGAGTTATCTAAAGCTTTTTCTCATGTTAAGAATGTAATTGATATTATTGATGATATTAGAGAAAATTCCATATCTAAATTTGAAACATATTTTAAAAATGCTTCTGATATGGCAGCTCTTGTTGGTGAGGAAATCAGAATACCTCGTTTATGTGAACGTTAAACAACACAATGTAATATTCAAACAACTGATCCAATAGAATGGTATAGGATAACTATTTTTTTTACCTTTTATTGATCATTTGATTTCTGATCTAAAATTAAGGTTCAATGAAAAGTTAAGTGAAGTACCTTTAGAATATAATGATGCCTTTAGAAGGATTGATTCCTATACATATTGATAAATATGATGAATCAAATATTATTAAAGCTGCAATGATATAAAGTGAAGATTGGTCAAGTCAAAAATTGGATATACAATCAGAAATACGAATTTGAAAGAATAAGTGGCGCAATATTCAAACTAAGAAACTCGATACGGTGATCGAAACATTAAAATACTGTGATGAATTTTTTCCTATCATAAAAACATTATTACATTTATTTGCTACCATACCAGTTACCACAGCTAGTGCAGAAAGAAGTTTCTTTTCATTAAGACGCCTACAAAATTATTTGAGATCAACCATGGGACAGGATTGTTTAAACGGTTTAGCTGTTTTAAACATTCATAAAAATATACCTATAAATATTGATGAAGTGATTAATATATTTTCAAGATCATCTAGAAGAATAAAAACGGAGGATTGGTCAATTTAATTTGTTATGTTTATTTAAGTTTGTCATTATTAAAATAATAATTATTAAATAATCTCTTATAATAAGCATAGGTATATAATGAATAAAATAAACTAAATTCCCATGCTTTTATATACTTTAAGTAAATTTTTTTATTTAGCCCTCCCTTTTTTTCATTTCTAGATCCGCGCCTGCTAATATACTTATATAAGACTGTATGTACAGAAAAACCAAGAATATACCATTTTCCAATTTGAATCCCCAGTTCATTGGCTGCCATAGTTGCAAATTGAGTGTAACTACGCAATACAGCAGGGTCGTTTCCACGACACTCAAATTCTATTGTCTTGTACAATCTATCAAGTTCGTCATTCTGGAATAGGAAACAAATGTTAAATGACATTAGCTTGTGTTCTGATAGAAACCAGTAACAGACATGTACAAACAAGACAATAATATGTTAGTAACTGTAACTTGTTCAAACCAAAAGTCACGTGTCCACAATTCACACTGTTAGTTATATTTTTTTTCATTGCCAACTAAACTACATTTTTAAGGACTAAATTTTTTTTAATATTTCATCCACATTTGTTTTGAAGTATACTGTTATTTCGGTTATTTTATCAAATTTTCAGGTTTCTATCCTGATATTGTTTGGTTTGTATATTCTACAGAGCAGGAATAGCTTTTACAATTTCTATAAGTTCTATTATGAGCTCTTTTGACCACATTACACAAAAGTAAAAATATAAAATATAGCACATACCTATATATATATATATAAACTATGCGTACAGACAAGTACTGGTCAATTTAAATTCACGATATTGTTGACAACACCGCTTACACTGAGCGATGTTTTCAGTTTAGAATGGAAAAAATGGATACAAGGAACTCGCAACAAATTTTTTTTATATCATTTAATCCGATATTGACGAGTATTCATTAACTTGTTACTGGTTGTTGGCAACATTAGCAACATGTTACCAACAAAATGTTATTTTGTCTGTACCTAATTTAAGATGAATAATTAAAAACCTGTGAAACGGGTGGTGATGCGTCGGTATTGTTGTTGATTGGCTGTATTGCTTTAGCGCAGAACCATCTCGACTGCAAGTTGAGGCCTGCCGATAAGAACGCGGCAGTTTTCTTTCTGCTCATTAGTACGTTTTTTAGAAACAACGTCATTTCGTTGATGTGCGCTAGATATCAGCTACGGGGACGTCAAAAATAATCGCCAAACGCGTCGAGTCGAGTTCGACTAACGGCTAGAGTTCCAGACGCACGTTTGATAGATTAACTTTTATCGAACGTTTATCACCGAACCGCTTATCGATTCATGACAACATTATCATGCTATTGTGATTTGGCAAAATGGTCACACCTGGTCACGACTGATCAAAATTTTCCAAATTTAAAATCAAAGTTTCGGACAAGATGGACAATAATTATTATTGTGATTTCTCGGCGGCTGGCACATACGATAAGCAAATTAAATAATCAACTAGATATCCCTAATATTCTATACATGGTGGTGGGCTGGACAATTTTGTAGACAAATTTTTGACCAATTTCGATTTTGATATTTTCCGTTCTTCTTGTTATACCACAGAATAGACTAATTTAGTCTATTCTGTGGTGATACTACGGATTTGAATGGACTATGCCGCTATGGTTGTGGTATTTACCATAATATGTGGTAGTTCAGAGCATAGAGTAATTACTCTATGGTTCAGAGGTTTCTTTTGCTTTCGAAGGTTCTTATCTATGCACGTGTTCTTTTAAGGTTACTGATAGTACAAACAGTCGACATTTGAGTCTCGATGAGTCGGACTCGGAAGTTTTCGAATTTTTTTTTAAATTCATAGCATCCGATTGATGCAATAAAAAAAAAAAAAAAAATTAGCATTATTATTTAATTTTAACTATTGGAAAAATTATAGTCTCGATTTGATATTCATTAAGAAATTACCATGAATTGTGATGAATTCGGCGATGGTTTGGACAACAACTGTGTTATTAATCCCGAAAAAGATCCTGTGAATTCGAAAATATTTGGTGTCAATAAAAGATCAAAGTTCGGTAGAAAAGTAAGTACAACTCATGTACACACATTTTTGTCCTGTGCAATATATTATATTATCCTCAGGAGAATGGTCATGGCCCTAAAACTAATGGAAAAAATCAAAAGAGAAATTCGGACGACAAAAATAATGGATACGTATCCGCGATGTTTAGAAATAATCCACAAGTACCTGTTGGCATTATCAATAAACAAGTTGAGAACCAAACTGTTATTAAAAAAAACAAAAACTCTTTGTTTTCAACTTCAACATTTAAGGATTTAACTGATTTGCATCCCCATATGGTTAGTTCAGCAAACTTTTATTAAAAATATTATTACCTTATTCTGATATCAGTATAATATGTTTTATTGTTGTACTCTGTTAAAATTTTTTTTATAAAAGTTATAGTATATTGCTATTTTTGTTTTACTATTTCAAAAGCATAATTCAATACTCAGTACCTATTTAAATATCATAACTAATCATTATAAAAAGTAAATAATTTATCAAAGTAGTAATCAAACAACAGTCTTATAAATGTTTAACATTTTTTTATACCTTAAAAATTACAATTCGGTTATTAATTTGATAATCTGTTTATATAAAATGACTTTCTGGGTGATTCATCATCGCTTAGCCGGAACTGCTGAAGCTATGAGTATGAAATTTGGACAGTAGTTTTGTTTCAAAATTTAAATATTAAAGTAACTATGACTTTTTTTCTGTAATGTTATAAACAAAGGCAAAAAAAAAAAAAAACTATAACATTTGGTTTTTTTTTTATTAAATTTGTAATATTGTATAATTGATAGGTATTAAACAAAACCAAATAAATATTTAAATTAAATTAATGATCATCAGAAGTTCTTTAATTCATTTTATTTAATATTTATAGTTTAAATATTTTTGTCTTAAAATTAGTGAATCAATATTATATTTGTAAAACATATATTCATTCGGATTAACATACTTATATAAAAGAAAAATTTAAAATGTTGTTTTTGAATTATTATTTGATAGTTTTATGTTTTATTTCAAATAATAATAGCTTATTATTTCATTAATTGTATTTAATAATTGTTGAGTTAATGTATTATAATAATTATAAATTATAATAGTACAAGTAAATAACTTGATTGTGTTATTTATCATAAAGTTAAGTTTATTGTTATTAGGTTGCAAATTTAGAACAGACCTTAGGAGTGACTAAATTGACAACTGTTCAGAGTCAAACAATCCCAGTCTTAAATTCAGGTAAAGATGCTATGGTTCAATCTGAAACTGGGAGTGGTAAGACATTTGCATATGCTGTTCCACTTATTGAATCATTACACAAGATTCGTCCGAAATTATCTAGAACAGATGGCCTCAGAGCATTAATTATTTTGCCAACCAGAGAATTAGCATTACAAACCTATGACAATTTTATCAAATTATTGAAAGTAAGTTCATAACATTTTTCAGAATTATCAATAGTAATGGAAAACATGGTTTTGTAGCCTTACACATGGCTTGTACCTGGTATGTTTACTGGTGGTGAAAAACGGAAGTCTGAAAAAGCTCGTATGAGAAAAGGTATCACAATACTTATAGGAACACCTGGGCGATTATTGGATCACACAATGAACACCAAATCTATATCATTTAAATCACTTCAATGGTTAATAATTGATGAAGCTGATCGGATGCTTGATCTTGGATATGAAAAAGATATCACAAGGTAAATATTTGTTTTAAATTATTTAAATATCGATATAAGTATATAGTAATAATTAATATTCATATATTGTTAATGTAATTTTAATAATTGTTCAATTTTGATATTATGTTTTAGTATTTTATCTGCTGTTGACGAACAGCGTGATGAATCTATATCTCGACAAACTGTCTTATTATCTGCTACTTTATCTGAAGGAGTACAGAGGCTTGCAGGATTATCTCTAAAAGATCCTGTTCACATTGATGCATCTACCTCAGGAGATTCTGATCCAGAATGTTTAGCTATACCTGACAGTCTTATGCAATATTATGTCATAGCTCCTCCTAAGTTAAGACTGGTTACACTTTCTGGTGTATTGTTACAAAAATTACAAGTAATGCTTTATATATATGAAATTTAGAATATTGTTATTTAATAAATATATATATTTTTTTTTTATAAATTAAATCTTTTCATATAGAAAGGTCAAAATTCAAGTAAGACATTGGTTTTTATGGCTACTCAAGATATGGTTGATTTTTATACTGAACTGTTAACCACTGTTCTAACTTGCTTAACAATGTTTAAACTTCATGGGAATATGACTCAAGTAGAACGTATGGATGTTTTTAAATCATTTAAAGCTGCAAATCACGGAGTATTGTTTTGCACTGTATGTTTGTTTTTTTTAGTAATATTTTATTTTAATTAATACTAACTCATGTTTTCCAGAGATTCAATTTATTAGTCATATTTATTTTATGGTTTTTGATTTATCTCATATTATTTAATTATTTAAATCAAAGTATTATTAAAGTTTTTAGTTGTATTGTTATGTTAAAATCATAAAATATTTTTTTTAAGTATTTAAAATGTAATTTATTATTGATCGTTTTGTATATCTTACTCTTCTTTATTTAATTTCCTTCAATAATATCTAAAATAAATTAAAATATTGAACATTTTAACGTGATATTTAATATTAAACATCAATCTAATAAAACTGTTACTAGTAAAATGAATAAAACATTTTTAGGATGTGGCATCTAGAGGTCTAGATTTACCTTTGGTAGATCGTATAATACAGTACAATGCGCCAATAACACCTACAGATTATGTACACAGAGTTGGTCGAACTGCAAGAGTTGGTCAGAAGGGTGAAGCAATTTTATTCTTGACACCACATGAAGCTATGTTTATAGCTAAACTTCAAGATCATTCTATTATGTAAGATTTTAAACATGGTTATGAAGAATAAAATAAAATTAAGATGCTTTATTTAATTTTATTACAATATATTTAATTCAAGAAATTATTTTTAAGTATATTTTATTATTATTAAATTATTGTATATAAATTTTAGAGCTTCTGAGTTGAAAATGGATAAATGTTTGACATCAATTCTTACAATGGAGTTTGAAGGGGTAAGTAAATTATCAACATTAAAGATTATTGATCAATGATTATTTTTTAAATGGATAATCTATTTAATATTGATAATGCATTAAATCAAATTCTTTATTCATTTTTAACTATTTTAAAAGAATTTCTCAAAATACATTTAAAGTTAAATAATTTTGAAGAATTTTTTCTTCTTTTATATTGTTTAGTTTTTATAAATCAAAAACATAATAAAAATATTTTTTCCTTCAGGAATATGTAAAAACAGCTGAAATGGCAGCTAATATTTTACAATCTCGTATGGAAACTGCAGTTGTTGAACAAGATCGTCTTCATGAATTGGGTTGTAAAGGTATTGGCTATTATTTTTTTTAATATATTTGTTTAGTATTTGTGAAATAAATAATTTTTTTTATATTTTTACCTGTTTTATTATGATTGGTTATTTATCCATTTTTGTGTTTCATTGATATTGGGATTATTATGCAATATTTATTATTCAAATGTTAGTTTTTAGTTATTATTTATATTTTATGATGAAATATTGATTTTTGTCATGTAGGTTTCAAATCTTGGGTTAGATCGTATGCAAGTTATCCAAAAAGTAGTCGGGAAGTATTTAATTTCAAAGATTGTCATCTTGGACATTATGCTAAAAGTTTTGCTCTACGTGATGCACCAAGAATAATTGGAGGAATTGGTAAACCGAAAAAGGATCCTAGAATGAAGTTAGTAAATTGTTTATTATTTTACTACAATTTAAAATATTATTAATACCAAAGTTATTTATCTTTTACTTACTCAAATGGAAAGCAGTTAGATTTATTATGACAATAATGTCATAGGTAGTAAATTTAAGTACATCCAAAATGTTGGAGTAAATTCTAAAAGAACTTTAAAACTAAATCTTTATATTCAATAGTCTTTATTATGTTGATAAAATTAAGTTGATAAATTAGTATAAATATATTGATTAATTTACATTTGTTTTTTAATATGGTTAGTTAGTGATAATTTACTTATATATTTATGATTATGAATTTTATCAATTACAAAATAATGACATTAACAATTTAGAAAAATACATTTAATTTTTATATAATTTGATAAGATTTTATGTAACAGTTTTTTGTTAATATTAATTTATATATAACTATACTTGGATAAATTATTATTTTTATAATAATACTAATAATATGATTTTATTTATCAAACAATTGAATATTGATCACCAATGATATATCTAAAACTTTTCTTAGTTTACTTAGTAATTTATGAGTACACTAGAGTACTATGTTTGTTTGTAGTAATTGTTATACTTGTCTTATACAAATTACTCATATATGGATCTTTAAATTAAAAAAAAAAGAAAGAATTTAGATGTTAAGTAAAAGTGGTTCTTACTTTAAATTGGCTATGTAAGTCAAATTCTAGAAAACTATTATAAGTGAATAACTTCGAACATTCTAATGGTAGTTACTTACGGCAAACAATTGTTTTGAAAAAAGTAGCTAAGTTCAGAATCCAGAAAATTTAAGTATTTTTTTGAGTTTTTCAAAGAGTTGTGTTCTACTTGTGTATAATTTCTATAGTCTTACAATTTCAGCACAAGAATATAGTTGTTTAAATGTATGGTATCTTATATAAGATTCTGTGTAATAATACACAATTGCTTTGTTGTTAAATTGTATATTTATAACTATAATGTTTTGTATTTAAAAATTAAAATGATTTATGACTATACTAGGTACTTAAAAATATAAACCATTATGTTATTTATTCAGTTTTAGCATAATAACGACAATGGTGAATAATTTGACATTTTATACTATTTTAATCAATTTTTCACGACTACTACTAGTTGCTCTAGTAAAAGGTGTAATACTGTTAAGGTCTGGTGGACTGGAAAATTGATATTGAAAATAAAACTCTTAAGCTTATTTTTTAGACATTTATTTTCTTAGATTCGGGTAATTGATTCACATAAAATACAATTGTTAGTATTGTGAACGTTAAGTAAAACTATTCTGGCCTTAAAACGTTTCATTATAGATTACCATTTGTTATGTCATGTTATATCCAAGGTAATAAAATTGCAGTACTTAAATATTTGTAATAAATAAGTATATTTTATGTGTTAACTGTTAAGTAAAAATTTAAAACTAATAAGCGATTAGACCTTGAATATATTTAAGTAGAACTACTTACAGACTATATTCATATAGTTATAGTTTAAATAATCTAGAATCATAGATTAATATTATTATAATTTTATTTAAATACATTAAAATAAATGTGACTGTATAGGAAGATGTCAGCAATGTAAATCTTAATGGTTCTTATTAAATATTTATGACTAGTCTATGATTAGAAACTGAACCAGAACTTTACAAATATTCATTTTTCCGACCTGAAGATTTGCATAGTTTTTCTATTTAAGTGTCCAATTGTTCTGAACTGTGTGATAATCGATTTTGAACACAAAGGACGACATCAAAAGTGTGAAAATGGAACGGTTTTCCTTCAAACAATCCACTTTCCATTGTGTACATGATGTACATAGTATGATTACTGTGTTCAGCTTACTGAAAAATTACTCTTAATTTATTTTTTAGACTGAGAAGGAGGATACTTATACTTTTGTGTCAATGGGTATTTTTCATAAAAATTAAACGTAAACAACATTTTTATGAAAACCCGAATTATTCGTATTGATATCCATCCTAATATCAACCATAGCTTTACATTAGTATTTTATTATTTTTCATATATAGAGATACATTTTATTAAAATAAAAATATTGTTCAACGCAATGTTACAAATATTTAGTTCTGTTTATAATGCATAGTATAGTCTTAAGTATATTTTTAATTGTTAGTTTGGTGTTTATTAAATCTCGTATAATTCCGCCTTTAAAAATACTTATACTTGAAATTAATAGAAAATGATTATTTTAATACATTGATGTTTAGTTCTGATTGTATGGGGGTGTAAGTGTTAAAATTTCTATTAAGTATCATATTGGTTCTAATATAAATAAAATAAATAGAAAAATCATTTAATTCGTTCATATTCTTTAAATATTATTAACAGTTTGTCATTTTTTAAGCCTCTGGTAAACTTTATCAATAGGTTTTTATCTTCCGTCAAAATAAGGTTTTTTGTACAATGTGCTGTATTATAGCCTATGGAAATTAAGTATATTTCATAAATTAGCATGTTCAGTATAATTTTTAATGAAAAGAATTACATTGTGCTACATTGTTAGGCTGATTATTGGTATATTATAATGTAATACATTTTATACATAATATATTATTCTTAAACTGCGTCATAGGATTATATTTTTAATTTTCCGGCTGTGAGATGAAACGATCTAATAAATTGTCTTCGACGCAAGTCATAATATGAGATCCGATTGTTATTTATTTTGTTATTAGTTCTACAGTTTGTGGCAACAATACCTAGACGATGCGTACTTGAAAAGATTTTGGTTACAGGTCAATTGTTATTGTCAGAGCGGTTCAGCTGGAAAATCGGGGCTCTGGATACCGAGGGGGAAGGGTAAACAACAATAAGATATCCAATTATTTGGCTCAGACCAATTACCGATTGGATGTGCGCCTTGAGTTTCCCGATTATGTAACCGCATATGCGCCACATAATCTTCAAGGACGGTTGGAACATTTTTCATGTTCCTTTTTCCATCCACCGTATAATGCATGTATAGAATATTGTGTATAAATGAAAGTATTCGAATTATTTTAAAATAATTTTATATTATATTGGTTACAATCGTTACGGATAGATAAATTCATCGTTCAGTACGTCCGGATAGAGAATATGATAATATTACCTCTAGACAGGTTGAGAGAGAGAGAGAAATGGCTGATATTTGTTTTTATAGATCAGGGGTGGCCAACCCAAATTATTTTGTGGCTATTTTATTTTGGTAATACATTATAAGTTCGCGGGCTCCATACGAAATTACATATTTTAGATTTGAACAAAACAAAAAAAGTTTCGGTGTATTAATTAATTCAAATAAATATAAAAAAGTAGCTATAAGTTTATCTATTTATTTTGCATATTTAATGTAATCGATATATTTTGAATTTTTCAATTCGTTTAGCAATGAATTAGGGTGGATTAGGTTGTTAATAATACGAGCACCACGTTGTGCGGTCACTCCAAAATCTTCTATTGACACAAAAAATAATTTTCTTTTTACAAATTTGTTAAATCTCGCGAGCCGCAAAAATGTCTTAAGTCTGATTAAGTCTTAAGTCATGTAAAACACATTCTGGCCATCCTTGTTATAGATTGTATATTGTGAATATCAAATTTGATGAATTTTATCTGATAATAAATTGCGTTTCTTGTATTTCTTTACCAAATTTAGTCGTTAAATTTATAACGATGCGTATTTTTTCCACTGCATATTATATACGTTATATATATATATATATATATATATATATATATATATATATATATATATATATATATATATATATATATAATTAATATATTTAAATTAAGACACGTGCGAAAAAAAACTTGCGTGCGATTGTGGTTACATTAATCAACACCCACTGAATTTCTAAAAAGATATGTTACATCCGCTAATTATTTTTTGAACAAGTGATCGCATTTGTAATAATTAATTACTAATTGGATTATTAATGAATTAAATAAAATATATAATATACATATTTATAAAATAGTTTTTGTGCTTCTATCGTAAAATTATACATAATGTATTTTATAATTATATCTTGGTCAGAAACATCTGGTTTTATTTTGTTGATATCCAATGATATATTATGGATTTATACTCAGTATTGAATCTCGTAAAGCTTCAATAGTCTATGCTCCGAGTAACGAATCCCCTTAAAATCTTCTATTCAATTGTTATTTGATTATTTAGATTACAATAATTACCTTCTACGTGTATCAAGGTTAAGACGTGTAGTTATTATAAACAACAATAGATTTTTAATAATAAGAATTTAAAGGTTAGGTTAGGTTAAATCTTGAATCTTTTTCCAAATATTTTTTAGCGCGATTAACTTTTGTTTTGAACTATTAGGTGGTAGAAAGTGAGACATTAAGTTTCTTGAAAAATAAAAAGTTAAGATCATTATACCGTAATTGATCTGTAAACTTAAAAGCAACTCTCGCTCTAATCCTTTGATCTGTCATTCCTTTTAAAGACTCCCTGGCAACTCTTCAATGGCTGTAATGGAACTATAATCTCCTGAATTCAATATTGTTTATAATCATCGTCCATTAACTTATGGCAGCCCTCCTTGTAATGTCACCGTATCAATATAGGTATACGTTACGTTACATATTATGTGTATGCGGTTTAAGGTATATTGCTCATAGTGCAATTAACATTTACTGTTAAATAGTTCGATATTATACGTTGTACATTGAGAGCTTTATGGTTTCACGGTGAGTAATACATTTTAGGACTTGCGTGCGTGGCAGCTCAGGCGCTTACCGAGAGTTTTATTAATAGTATAGTTCTCCGTTCTAAAAAAAATATTAATTTTTTTCAGAAACTTGTAGACAAATGTTTCTCGGAATCGAATTATGATGTTTGATAGGTACAACAAAACATTAACCGCGTCAGAATAAATCTTTTGAAATGTGTTTCATTTAGATTTCTTGGCAATATCACAACGGTCCGTTAAATGATCTGCTTTAATATCCCTTGTTAATTTCCACTGACAAATCACCGGTCATTTTTATCTCGAGGACTTATTTTTTCTTCACTAATAATGTGTGATTTGCAGCGTTACGGAATCCTGTATTTAGCAGTTTGCTAATCGAAGTATTTGTTTGACCAGAAAACACGTTCCCATATGCGTGTATATATTAATATATAAGTATATTGCATATATTTGAGTACATACATTAGTACACTTACTTTTATATTTACCAAAATACATTTTATGAATATTACACACGCGTTTGAATATCATTATGTTATCATTACACGAGAAACGAGAATATAATCTTTAACAACGCAAATACAACGTGTATTCCGTTTGATGAAGTATACCGTCTATAATAATACAACAATGTTAATTGTTAAAATAATCTCATCATCGAATTATTGAACCATCAGTTGTAACGGCAAAAAGTTATGATCTCTCGAATCGTACATTTATGTAAACCAATAATATACTATAATATGTTCTGTTGCATGATCGGGTATACTTTTTTTTCGTGATATTATCGATTATCCTAGACAGATTTGAAATTCGTTTCGGCCGCCGGGGTCGACGCTATTTAAAAACTTATTAATTTCTCGACGCACACTGATTATAATCGAACAACAATCTTATTGTTTAAAGACAAGCAAGGAAAAAAATAAAAAAATAAAATATAAAAAGGATATACATACGAAGAAGGTTTTTAAATTCTGGTAGCTGCAGGGGTTCTCATAGTCTGCCCCCCCATCGGTCCTGTGTTTATCGGTCGCAGCTCCCGTCTGACAAAATCCTTTCATCATTATCGCCGCATCACACCCTTTTGTTTGATACGCATATACTCGCTCGCACTATTGTAGTAGAACTTGATACATATTATACACCAGCAGATAGACACGTTATTAACTGCTGCCTCACTTATTATTATCATTATACCATCATCATCAATTGTGTTATAATGATTAAAATGGTTCGGGGGCCTTTTTCCGATCCTCTTTTGTTGACGACTAATAAACATTATGCCGAGACAATAGTTTTTTTTTTCACTCAACATATATGCCTCTTCTATATTATATACCTACTCTTGGGTATATAGTATTTATCATTAAATTTTAGAAAAATTCTAACTTTTTTTTTTCTTCGTTTGTGTATAATTATTATTATTATTATTATTATTATAGATCATAACGATCTGTTACCTATTGTCGAACGTTAGTTCTTTGTATTTTTTATCGAAAACTTATTGCAGGGGATAACACATCAAATAAATCATTATATTATGTTGGTGCAGTTTTTCGTTGTATTGTAATTAATAAACATAACCATGATATTAAATCTTTTATACATTTTCATATTCATATTTTGATTATAATGTAATAGTTGTTACGCATATGTTTGCTTATTAATTATAATTAGGGCTGGGATTTTGATGCAAAGGCATCTTTTTTTCTGATGTTTTGAAATGTTGATCCGTAAGTATATAATATAAAATGTGTTTTGGGTGATACTGATTATTTTAAAGTATTATTTATTTTCCATTTTTTTTTTTTTGCATTTTTTGACAAAATTAACCTTAAATGCATTTTTAGGACATTTTTTTATGTTTTAGTGCATTTTCACAATTTTTTCATAAATGAACGAAAATTGTTGCGATTCACCAAAAACTTTTTTCGGCAAACTGCTGACGGTACGAATAATAAATTATATAGTATCATATATTCATATATTTAAACATAGGTTTTTAAGGCTAGGCTTTTTCCCGAAAATTATCACTGTTATATTATATATACATACTATACATACATAGGTACAAGTCGTCGGTAACAATTTTATCATAGCTAGGCTTAGATAACTATTACTGAATTAGTAACCAATTAGTACGTCCATCGTCGTAGTCTCGATAGCATTCGTTGTGTTTCGTCGTGTCGTGTTTTTTCTTGCGATTCATAAATTCAATATGCCGAAAGTAAAAACGTTGAAATCAAATCGATTAACGAAATATGTGATTGAATTCTATAAAGAAATTTTTTCTACCGACGGTGAAATATTATTTTGCAAAATATGTGAAATAAAAGTGGCTTCTGAAAAAAAATTTACCGTTGTACAACACATTTCCCGAGATAAACAAAACAAAAATACATTACTGTAGTATAATTAAAATTTTTTTTTTCTAATTTTTAACCTTTAATTAATATAATTTAAATGCATTTTGTAGTGTTTTAAGTCATTTTTGCATTTTTTAAGGGTATTTTTTGAAATTTTTTAGGGCATTAAAATCCCAGCCCTAATTATAATCAATGTATAATAATATTAGGCAAATAATTAATAAAATAGTGAATGGGTTAATGATTGAACATTTGGATTGTTTTTAGTGTTAATTTTACAGTAATATTTATGAGATATTGATATTTTTCTTTATATTTAGTATATATTCATCTACCTATTATTCAATATTAATTATATACTTTCGATTTTACTCGAATAAAGTTTTAAATCGACTATAAAATAGCGATATAGCGTGCGCGTTGTTAATAAATATTATATGCAGTATGTGAAATATATATTTATCAAATAGATTATAATAGTTCGTCAATTTTCCATTAAAGCGAATCAAAGCTGTTGTATTGACTTGATTAAAAAAAAAAATTATTTCGACCCATTTAACCGTTGATATATTAAGTACGCGTATCTTAACCATATGTTATCTTTAACTAAATACTAAGATAATTTAACAAATCACTCGACTTTCACTAGGTAGTAAAATATCACTTGATTTTGTATAGTTAAATCTTATATTAAACTAAGGCGTGATGAAATTATCTTGATTTAATTTTCACCAAGATAACAGGGGAGGGGAATAAATTTACAAGTGGGCACATATGATGTAGATACATTTTAGAATATACATTTTGATACAGTCCTATTTTAATTATTTATTTACATGTTATTTTTCAAAAATTCTTAAACAGAAAACAAAAATTAGTAACTTATTTAGTGTTACATATTATAATAATTTAGTATATCAGTTTAAATCTAATGAAAATAATAATTTATAATATAAAATTTAGACCTCTTTACGATTCTGTAAATATATATTAATTAAGTCTTATTTTTGTCATTCCATTCTTTATTAGGTCTCTGTCGACTAAAGAGGAAAAAATGCAGATGCAGTGCTTATCGGCAAAGGCAATATTAAAAAAAAAAAATTCTAATACATGGATACAATATACTTTTACAATATTATAGTGTATCAATGTGTCCAGAAATTCATTTGACTAAATTTCTTATTTTTTATCCAAAACTAACACCACAATTTGATTTCTGATTTTAACTCAATTTTATTTTTACCTATAGAAATTGATAAATTTTTAGACAGTTTTTTTATTTTATTTATCCGACAATGCCCGAGTCAATACATTAGGTAAGGACAAATCCAAATCGAAAATTCTACATATTTTATCATTAAAATAATGAGTTTAAAAAATAAATCGTTCTACGTATTCGAAACAAGTATACAGAAATATAGAACTTTTCAAAAGTATTTTTAAATACATAAAATATTTCAGAAAAATAATCATTAATCTCTTGACATTTAGATTTTAAGCTTAATCATATTTTTAATAATATTAGCTACAGAAAGTTTGTTTTGTTTTTTTACTGTTATAAGCAACTATTTGATGAAGTTTTAAAAATATATTAGAAATAAAACGTAACGTTCACTATCAATTTATAGCACGTTAATGATTTTGAAAGATAGTGAAGAATGAAAGATTGATTTTGAAAGATGATTTTTGAAGATGATTATTGGTTAGGCAATTCAGAAATACAGGTTAAAGCTTCTATAATTTTAATTGGATGCATAAAAAACTGTGAAATGTAGTCAGTTTTTTTTCCATTCAGTGAGTTTGTCATACGTAATGAACATAAAGATTTTTCCAACTATTTATTGAGTACAAAGTATGGTTTAGAAGTGAAATTAAAAATTTAATGTCTTCAGAAATTTTTCCAAATGGGTTGTAGATACTTTTTACATTAAATGTACAAACTTTTATTTAAGAATAATTCTTAAAGCACTTAATAATTATTGTTAGCACATGAACAACCAAGTGGTGTTATGTTATAAGTTAATTATGTTTCGGAAACACTGATGCCCGATTGCACGATGCATCTATAACTAGTTATTGAAAAGTTAAAAATAATAACTACCCATCCCATAAGTTTCCCAAAGTGTGTTCCGCGGAACCTAAGGGTTCCATGGGACAACCTCAAGGGTTCCGCAAGGTGAATATTAAGTGTAGTAATTGTAATAATATTTATCATGAACTATCTTTAAAACATAACTTGAAGTACTTATTGGCTTAACAATAAATAATTAAAAAATTGAGGTTAATTGGCCTTACATAAATTGGAGTTCCATGAAACACAAACTATTTTCTAAGGGTTACGTGATCGTAAAAGTTTGGGAACCGTTGCCATAACATACACATATATAAAAAAAAATATGGTTACGAATATTTAACATAATGTTTGTGGTTTGTCACCCTAATAATAAATAAAAACGATAACACATTACTGGCTAAACCAGGCTAAAATCTCTAGGATGTCTTATAATTTTTTTATCCTATCAAATCTACTTAAACTTTATAGACTGTCAACTTTACTTGATTTTATATTTTTGTTTATTTGTAAAATATGCGAGGCGCTATTTTTATAAAGTAAAAATGGAGGGGTTTAGTGATAGCGGTAAAGTCTTATCGAGTAATAATAGTCAAATGAAGAAGAATATAAATTAATAAAATTAATAAATTATTTGTAATTTGCGTTTTGTCTATGTATAATTATGCTGGAAACGTGCAATTAACATTGTATATATGGTGATAATTGTTCAGGATTTCTGTTAAATTTCGAACGAACGTAAAAATAATGAACTATACACACATGTATATAAGTATATAAATATATCTATACACACGTAATGTTTAATATATTTGCGACATCCACCCTACATTATATTTATTATAACTGCGTGTTGTTCGGGATGAAATGCGGCCAATTTATATACCTACTTTGGAAACGTGAGACGTGCAAATCGTTGATAAATGATCGTTGTTGTAGCGTGTCGCGCGTTTCCCAACGTATAATAGGATTTCTGGAATTATCGCACATATATACTTTTATGGATGGGAACGGTTGAAAGAAGAAAAAAACGAACCGAGAAAAAAAGAATCGTTTGAAAAATAAATACGAGCAAACACACATACACGCGTATGTATATACTATTATACTATAGGGTGTTGTTGCGCTTAATCCCGGTTGTTAATGATAGTCAACATCGCACACTCGCGGCGCGGGCGCGTACGCTCTTATAATATAATATATACGCGGCAGCACACGACAACAAAAGCCTTTCAAAATACAGTCATTTATTGTTCAAGACGCTCTCAGCTCTCGTCGTCCATTAATTTCTCAACTGGATCTTGACGATATCACATGTCTTTCTTATATGTATTAGATGTACGCGTATAGAACAATAAAAGACCCGCGCAGCATCTTCCTATATATATTATACACATACGTACACATAAGCCACACGGAGACCCATCCCTTCGCTAAATTATGATATTGTATATATACGCGTATATTATAGATGGAGTGACGCATTTAGACGGTATTCGTTGCCCCCGCGAGGGGAAAAATTTTATAAGTCTATCTGCGCGCCGTGCACTCATTAAGATAAAAAATATTTGGTAAAATAGTTTTTCGTTTTATACGAATGACCGATGATGAAAATATAAAACGTATCATTTATGTTTAAATCATACATCAATATAGCTGAATATTGCCTTCATCATGATTATTGAATCCCATTGTTTTTGAGAATATAATAGAATATAATTTGTTCGTTCATACTACATAAATTATATGGTTTTACTTTTTTTTTCATTGTTTTGTCATGTATTATTAACTTTATTTAAGTTCAAGACGGTTAATGCAAAAATGTATATTTCTTCACCATCGCTATAGTTCTTAAGTACAATTTTGTGTGCGTTTTAATAAAAAAAATAAAAAATAATCTTAGAAGCGTTGTTAGTGTTGGCGCCTTCATAGTTCCTCTTAAATGTATCAATGAACCAGGTTGCCAGTATACATGTAGTTGTTTTGCTCTTCGTATCTGATAATTTTGAGTCTTAGATTAGACGCGTTTAAAACCTCAAATAACGATCACGGTATTGAAAATTAAAATGGAGCAGTAAACATCGAGTGCACGCAATAACGGATTTTTCAAATTTTCAAATTTTCTCGTTCCTTACAAACACGATTTCTTATTGTCACTGAAAACCTACTTATTTATAATAATAAATATAATCGTATACACTGCGGAAACCGATATATATATATATATATATATACAGTAGACGCCGCTTATAAGACTCACGGATATAAGGTTCAGCCGCTTATTAGACACAAAATCGTCTGGTCCGGACGTATCCAAATATGTTAAAAAAAAATCTGTTATAAGACTCAAATTTCGTAAAATAAATGGTAGAAAATAAATTTTTTTCGTTATAATTTAGAAATAAATCGATATTGAAAAATTATATAATATTCATATTGGTTATTTCTAGTTTCTGTTGATACCTTATAACGTATAAACAATTTCATCGCAGATAAAAGCTTACATTTATCACAACGATTATCGTTATTATAGTGAGGAATAAATACACTTCTGGCGATTATCTGGCGACTGCACAGTTATCATAATTACGAGTAGGTACATAAATACACATACGCACATATGTACATTTACATATGCAGTCAACAGACGCGTTAAGGAAAGCTGTCCATCACTGTGGTACTAATTTCAATGTACAATACGAGTACGAGCAGAATATTTCCGGATTATTTGAACAAAATAAAAAACAAACTAAAATTACAAATTTTTTTCAAAAATAATAAATATGTGCATACATGCACACATAAACTGTACTAATTATACCTGTAAAAGCAAAAAATGTATGCAATAAAATAAAATTAATAAATAATTAAATTTTTTTTTCACTTCGCCTATAAGATTCATTCGGTTATAAGACTCACTTTATGCTGGTCCCAAAGTGAGTCTTATAAACGGCGTCTACTGTTGACGTGAATCGGTTCCCAGGAACATAATATAGGGTTGTTTTTTTAGTCATAAAAAATAATAATGTATAAACATATTCATATAAATTTATGACTCGGCCGTTAGAATGTATAAAAAATAAATCGATAATTGGCTTTAACGTCTCGGGATTGTGTAACTCTTGTCGATTCGATTGTTTAATGTCGCAATTGATTTTACACGTCGGACCGCTACATAGTAGTACTACCCGGTCGGCGGGCGCGGGTAATGTGCGCGCGAAGACAAATTGCCGGCGATTAGCGATTGTTGTGAGAGTGTAAGAAATTACAAATTAGGTCACGCAACCACCGGGGGTTTTTGTACCAGATATATATTATGTGTACGCTGGCAGTAATCGGCTCTTTTGTACGGACAATTTAAATATTTTCTATGGTCTCCCGTGAACGCTGCTCTAGCGGACGCGAACGACAACAACGCGGATAGCTGTCAAGAAAGTTAATATATATACGTATATTTATAGTACATTCAATACTGGTGATTATGGTCCATAACATGTACGTATTGGCATTTTTCACCGAACGAGAAACTGCAGACGAAATTAACACTGTTATTTATCTGCTTAACGATTTATTGTAACGTTTAAAAATGTGTTATTGCACAACAATCGGATAACGTCAGATCGACACAACACGTTACAGAAAATAATTAAATATTAATACTCACGATTAGTAAATGGTACAAGGCATTTGTGATTTGACATATGCGCTAAGTTGGAGTTATCGTACTCAGTGTTCATTTCAGACTTTCTATCCCTGGTGGGTATAGTACATTTTTAGGTTGGAATGCGGTGTGTCATAAAAGTAAATAATTAATAAATAAATACAATTTTTTTGGGTGGGTATACATTTTTATTGAAGGAAGAGGGGTAATACCACCCCATTCACGCCCCTGAAAAAATACTGATCATGTTTTTATGGCTAAGTGTTCGTAATGTCTCGGCAGTGTCTTGCCAACATTTTAACCGATCATAGTGCACGCGTTGCATGTGTATTCCCGGTAGAATGACGCAAACCTAAAAAACCGTTTTTACGAGAATTTGATGTAAAATATAAATGTAATTATCTTATTGTTTTGCAGAAACCAGAGGAAAATACCCAAGTCCGATAGCGGTCCGCTGTTTAAAAAACGGAAATCGGACAAAATTGGATCAACTTCGGAGTTCGACAGCGGAATGAAGGCAAAGAGAAGGAAAATGAATTAATATCCATACACGTATTATTTTTATCAAATTACCAATTTTGTAAACGGCAATGTATTGTTATAATGAAAATAAAATGCAAATACATTTTTCTTTCTCTCTGGATAACCGGTTTTTCATTACGGGGGATGTATTTTCCTCGCGCACATTATTTTTAAATTTAGTCCCGCACAGTCAATTCCAGGAGTCAGCGATTTTTTTCCAGATTTTTTCTCTCCCCAGCCTTAACCGCTGAAGTGCACTTGTTCTGGAAAGTTCTTCTTCACTTTCGTGTTGGGTTTTCTTTGTTTCAAATCATCGTTGCTCCCTTCTCCTCTCCTCAAATCGTATGTCCGTGAATATATAGTGGTCTTATATAATGGATATAATCTAGTGTAAAGCAATCTAATTCAAATTTTGCAAAGGTCGCAGACATTTAACACCAGTGGCGGCATCTGGGGGGGGGGCATGAGGGTGCAGTTGCACCCACAGAAATTTTTCTAGGGGGGCAAAAGTATCATTTTGCACCCACAGAAAACAGACAACAGTCAAAAATATTATATTATATTTTAATAATCAAATAATGCAATAAGCAAATTCGTCACTAGATAGCGATACGGTTCAAATTTAAAAAGAGTACCACGAACACATAAGGATATCTTTATTATCTATGCATGAACACGACTATCACAAGCTCTGCTATTGTGATTATCTCATTTCTGTGATTATTTGATCACAGATTATATAAAATTGTTTTCGGCTGGATTGAGCTTATTCATTTTGTTTGTATGATTATTGATTACTCTTATTGGCTATTGCTCATTCGCTCAAATGCTCGATAGTCGATGACAATTGACAACTTTTTAATCTAGACTAGACGTTACTGTGTTTTACTGTTTTGAGTGTTTTTCTCAGTTTTAATTTAATTACTATTATAGACTATAGTTTTGATTGGGTACCTATAATAATTATGGATGAACTTAATAAAAACAAAAGAAAAGCCGACTTTAAACCTAACCATACTAAGGTTACTATAACGGATTTTTTTAAAAAAAAATCAGCAGATGTTATGAGTAAGTTCAGTTTCATTAAATTATTTTGTGTGTGTTGTCATAATATACTATGAAGTTTTAATATTTAATTTGTCTATTTTTAACTATAGTTGACGACACTGATGATAATATAAATAAAATTAACAGCGTGGGCATTTCTCTGGCTACAACAGAATCCTGCCTAAATATGACTGCAGAAGGTATTTTAATTAATGGTTAGTTTCAAAATACAATTATATGTTCAATGTTGCCTGTGGATAATGTATTGTAAATAAATATAATGGTAGCTGTGTTCAGTCAATATTCATATTTCATGTTATTTGTGTAGCTAATCTATTGATAATTATTATTATGTTTTTTTATAATAATAATATAAATGTGGCATGTGATATTTAAATGTGAAAATAATTGAAATTATAAGTTATAATATGTAATCTATATAGTCACTAACCACGTCAGATAGTTCTTGGCTGCTATTGACATTAAAAATAATTTAATAATATTTGTGTTTGTTTTATATTTTATTAATATCATATTTAATAAATAATTAATTTAATATTTAATAAATAATTATATGTTGTATGTATTCTATCATAGTAAAATTATATAGCTTGTCATATTATGTATTATTTATATTAATGTTCCATTAAGAAAATTAAATCATTCAGATTACCTAGGTAAATGTTTTTTTGTTGAGAATAAATAGATATTTTAATCATCCTTGTTATGTTATTTGTAGCCTTATTTATATATTGGATAATGGTTATTGTTTAATATCTAAAATAGGTACCTTATATTATATTTATAAGTTATAACTAATATTTACAATTATATATTATACTAATTGAAATATATAAATATATTATAAAGTTTTACATAAAGATGTTTTTATTACTTTTGTAATAGTAGTAGTTAAATATTAGGTGGCATGGGAAAACACCCCCCCCCCCCTCCAAAGGTTTGTAAATCACCATAAACGTTTGCACCCACATGAGTTTCTACCAAGTGCCGCTTATGTTTAACACGATGCGATTTCTACTCGAATCTCACGGTCGGTTGTGTCGAATAATATATGACGGATATTAATATTTATCTTTTATTTTTTATTTTTTACTGAAGAGCTTTCAGTATATACCTCAACGATCACTGAATTATGTACAATACCTTTAAAATAAATTACGACGCTTGTACAAAATTAGACATAGTACGTTATTACACATAATACAATAAACTGAAAATAACAGCAATTTTAAATAATAATAATAAGTAATGATCTAATTCAATGTTGTTATACAATTGCACGCAGTTAATTTCAGATAATATATTATGACATATTAGGTACTTTGGACGTATTGACATCGAACATGTACAACGAAGCGGAATACACGCCCTAGTACCTATTAAAACTGTACGATATAGTTCGCGCAGTTGCCGTAAAATCTAATGTTTCAACCACTATTTCGTATGATTACGATAATTTACTATTCGGGTCTTACGATTACTGTCAAACCGTTTTAAAAATTATTGAATAATATCGATCGTGACTCAGCGAAAGCGTCGGACTGGATGGTGTCGGCCGTTCGAGATATATTTTCTTACTTGTTCTTAATTTGCATATGATTTCATTAATCTGCTTTGAGTGCTCTGATCAAGTTTTTTGGCGTTTGTTTATCAAAATGTACGTACTACTTTTGTAAGTTATAAAGATTGTTATTTACTTAAACTTGATCGCCGTCATTGTATCCTACCAGCCGTACATTTTGGAGGGCCTTTCTTGATTTTTCCTGATAGTCTACTGGTATTTCTGGGTCTAAAAGCGATATGTTTCATGGGTTTCAGGAGAGTTAAAAATGTTTTTTTTTTTTCTATTAATTTAGAAAAATCTCTATTATTGTCGTTTGAACTGCGTTTGTTTTTTTTTTTCTGTAAAGTGTCGTTCAGGCCCTCCAAACTTAAAATTGAAATGGCTGATCAATTACAACAACGGTCAGGGTTGTTTTCGCGTCATGGACAAGATACGAAACTTGAGGCATTATGCGTTCTTGGTGTTGCAGCACTTTCCGCACCGTTTCAGAGCCAGGCGACACACGTGATGTTTGGACTCGGGTGTGAAGCATTGGGATTTTCACGGACACGGTGCTTGTATAAAACAACGGCCGTAGGCGTATCATATATTTTACACGATCGAAATACACACCTTCGGGCGAAATAATGCATTCGATCGCGCGTAGCCGATTGGTCGAAAACAATAATGTTGTTTATCAGTCGCAATGCCCACGTGGTGCCATGTATGCGTGCACTTCCTTACAATTGTAACGTGGTGTTAGTGATGGGAAAAATCCGGATTTGCTAAAGTTCGAATATCCGGATTCTGGGAATTCGAATTTTGGATTTCGAAAAATTGAATCGGTACTCGTTTATGTGTGACTTATAATAATAATTTTGATTACCACACATATTTTTTACCTAAGAAATTGATTTTTTAATTGGAATACAGAATTCCACAATGTGAAACTCGAAATTCGGATATTATTACTTTTGAAAGGGAAAACGAACACGGTTGTGTTCGGTTTTTAATTAGGTAGGAACGCAAAGTTTATACGTGTCATCTGCTAATTTATTTTCTAGTTCAATCACTGCATGCACTTACTGTTATCGTTTTTCCGGGCGGCGCATCGAAGGGACGGATCAATCGATCGATCGCGATGGTCCGACGACGACGTTACGATATCACATATACTCGTCGTACATGCGCGCACCTGCACATGAAGGTACACATATTCGTATAGCCCGAGGCTCAAGGTTAAATCAATGACCTCACGTGCGCGCATGTGTCTTATATCCTCGCCAAGGATATTAACAATAATAATAATCGAAATTCCTGATAGCTTTAAGGTAGTACCTTTGTATAACTATATATATATCTGTATAGTAGTCGTCGGGATCGGTACTTTATTAAGCGTTTTCCATTAATGGCTAAACATCGCAATACAGGCGTATTGTGGCGACGGTGGACCATCGGGTGTCTATCCACGTCTTACACATGTACATATATAAATATATGTACACTCGTTCACATACATAAGACGTGATGAATTTTAATTGTAATGCGCCACTACAATGGGAACGCCGCCGCCGCCGGTAGCGTTGTTTTGTCCGATTCAATCACACTCGATGCACACCCGCGCGAGGTGTATACACACATGGTACTGCAGCGGACCACAATCTTTAATTCTACGATCAACGTTATTGTTTACCGTGACGGCGCGATTAGCAAAACGACTGATATTGTCTTACTGCAGTGGAACTGTGCGGGAACATTACAAAAAAAAAACACTCGCCTATCAAAATAATTTGTTAAACGCAGATTTGAACAGTATTCCAATTACTGTATTCAAAATAATATTCAAGTATTTCGATTGCTTTTGAAATATTTATATATTTATATTTTTTAAGTATTTTCTGCACAAAATTTTTTATACTTTTTACGAGTATTCTGAATGCAGTGTTCTGAGAATACATATTTTACGTTTAAATCGCATTTTTTGAATAATTATTAATTTCACTAGTTTTCCGTCGTATAAATTACATTTGTATCAGTATATATATACGAATAAGATACATTATATTTTACAGTTAAATCACATGTTTTAGATTCTGAACGGAGTGAAGAATGTATTGATTTTACAATGATGTGTGTTTTTGTTTTTATTTTTTATTTTTGTGTCTGTCGACACGATTTGGGGCAGTAAAAATGCTTCGATTTCCTTATGTAGCAACTTTTCAGAAAGGAAAGTGAATCTAGTTGGTACTTTGGGAGGTCAAAAGTAAAAAATTTTAAATATTTTTTAAATGCGACGGGAAAAACACTAAAAAAATAAGGGAAAAACGGGAGTTTTTACGCAAAACCAGTTTTCGACAAAATCAAATTTTTTTTTATTTTGCTATAACTCAAAAACTAATCGATGTAAATACTTGAAATTTCCACCAAATGTTTAGATTAGCGTTCTCTAAATAACAATGTTAATGTTGTATTAAATTTTCAAAGTATTTTGACTTTAATTGAGCTATTTATAGATAATTGAAATTTTCAATTTTTTTAAGTATTTTTTTTTAAAAGAACGATAAAATTTTTTTGGCCGGGAAAATTTAAAACAAGGTTTCTTATAAGTTGTTCCTTAACTGATAAAAAAAATCTAAAATCGTAAGTCACAATTTTTTTTATAAGTGCTCAAAGTTCCAATTTATTTGAAGTATGTAAAAATTGCGAAAATTTGCAAATAATTTTGTGGTTGAAAATTCGTAAAATTTTTTTCTTTTATAACTAAGTTTTGAAAATTTGGTACAAGGTTTTTCATTAGTTTTTCTTCAAATATCTATAAAAAAAAAATCTACCGGGTTCAGACAAAAAAAATGTATGAGTGTTTGAAATTTAAATTTTTACAAAACCACGTTAAATAATGGTTTAGCCTCAAACGATTTTTGCTATTTGTTTTTATCCAAAAAGTATAAGTTGTAGAAATTTGAAAATTTTATCAGTTGTTTATATTGGCATTTCCTTTATGTCATATTTTTTTTCAAAATATTATATTAATTTTTAAGCCACTTATAGGCATTTAAAATATTCGATTTTTTTTACATTTTTTTTTTAAAATCGGTGATAAAAAAAATTTGGCTCGTACAAAATACTTGAAAATGTAATAAAAGATTCCACAGAAGTAGTTCATATTGTCATTCAAAAATAATTAAAATCCATTTTTAATTTTTTTTTATAAGCGTTTGAACAGCGAATATTGACATAAAATTACATGTAAAATATAATATAATGTATAATATTCTAGACTGACAAACTATGTCGCTGTATGCAACTGCCAACCCATCCTAATAGAAAAATATATTTATCTTTTCAAAATAAAATATACTTTTTTACAATATTTATAAATAACAATGTATTATATCCTAGACAAACATATTAACTCCGTTCAGAATCGTTATTCGTATACAATGATATCTATCATTGCATTCAAATTTAACAAATCCATTGTAATAATGACCTATCCTATAAACGAGGTGCACTCCACCCCCAACTGTACAGCAGAGTGAGGCCCATCCGGTTTTTTTTTATATTATTTTGTAGAGCAGCATTGTTATTTTCCCAATTTTGTAGCAATTAGGAACCTTTATGTCCATAAAACACACATGTAGGTACATATTGGAAAAATATATTGAATACCCTAATGGATTAAAAGCGATGTTTATAGGTGATGAAATAAAAAAGTACAAATGGATTTAAACGAGTAAAAAGTACCCTGAGTAAGACAGATCCTTAGTGCGAATTCTTCGCTGTGCAAGCGGTATTCAAAGGTCTTAGTTATTAGATTAGATAGTAGAGAGCCTGAGTCTCCTTATTTCTATGGTCTATTACACCACGTGTGAAAATCTTTCCCTTTACTAATATTTTTAAAAGGTAGCGTTTATAGAGCTGGTTATCTGTGGTTAACTTAATATCGTGTGTCCTATTGATGTTATGATTATGTTTGAATATACGCATATACTGGACGTTAAACTTCTGGACTTGGGTAACAAAGGTTCTCTGTTTTTGCTTGTTTTTGTCACTATTAATTCCAAGACGTATTATTTGTTTATATTTGAAAAATTGAAGCGATATAAAATGAATACGTTGACGTTGCGCAATTTCTGGTCGAGATAAGAGCGTATAAAATACACATTGAGTTTTGACAAGAAACTTTTGGTATAAGATTACTGCGAAGAAATGTTCCTTCGAAACATTTTTTCATCAAACAATCATCAATAAAACATTTATGAAAACTTATAAACTTGTAAAGAAAATATTAATTTACTAATTAAAATAGCTTTTATTTAGACTTGCATTAATTTGCAATGCGAAAATAATAAATTACATTTTTCCATCGAATTAAATTTAAACGATTGTTGGGCGAGTATCAACACATTATTTCAATTCGAATTCTTTATTAATACACACTCCAGAAGTACCAATCGAAAACCGTCTGTGCGTAGATAGTGACATCTGCGTCCCAATTACGAGACTAATAAGATACTATAATATTATACTATAAGTGACGTTAACTAAGCAAATTTATAACCAGAAAAATACCTAAAAGGCTTCATTAACTCGCATTATCATCACATATTTTAAATTTATCAAGATAGTGCACAATATTTTTTTTCTCTAGTGCAATAACTACTGCAGAACTACTATATAACTACTGAATATTTTAACATAATTTAATTTTTGCATTTTTCACAATTTGTCTGTACAGTGAATGTAAATTGTTGCAACTTATAAGAGACTCTCGGCCAACCGTCGACTGAATGAGTTCACTTAGAGTTTTAATGAATAAAACACCTAATTAAAATATTATTGCAATGAACATAAATATAGAAAACGATGTAAGGAAAATAAAGAATAAAAAATACTATAAAGTATTTAAAAAATTATACATGGCAAACAAACAGAAGAAAACAATATTCCAAGAACAATATAACAAGATAATATGACGGACAATATTTTACAAATTAAATATGTTGTAGTATCATCAATCAAGGTTAAAAAAAATTGTTTATTTAGGTATGAAAAAGTATATTATTCGACCAATAACGATAAATTTTGTTCAATAATATAAAAACAACATAGCTATCATTATACAGTGTAGCAAATATTTTTTTGAGGTATGATCACCAGCAAAAATAGCTAAGATGTTAGTATTTTAAATTATTTTAGAATGAATGATTAAGAATTAATTAAAATTAATGATGTCGGAATAAGTATCCATTAAACATAAACAGTATAGAATAACATAAAAATAAAAAAAAAAAAAAAAAAAAAACAAATAATACCGTTACCGTAATATAATTTTTTAAAGCTTTTTTAAATAATTTTAAAGACATTATTTTTAGATGATTTATGAGTTAGTTAAATAATTTTCGCGTTATTTTTAGGGCATATTTTCAGATTTTAAAGAATTTTAAATTAATAAGTACATCACAATTTTATCTAAAGCCGAAATTGTTTTAGTTTTTCGAGTTGAAATCCTGTTCTACGTGATTTACGTTTCTAAAATGGGTATATTTTTCAGTAACAGGGCCATCTGCGTATAACAACCAAGAGCTCGCGTGTTATACGCGTATGCGCTTGTTACAAAGATAACACGCGCATCTTATAGTTTTCGGTCCTCCGTTAATTAATTAATAGTTTTATCGCGATTTTTTTTTTTCTGAAACGAGCCTCGTAGCTACACAAATTAATATCGTCGTCACCCGGCGTCTATCTAAGCGTACATACTCGTATGTACTCCTATCGCGTGCGTCACATGTGTGACATTTTTATTATTATCGCGTATAGATTGACTACAGCAGCAATGCCGTATAAGCAGCGGCCATTAACTCAACCAAACGACCGGTCAATTGTTGTTTTTACCGTGACAGGCGGTAAACCGCAGTTTATTTTAAATTTGTTTTTGCAATTTTTCCCGAGTTGTTAAAGTTGTGATCTTATCGCGGTGACGACGACACGTAGCATTTCTCATCTAGGTCATCTCCCAAAAGAATTTGTTACGCATTATATCTGTTTGGTCTTACGTACAATATATATATACGAACATATGTGTGTGGTATCACATTATGCGCTTTGTACGTATATGGGTGATATTATACAGAGTACTCGAATTGGAAAAATAGCAACATTTTAAGCCGATGCGAGCGATTATGGTGTTCATACAAGTATCTAAGACGACAGGGTTCAACATCTAGGGTTACCAGATTTTTAAATTCATTAACTGTGACTTCGTATTGAATGACCCTTTTTTCTCCTTTTTTTTATGTAACACTCAAATGGAAATAAAAATAAGTAGATCATCTTGTGATATAAACACTTATTAGCTAATACAAAGGAAGACATTATTATTGTATGAAGCCATACTGATTCTTCTTCTTCTTTTTCTGCATCGTCTTCCTCCCAACTATTTGGGGTCGGCCACCCTTGTCCTACACCTCCACTTCACTCTGTCAATCACATCTCCTATGCACACACCGATAGCCCTCATGTCATTCTCCAAAGTCTCCAACCATCTCTTTTTTGGTCTTCCTCTTCCTCTTTTCCCTTCAACGTCCATCTTCATAACCACTCTTACTGCATTCGTTTCCTCTCGCCTCATCACATGCCCAAACCATCTCAGCCTATTTTCTCTCATCTTGTCCACAATTGGCGCTACACCAACACTACCTCTCACGTATTCGTTCCTTATTCTATCTTCTCTTGTCACTCCACTCAACCATCTAAGCATTTTCATTTCCGCGACACTCATACTTTGTTTTATTCTCCTGTTAACCGTCCAACACTCTGAACCATACACCGCAGTTGGTCTCACTACACTTTTATAAAATTTACTTTTCAGCCTCATTGGAATTCTCTTATCGCATAACACGCCCGATGCTTCTCTCCATTTCATCCACCCGCACTTAATCCTATGTTTTACATCCTTGTTAAAGCCCCTGTCCTTTTGAATAAAAGATCCAAAATATTTAAAGCTTTCAACTTCACCTATCACATCACCATAAATTGTCATTTGTCTCCTCATTCCTTCAACTTCTTGGTCTCTTTGTCCAAAATCATACTCTATATACTCTGTTTTATTTCTACTAATTCTCAATCCCTTTTCTTCGAGGGCTAACCTCCACTCATTTACCCTATTATTGACAACTTCCAGGTTCTCTTCTACCAGAACTATATCATCCGTAAACATCATACACCATGGTATCTCACCTAGTATCTCTTTTGAAACCTCATCCATTACCACTGGGAACAGGTAGGGGCTTAGAGCTGACCCCTGGTGCACACCTACTCCTACATTGAAACCTTCTGATACTCCACACTGACTCTTGACACTGTCTTTACTGATTACATAGCATTAATATAATAATATAGTGTACAATGTTATTCTATGTTTAATTTTTAAATAATACAACATTAAATGTTATTTTCTCTCAGCTTTAATTAACTAGGGGACAAACTGAATGACCGGGACGAATAGCTTAGTGTACACATTATACGTTATATTATTATTAAATATAACGTAAACACATGCATGTGGCTAATTTAACCTAATCTAACCCAATGTATATATACTAAACAATTAAAACTGTATGAGAATGCAATTTGTTAGCCATTTTATAAAAGAACACGCACATTTTTTATCCATCAAACGTATTGGTACGGTACATAAATGTTTGAAATATCAATGTTTATTTACATTAAAATGAATATTGCATAATTCAACTAAACTACATAATCGCGAAAAGTATATTCAGCCCTATACCCACTTTGAAACGTTTAAACTATAATTTATATGTAAACGAAAATAATTATTTACGTTGTGAATTTTAGGTTTAAATGCAGTATTTCGCTTCTTGCATAATATGTACATTTTTTTTTCCTCCAATATAATCATAATCGTAATCATTTCTTGATTGTTACATTGTATATTATTGTTAGTTATTACACTTACTAATATTTCTAAGGCGGTAAATCGACTTAATATTATTATTGTACTACAAAACTAAATTATAAACGTATAATACATGCACACACACGTATTATATATTTAATACATCGTGTTGAATTTTATAATGGTACACTAGAATAATGGTGTATAATTTTTCTTTTATATTGAAATTCAACTGTTTGCGTATCAGATGGATTTAGGTATTTCACTGAATTACCTACGATATACATTATAAAATTAACTATTGGTATGAAATGAATCGTTGTATTGCTACACCACCATTATACTGTACAGCCACGTCGGTAATAATAAATTCACAACTATATCTGAAGAAGTGAGAATATTGATTGGCCAGAGTAAATATTTGTTTCTGTGCTATTGTACTGTTTTTTTTTTCTGTATTTATGCGTATGTAATATACTTTCAGAATACAATGAATAGCCGTTCATGTTTTGTAGGTACGGTTTTGAAATGTATTTTTCTTTTCATTGATCGTTTTGTTTAGTAATGTTTATTATTAGCGTACTTCGTTTAATAATTACATCAACCAATCTTATATAATTTATAAATTGGAGCGCTCATTTGGGCGATCCTTTACCAATCGGTAAAAATTAATTTATATGATTAATTTCACTTTAAGAATCGACGGTATTTATTTTAGGATCATAATTGTTTAAGACTGCTCCACGTAGACTTTAAGGAAGAACTTCTATAGGCATAAAATGTTATGACAATAGATCTTTAAAATACGTTTTACTCGCATTCAACCATCACTCAGCACAAAATCCTACGTCGGACAAAAAGTCAAGGATCGTTGTTATTGAAATGTTAGTGTTTGAGAAATCGAAAAATGCCGAGAAAAATTCAATGGTCAATTAAGTACCGAGAAGTCATGCGCCGCAAATTTTAATAAAAATGACAAGCGAAAATCCGCAATGTTTTTTAATAGAAATTTAGAAATGTTATTACTATTGGCCAATAAACGACGCGACTTCAGCTGTCTTACCGAACAAGAATCCTGGCTGTTCTCGAAAGCGTTCTCTCACAACAATACGGCATTCCGTAAAATTATAAAGAGACTTTACTACTATATATTTTTCTACGAAAAAAAGTGCATTGTTAAGAGGACGTCACAACCGCACCCGTTTTTTATGACATTTTAGTTTCTAATTGAGTAATATTTATATAAAATATTACAATTTAATTAATTTAATCAATTTAATAATTTTATATCCCATTTAAAAATTAAAATAACGAAGAAGACACAGATAATGTTTTTCTCTTTAGGTTCAACGATGGGTCAGTTAACTCATATACGATGGCTTAGTTATATAATTTTAAGGCAAACAAAACAAAATTGGTTCTACACATTTGCTATATTGTTCAGTGGCGCTAAACACGTACGGTAAGTGGGGTAAATACCAGAACCTTTTTTGGTGGTGGGTTGGTAGGTGACTTAATGAGTGCTAAACATATTATTGTTATTATTGTATGATGAAATATTGTAAAATATTATATAATTACTAGATAGTGAATTCTCGTAGTTCACAGATACATAATACTTGCTGTTTAATTATGATTTTTTGGTGAATGGGTGGGTACCCATTAGTAGGGTTTACTCCAATGCTACAAAAAATATTTGGCGCAATTGCCTGGTGGTATAGCTCGCGAAACGGAAAATATTAAATTGAAATTGGTCGAACAATACGTCAAAAAAATTGTTAGGATTATAGGATAAGTAAGGTTTAGCCCAGTGAAATAAAAAAGGTTCGGCGCCATTGATATTATATGAGAGTAAAACGGAGACAACATGTAAGCGGGTGTGATGTCCATGAATACTATGCTAACTAATACTACCTAGCCAAGTAGATATATTTAATTTGTATCGAAGTGTTTGAAAATTGTGTCTTATGAGGCTAGGATACGATCTATAATTTTATAGTTATCTTATAATATGAACTTGAACGGAACATGTCGGTAGTAGAGAGAAGGGGTGAAATACCAAACCTCTATGTGTAGAAAACGAACGTAAAGAGTGAATGCGTTAAGTATTTTAAATTGTTATACTGCTTACGAGTTTGTGACCACATGAGATGTAATTCCGTTTGCTACGGTTTACAATGGATTTCACGGGTACTTGTTTATTATGAAAATTGTAATTTTATCGATTAAATTCGAAAATAATCGACTGGTGAGAAGGTAAAACTTCAACTGATGTTCTATAGTTATATATAAATATGGCTACGTTACTGCAAGTGTATCTACAGCAAATGTAATGTAATACTTATAATTACATATATATATATATTACATGTACATGTGATGGATGGCGTCCGTGTGACGACGAGTGTGTCTATTCATACATAATAGTCGATAAATCGTTTGACAAAAAGTCATCTCGTGTAAGCGTATCGACGAAACGTATGTATAAGTATACACACGCACATACACAACGATTATGGCGTATTATTTGAATTCAACGAAGAGTGCTGTTGCTGCAGTATACATAATACCCACATTGTATATTATTATACTTCGCGTACGTCGTTTTGTTATTATCATTTGACTGCGATGCGCGTAAACGAACGAGTTTATATTTGATATTTTCGTTTTCGTCCTTTTGCTTCAGCAGACATTATAAGTATATATATTGTATTATAACGTCGTCGGTTTCACGGTGTGTCATTCTCTCTTACGTACGTGTATACGTGTGTGTATAGTGTATGTGTGTACAAAAAAACGTAATATATTGTATTCAGTGTGTGTATATATACATATATATTAATGTTCGGGAGACGCGAATGTGGGCTTGTGTAAAAGCAAGCGAGCGAAACTATGTAATATACAAACGATGATTTAAGCGAATGTTCAACGGTCCTAAATACTAAGTGTGCACCGCAGCAGTTCATTATTATAATATTATCTCGGGCGATGAGTTCCGCTGCCGTGATGTTCCTCATATATTACTCCTCAAGCGTGTGTGTGTGTGTGTATGTGCGTGTGTATGTGCGTGCGTACAGTCGGATGATTGCGCGCAGGGTCATGATTTATTTTTCAACGCCGCGCACATGGCCATAACTCACGGTAATAAGGGATCCAGGAATAAGAGCAAACGAACGAAGACGACGAGAAAAAACAAATAAAATAGAATGAAGCCACTGCGTCGCGCGCGGGTTATGACACCACCACGAGTATACATTATACACGCACACTGCACGCGCGTACGAAAACAAGAATGCGATCCTTGCTCACGTATACATATACATATATACACATATTTAATAGTTGTCATTCACATGTATCAACGACGCGGGTTTTAATGATGTATCCGGTCGTCGTGTGGTATAAATTATTATTACTGTTGCACACTCGTAGGGCGAGAAGTATACGTATATTTATACAGAACACGAAAAACGAGACAAACGTGTACGGAAAAATGCTTAAATGTACACCAGATACATACGTTAAAACGTTAAAGTTAAATAAATATAAACAATGTATTTATTGGTTAAAAATAATTAGAGTACAAATCGTATGTGTATAGTATTAGATGTAAAGCATTATTCACTCAAGTCATGATGCGTTAGTTGAATTTTTAAATGTGTGTTTATAAGCAAGTCGTTTATACTATAACAATCTCATATAATTAATACGAACTCGAGTTTATCTATACATGCAATATTTGTTGCAAATACATCTAAGACTTGCATTTTACGAACCCACGAAACGTATTCTGTTCTGAATTATAATATTATTATAATATGCGTGAAATTCGATGATAATTCAAAGAGTTATCAATCCATTTCTATCTTTCTCTATAAATACATACGTATAATATGTATCATATATCTATTATATCTATAATATACGAACCTGTTCAGTAAGGCACATTACTTTTCGAAGAAATAAACTTATGACAATTATAAAAAATTTTATTGTATGTGAGTATACGTGCGTTTATTCCGTAAATATTAACACGTTCAATTTCGATATCTCACTGTTTAAATTCAAGTGTATGCGTACGTATGTGCGTGTGAGTGTGTGCATACATGCGCCTTCAAGTTGATCTGTGTGTATGTGTACGACTGTCTGCATAGTCAATGCCACGAGTATATGTGTGTGTGTTTTTTTTTTATTCATCGAATTAATACAGTTTTATGGGTTTTAAGAGACAAGTATTTTTTACGCACGCGTTTAGTGCGTGTAAGATTTCGAAAAATTCACATTCCGTTTTCCTACGATTTAAATTCCCATCGCGAACGTTGTACAATAATATATCGTGCGACGTTCTGAACGCTTCGCGTGACATAACGACGCAAAAATTTGCTTAAAAAATGCTAATACTACGGCGCCAAGAACTGCCGTTGGTCGTACATCCGAACTGATTGACACGTGAACGGGCTACTTGGTAAAATAATACCCGCGGAATCGAATTTACTGTAGCAGTCGGATCGATTTTTGTCCGGCCGTTCACGTAGCTACTACACAATTATTCCAAACGTTTGACGCAAGTACACGACAAATAATATTTGTATAGTACTTAACTACTGCGAAACGTAAATGAAATGTAATATATATTTGCATACACTTGAAACGTATAATCTATTTCTAATTACGTCATGTACGCCAAATACACATGTATACATATAATGCACCTAGTACGTATTATAGGAAACGTGCAATTTGTGTACCCAATATTTTTCGGGTGATTTCGTAACTTCATGTGTGCTTAATATGACGTGTTGGTCCGAAAACCATTTCCTATCGCTTCGCGACCGACCGTTTACGTAAAATTAGTCGACGAGCAATTATTTTAATTCGTATAATAAGTGTCTACGGTGAGAGGCGATTAGAAGAACAGCGTTAAAAATAACATTATGCACACAATACAACATGTGTGTGCGTGTGTGTATGTGTATAATACTTATTACGCGGATGACTATATTTTTTTCATCGTCCGCATGCGTGACCGAATACGTTTAAAAAGTCTTTACATTAATTTACCTATAGGGGGTATATTAACACTATTAATTTTCAACTCGGAATACAACCCGCGATATTTCGGTTAAACGCTGTCGAAATCGATTAAAATTCTCATGCGGATTTCGCGTTCGTCCTGCGCACCTGCAAAGATAACATTTCGAAAACCTGTAGGGACCGTTCCGTGAACATAATATGTGGAACGTATATTATACGTTTTCGAGGAGCCAAGGAATAAATGAAGAATTATTCATATTGTAAACGGATTTCTTGACGAAAAACTATCATCGCCGCAGTTATATTTATGTATACGTAGTTACATATTATTATACACATCACGCGCTTGTGTTACCTAATTACAAGTGAAAGCTTCGGCTGTAGCAATTAATAATTTAATTATAAATATATTATTGTGTTTGTTAAATTATTTCCGGTTTCGTTCTTCTTGGTACACGTTAAACATCAATTTTTTTGTCGTTTTCGAACAGACAAAAGAAGCGTTTGTGTAATTGTTATTTATTTTTCCCCTCATTATTTAACGCCATCGGATAATGTGTTCGTATATAATAAAACTGTAAAAAAAATTGGCCCCTCGTGCGGTTGCTCATAACGTCGTCTGTCTGGTTACTACACGAAATTATTACTATTATTCTACTACTATTATTATTATTATTGTTATTATTATCATTATTACAGTGAATTCCGAACGAGCAGACGTGTGAGCATGCGGCGGCGGGTGTAATTTGTCGTAAAACGCGACACGTCGCGCGCGGTTCAGAGCCAAAATATTAAATCGGACAGCCAGCGGCTAATTAACCCCAAACACTAAACAGATTTGAATAATAATTTGTTTGTTGTGTTTGTTATTTATAAAACCTATACGCGTCGGTCGTTATTCAGTCAGCTCACTTACATACACATAAATACACACTCACACACACACACACATGTGCGCGCATATATAAAACGGATAATATACTCATATATATATATAGTTTTATGCAATAATTATTAATCAAGTTTTATGAGACAAAAGATCGTATTATCTTATCATAGACATTCGGATGCACATGGACCAATACAATTATAATATTTTACTTTAAAAAAGAATCATTAAGTTCATAGTATCTGCGTCGTATGTTTTAAAAGCATATTTAAAGTATGTACCATTAACTTAACGTTTTCGAAAAAATTGCAATCGACGTAAGCCTTTGTTGCCAATGACAAAAACTGCCGTGACCTAAACCTCGTGGCATAGTTTGAAATACATAAAGTATTAACGCTTAATTAAATAACGCTTTTTGGCTATAAAGCTTCGATTCAGTGGCGTATAATCATAGTAAATCCCTATGAAGGCGTGAGGGCCTGGGACAGGTTGCAAAAAACACATTCATCTCGTAATCATTGTTGATAAGACTTTACTTCCACGAAATTGTTTTTCAATTGACTAAAAAATAGATCTTAAATTATTTTAAAAGTAAATTTATTGTGTTCATTATTTTCCACGCATAACTTGATTGGACCGACCCCCCTTTTAATCATTATCTTCCATACTCTTGAGTGCAAAATCAAATTAACAAATAAAATCAGCAGGCAAATGTACAATAAAATATTGAACAGCAGCTTGCGTTTGTGCATACATTTAATACAAATATATAATATTTATACATCCGTTGTGTATTGAAACCGCTTAAAAATGACTAGCGAAGAATAAATATGTAGAGAGGGGTCTGTAAAATGATTTTTTCCCCAGTTAAATGACCGAGAAGACAAATGCTGCACCTCACTCTTCAATAAATAACAATTACGCTACTGGTTCGAACCCGGAGAAATAACGGTGAAAAGCTAAAGCCGCATGCGACCTATCGAATCGTCGATTAACAGACCGCACTGTTGTTCGTATACACTAATATTATTATAATATTGCTATCGAGTGTATACGCGTAAAGCCGAATTAATTACGGCTCGACCACGAGTGCGTGTGTGTGTAGATATACATATATTTATGTAGGTACCTACACACTTGTATAAAATAATAATATAATATAGGAAACATCGAACAGATGTGCTCCGCGAACCGTAACATATTTTTAATTGTTCTACCGGTAACACTGCGTGACACGCACTTCCGGCCACCGTCGCCCGCGGTCCCCACTGATTTTGGTTAATTAATTCCCCGTAAATGTATACGTATAGGTGCACAACAATAATAGTTATAATAATAATAATAATATGATTGTGGACGAAAAATAATTTTGTTAACCCACCAAACGGTGTCCATAAAAAGATTAAAATGCATCGTTATGCTGTCCCGTCATCGCCCGTAGTCGGACGATCACTTAATGACCGTTGCCAAGAAAAGCCGTCCGGTAAGACGTATTTGAGGAGTGGGCACAGGATCGCGAAGAATTTCGGTCCAAGGGATTGCGCACGTTTACATTATCAGGCCGTTAAACTGCAACACGCAGGTTATTATCTCGTTTGTTTTAACCCGCAGACTTCTCGTAAAGGAAGTGCAGCTGAATGAGCTAGCAAATTAATAAACCGCGTAGGAAAACTTAATGCTAATACTATAATGTTTATTTTTACTGCAACGCTTAATTATTCTATTTAGGACTTCCGTTCCACGAATAAAATTTGACCACATGTTATCGGATACGCAAATTTATATCTAAATTACAATCTTAATAAATCTTATTGACCACTGTTTGTGCTAAGCCGCGGTCATTCTGTCTTAGCGACTTGCGATCATCACACACGTTTGTAGAGGGTAGGTCGTAATCGAAGCGGTGGTGTGTTTGAAATCTGAATAGAATGATTGCAGTACCCCTTGGCATTCAACAAGCTATTCGAAGTGAAACTCGGTACATTATATACACAACGTATACCTATCTCAGTTTAATACACAATATTATAAATCATCGATTAACCAATAGAGATGTGTATCGAATGCTTAAAATCGTAATAATAAATATTTATCAATATGTTACGTGTATTTCAAAAATAGTCGGAATAAAAAAAATAAGAGGAATATCGTTTATCGAAATTCGTTTTGCACGGTTTTTTCTTTTCGTTTAGTAAAACTATCGAGAAAATCAGAAATTGCCTCTCTTTAAAAACCAAACATGTGGTTTTCATGTAAGTGCTGTTAACGGGGGAAAGGGTGAAGAGGAGGAAATCAAAAAATCAATCAAACGCATTATACGCGTACAAAACAAGTGACATACTGTTTGGATGTACAATATTATCTACACTGTATAGTACTGTATATTTACGTATATCTACATATCAACGTTGACTCGCAGTCCTCTCGTATCAAATAACTGGCATTGTTCCGTCATCTAGGGCGTTAGTTAGTCCGGGTAGATGTTACCTATCCGCAGAGACAAAATATTAAGTGTCGTCCGATGGTGATCGCACGATATTTAATCAGTACAACATTTGGCGATGAAACATTTTAGCTGTTGAGTGTTACGCGTATAGTGACAACAAATAGCTTGTGCCGTTTTCCGTTCTACTAATGTCATTGCCATTGAAAAATGTCCTCTTCTATAGTTAAATTCTACGTACACACCATAGCTCTTTAAATAACACTTTATCCTGTAGGAAAAGCTTTTGGCCTAGTCTGATTGAAATTTCTAGTTTCTAGTCAATTCTGAAATGTTCATAGAGTTTCAACACGACAAGAAAACAATTGATGCGGGTGGTATACAACTATTTTCTAAACGTACGCGGTTAAAATGTATTTATTAACGCGAGGGTGAACGGAAATTGTTTTTAATAAATGTAGTTTCCTTAAATCCGTTTCTATTAGATGAAAATAAAATAAAAAAAGAATAAAATCACATCGAATCCCGTAAAACGTTCCGTCGGTATACTATCAATACGGTGCACATATTATATGAGCCTAAACAATCTGATACTTCATTTTTGAATTTTGTCTCGTGTTCTCATCCCGAATAAAAAAAAAAAAGAAACATTATATTATTATTACTATTATTATTATTATTTTTAGATGACGACGACGAAGGTGTATTAGATAGTACCTATACATATTATATGCGCGTATATGTATTATATTGTTTGTGGATACGTCGCGTTCACCATGAAATGCTTTGTATTGAATACGTTTTAAACTAGAGAACATGCGTGCAACCGAGGAGAAGACGTATTTATATACATGTACACATTATATATATATACACTGTATACGTGTGTATTATATGTATCGGTTCCCTTTTGTCGTCACAGAAAACCCATGGTAATCGTTAATAAACCGTCACGAATTAACAGCTTGTCCGTTTAGCCTCAGGGCAAAAATAATGTTTCAGTATTATATTTTATTTTTTTTATTTTAAATTTCCACCCGATAGTAACAGGTAATAGTAATAAATAATAACAATCGTACGATAAAACACGGTACGAGTCGGACGCGTAATTTTGCGCGGTCGGCGAAAAAAAAGAAATTAGAACAAACATAAAAACTACGAATCAAATGTAGGAACACGCGACGACACCTGGTTGCATTTATAACGGATTCGTCATTTCGTTAAGCTTTAAATTCAGCAGAATAATAATACGAACGTTGTAGTGTTAAATACATCGTTGTACATGCACGTATTATTATTGTACAGGGTGCGTCCCGCGAGAATTTACTTTATTTAGTCGACGGGAGTGGAGTGAAAAAAAAAAATCCACTATCCCGTCCACTTTTAACAGTTAATCCTCACGGGACACCTTATACCATATTATTGCGCGTAGGTACGCGGTATTTTATATGATAATATTATGATATTTTCCGAATACGCGCGAATGATTTTTTTCCTATGTAAACACGTTGTTGATATTAGATATACGTGCAGCAGCTACCTGTGAAACGATCTGTGTACGCAGCAGCAACAGCAGCTGCTCCGTACGTATTTGGCCGTTTATAATAATATTATGATCTATTACACAATACACGAACGCTTTCATAAATTATGCTAATATTTTCGTCATAATAATAATAAAAATGAATTTAAAATTATAATAATAATAACAAAGTCGCTAAAACAGTAAGTACCACAGTCTTTTCGTCACAGTCGACTACCAGTTCCCATCACCACCGACTAGGATTTCCATATTTTTTAATTTTTGTTTATACACTTTATGGTTATATTATTATCGTAAATAAAATTCGTTGTAGGCTCGACTACCGTTTGTAATTAGTCCATCGTTACTGGCACGTTTTATTTTTATTTTTTATTCTTAGTTTTACTCTGAAATATAATATACAATGAATAAAAATTATCAATATTAAACAGCTATTAAATTAATTTTTTTCCTATTAATATTGTATACTTTTCAACACTTTTTCTATGTATACAATCATTATCTATATAATAATATAGGCTTTATTCTATTCGTGTAACGACGGAAAAAGTATAATGAGTGGCGTAAAACGCTATTATTGTACTACAATGTGTACTACAGTCACGTCGAATTAATTTATATAATATGTCGTTAAACTTGAAAATTATTATTTTGAATTTGAAAGAAACTATGTGGTTAATTTATATGTTTATAGTTTTATATAATACCTCTATGTGACTATGTGATAATCATAAAAGTTAAAGTGATATCGCAGGAGTATGCAGAACTCTATGTATGGTGTATATGACAAATTTTAGTAATTGTTCGACTTTCTTATGGAACTATTGTGTATTAATTAATTTATTAAAAAAGTATTATTAATTTGATTCCTATATTTGAACTTAGTTTCAATACTGACAGAAACCGAATACAAATTGTGAAAAAATTGACTTATCAAGATGAACAAATTAATTATTTTTTTAATTAATTATAATATATAATCTACAATAAATGATATACATCAGAAAAATAAGTGTTTGTGATAACACAACAACGAATTAATGAATTTAATAGTGGGTTTATGAAATCATCCAATAGACACTTAAAAAATCAGAACGAATAAGTATTAAAGATATGAGTCTTAATGTAACGTAACCTAACATCTTGCTTTATATTTATAGCAACAGAAAAATGTTTTTATTTCATAAATTTTATTGTTTGTTAAAAAATAATTTGTTAAAATCTAAATATACATTTATACATACAAATTTAAGTATATGTTTATGCAAACACGTCGTGTAATACATTAAGGAACTAACCAAGAAAAAATAGACAAAAGCTAAATCGTTAGTACATGGTGTAATAAAAAATTGGGTACCATTAAAAAAATTATTCTTCGCTTCATTCGATCGTTATCGTCGTTTTAAAATAACGCATGACGTCATAGGTGCCACTGGTTGGCCGCCTGCCTATTTTAATACATGCATATCCTAGATTCGTCTTCATTAATTTAATTTATATATTAACTTTAAATGCTGAAAATGAAAATCGATTTTCCTATTAAAAATGCTTAAATATTTTCCTACAATACGATACCATGGTTAGGGTAGGCGTTAGGTTAGGAGAACTTAAAAACAACCACAATTGAAGTTCAGATCTCTGTCAGTACTCAATATTTTTTGCAATAGTTGTGTAAAAATAATATTGATTTTAACTCCTTAAAATAGTTAAGATAACATTATTGATGTAGTTATACCGATACTTTTTATGAAGTAAATTAGAACTGAAACTGGCGTTGTATTAACTAACATAGGTGAATTAAACCAAGTGGTTACTGTTAACTACATAGCGTAGTAAAATTAACACTCCTTCATCCTTAAGCGAAATCTAACGCTCAAATGTGCACGGAATTGACTTATTTAGTGGTCAAAACAACTCCACAGTTTTATGTGTGCAAAATCTTATTGAAATAACAAATATTAAAGGTAAAAAATATTTATTTTGTATTCATAATACATAAATTTTTTCCAGTAAGTGGTTTACGTTATGAAATTCTGAACAATACATGCATCTACAAAGGCGTTCAACATTTTTGCACTATTTTCATAAATATACCACACATTTATGTCTACTTGGGTTCTTTCCTAAATATTAAGTGGGCATAATGATATAGAACAATTTTGTTCAAATTCATCAATATCATCAGCATTTGGCTCAAAGCTTTATGGTTTAAAAGGATTTATTAAATGTACTACCAATAGTTATAAATACTAGTATTTAAATGTACTAGTACGTTTGACGTACGGTAATGAATGCGGAGTGTTAACTATTTTACGACAAATATTAATACTATAACGATTATAGTTAACAAAATAAAATAAATTTGGTTAAAAAATAGTCTATAGTATTCAGAAAACTTTTAAACTATACATATATTATTGTTTAAATTGGTATATAATAATTGTAAAAAAAATAAAATAAAAAAATAATTATAAAAATATGAAAATAATAAAAATATAAAAAAAAAAAAAATGTATAAATTATGTATGCAACATAAACGTTTTCTGTTCTTTATATTTATTAATTCATTAAGATGTTAATCAGATAATATCAGATTGTAAGAATATACCTGAGCTTCTCTAATATAAAAATCGTATTTCCTTTCGAGTATTTAAAGTTAACTTATAAGTTAAATGAATGAAGACGCGTCGAGGTAATGCGTGTATTAGGATAGGCGGTCGGGCGGCTAACCGGTGGAACCGTGACTTCACGCGTCAATTTAAAATCGCGATAACAACCGAACAAAGTGAAGCAATTTAAAACTATTATAACCAAAATTAATAATTTTTTCAGTTTTACAATATTTCGTAAACATTATTAAAAAAAAAAAAAACATTACTAAAAAAAAAATTAAAAATTGTATTATAAATGACAAAAAAATTAAAATACTTGAATTGAAATTATTTTGAAATTGGACTTTGTTCATCTTGATAGCAACGAGATACTATATACAAGCTCAAATTTTCAAACATTAATGATTTACGGTTTGGTCATGATACAGATTTGTACCGAAACCAAAGGAATACTCGATTTCAACAGAGGTAATAGGTGCAAATTTCATAACTGCAATATCGAAAGGAGTGAGTTCAGTCTGAAATATTACCACATTTATTCCGCAATTGATAACTCTAATTAATTTTAGGCAGTTTAAACCAGAATTTTTGTACAACATATTGTCCATTTCTTTTTTTTTTACTGTCAATCCAATGGTCTTTGTAATTGTTCTATGCATTTCACAGTGTCTTCTACAAATCTTAAACTTTAAACTAAAGTTAATTTTATTATTTCTAGTTGTTTTATTACATTCTCCAAAAATCTAACATTAACTGTTAAATAGATTAAATTATTTTTATAATAATCTTTGTTTAATGGTCTTTTCGCTTTTTGTATAAAAACTTCTGATGTAGGATCAAACGTAGACCTCTTTTATTTTTTTAATGTTCGTTAATGTAGGTATATTGACTCGCTGTTTGTACTTCAAACGCAAACACGTTTAATACATTATTATTAATCGTTTATCGAGGGTATACATTTCGAACCTATATTGACCATAGATTAAATTCAATTATTGGTATTATTTTATATAGTACATACTTTTAGAAATATGAGGAATTGTTTGTATTGAAAAAAATCAGTCATATATAAATAATTATATACAAACAAATTGTTAAAATATGTAGGAAAACATAGAATTATTGAGAAATATGTAAAAACATATAGTTATGGAGAAATATATAAAAATGTAAAAAATAAAATACAGTTAATTTAATTGAAAATTGCTTGAAACGAATTGATCACTTATAAGTTTATGTATACTTAAATTAATTTATCAAATCACAGTAAAAATATGTATTTACATATAACTCCGAACCCCAGTAACAACATTTGAAAAAAAATAAATTTGATATATAGTATACACGAGTATATAATACATAGATATATAATACTGTATTATAACACTGTATGGTTCTAATCAATAATGGTTCCCAATTAATTTCGGTGTCCGTCAGCTACTCATGGTGTTAACTTCCAAATGTAGTCGATGTTTTGATTTAAATGACAGTTTGTAATTTTATATTATATGAGTATATAATAATAGTATGACTATTGAACTGTACCGTGAACAGGGGTGTATTTAATATTTTGCTGTTCCTCTTTCTTAAAGTGCAAAATTGAAAACAAGTGTCCTCAAATTTTTATTAAAAAGCCGCTCATTACGTTTGCAATTGATTTTCCCCATTTCATTACATTATTACTCTATATAAATTATTAATATAAGATCCAAAATAATAACTCAGTTTTAACTACTTAAAAAAATGCATAGAAAATCATCTTTTTCAAGACTAATTGATGGTGTCCTTCGGTCTGAATGTCACATCACCATTTAAATCAAGATTAAACCAATACCAATATATAGGTATAGGTATACCTCGATAAAATAATCTTAAATAGATAAAAGTTGTATATGCTAGTAAATAATATAAATAATTTTACAATATTACATTTGTTTTTCAAATAATTGTATTCATTTATTTATACATATATAATTTTAAATAAAATAATTTTCCATTGAGAATGGTGAAAAATCGATTAGTTTTTATTAAGAATTACCGTAAAAATTTTACCATCGCCTTAAATATTTTAGGGGTTATTGCCTCCCCGAACCACCCCTTAAATACGGTCCTGACAGCGTAGTATTATAATAATAAACGGTTTCTTTCTCGAAAGTCAAATAAATAATACTTAACTATAAAGAACAACAACATTAAAAAAACAAAAATAAAAGGTAAAACAGAGTGATCGATCGTTAGCTGTGATAGTGTCTAAGGGGTATAGACTTATTTAAATTATGCTGACATAAAACAATAGTCACGGATCACGAATACAGCTTATTTACTACCCAATTTATTATTGATGAGATGTTGTATGTAGTATTACATTAGGTAGCTGTTGTTTTATTACAACTAAAATCATATTTTTTCAGAAGTACAAGATACCATTAAAGCTTTAATCTCATTAAAGATGTTGTCGATAATACATTAGCGTTGCAAATTACTAGGACGGACAAATAAGAGATAAGTATAAACGTATTATTAGGTACATCAGTTTATAAGTTTATTAAAAAAAAAAATATGAAAAAAAAAAAAAATCTATTGTAATATGAAACAGGAATTTAACTCGCACGAATTCATTACGAGTATTTTGAACTGTATACATCATGTACGGTGACGAGTACAAGTCGTTTGCAAGACTATTATCAGTACCGACGGTTGTTTAATTTAGCACGTATGATTTATAGTATAATTCGAGTGTCGGAGAACAGGTATTGGTCACTATAACGGTTCACCATGTAAAAATAGTATTTCCAGTATTTCATCTAATATCAGATATTGGTTAGTTATGAGTTTTCAAACCAAAATATTTTTTTGTTCATTTTTTATATACATGACTTTATGTTTTATATTGTTATTTTTTATAGTTGCAAAAATCGCGATGAAAGTTTAAAATATACAAGTTAATTAATTATTGTAAAATAATAAAAAGAAAAACCGCTTCTAAAATGAATATTGATTATTGACATATATTAATGATTAAATAGTAGCAAAATAAATATATTGTGAATAACGCATAGCTATTAAATGTATTACAACTAGAAATAGTTCGTATTATAAACACACGTGCAATAAATGTAGTGCCAAAAGCGTATAAGTGACGAACGTGTTGCCAGCCCCCTCCACCCAGCAAAAAATGTAAAAAAAATGTATGCAAATATTCAGAACGCAATTCGCATGAAATAATCATTATTATAAATAATTTATTATTATGATAAATTAGTAAATATTTTAAGTATTTAAATGTTATAGTTTGATTCGAAATGAAACAGCATATTGTTTTATATAGTTTTTTCATACTGTTGTGTATAAAAATTTATATTTTCCTAATTTTTCCATAATGTAGAAGGGTGGAGGTTGAATCCCTTAAGCTTCTCAGTGCCTACGATGCTTACGCTGTTTAGGTTCTTTTAGGTTGCTCTTATATTCAAGACCCAAAGTTTTTCTTGTATTTTGAATTTTTATACTTGCCCAATTAATTTGTACATGGTAACCTGTTGATTTTATAATGTCAATAAGTATGATGTGAGCTACTTTGCGCTTCTTATATTATATTATTAAAAAAATTACATTTAAAATTACAATTAAATTTAAGTTTATTAATATTTAAATCAAATATAATTATTTAATTCTTTAATTTTTCATTGTTTTTATCAAAAATTTGAATCCTTAAAATATTTAATAATTTATTATAAAAATAATTATTTTATAGCAATAAATTATTTATAATAATAATTATTTCATACGAATTGCGTGCTATATATTTGCAAAAAAAAAATTTGAATATGTTAATTTTGACCGGAGGGAGGGGCTGGCGATACGTGTTACCAACCCACCCTGGATTTTCGATTTTGGAGTGGAAGGAGTGTCGTGCGAATTTCGGAATCGGGTTGCGAATTCATGCGAATTGTGTGCTAATTATTGGCATAACTTTTTTTAAAATTTTTACTATGGAGGGGGGATAGCAACACGTACATGCATAAGTGATAATATATCTAACGAATTGTGTAAAATATTTACGCGAATACAGTTTATGCCACCCCATTAAAAACGGTCACCAAACACTGTAAAATACATAACATAAGCATAACAGCAATCAAGCAGTAGGTAAAAATCGTTTAGGTGTACGCGCGATACATGAAATGTACGTATTGTCACGATGTGTCAATGTCATCTTAACATCAACATCCATATGGGTGACGTATGTTGCGACTCATACATTTGCTGGGTTTGACGAGGACTGTTCTTGGCAACATGGTTGTAATACCGACAACATAATACATATTATTCGGTATTGATAGATATTTAGATATTTTATATTTTCGAGATTTCTGCACATTTGTTAAGATGATCTCTTTGATTTAAACCATTACCGGGGTCTCCATTATGAGAATGCGGTGTAGATATGTGTATATTATAATATAATAATCTTATATGAGCCTACAAAATACGAGCTGCACCGGGGTGATCGCCTATAGCCAGGTAAGATTGAGACGACATGTCGCGACACTTGTATTTGCATAGTAAACAACTAAAGTTTTCGTAGTTTTTTTCGATAATGGGGATGTTCTCTCACAATAACCATTCATATCATACTAGGTGGATATACCGCTGTTGATTTATTTGCTACACAACATTCATGTTATAGGTACGGGTCGGTTGAAGTATTTTGTTCGATTTACAGTGATTTAGTGGAGTACAGTTGCAGGTCGCAATTACGGACACGGGGTAACATTTTCTGTTGAATAGCAATGCAGTTTATTTCGTCTAGGACAAAAACTGTTGTGACGATATTGAAATAGCTCTGGTAACAAGTTTTGGATCGTGGACAACGTAATTGTTATTAATATTGCACGTCAGTAATTTTTAAACACTGTTCACGTTGACTGCGGAAGAATGCGATTTGTCACACACGATATAATGAACAATAAATCAATACTTTTATAGCGTACTTGCAGTGGTGTTGGTAAGGGGGATTTTAGGGTTCAAATCCCCCTTTTCACTGTCAAAATCACACTCAGTAAATAAATAGGTAATAATAAAAATAATTTTTACCTAAATATTTCAAACCTCCCTCATAAATCATCTTTACCTAAGCTCTTGCGTAAGTGATAGACTTTTTATTGGAAAGAATGACGGTTCTTCGAAAATACCTTGCTGGGTATAAAAAATATCTTTCCAATCACTTTTAATATCTTAAATGAAATTTTTTCACACAAACATTATATAATGCATGCGTAATGAACGCATGAACTCGCTACCTAATGGCTGACCAATCACTTGCCTATACTCGTATTTGCATCACACCTTCATTGCGGAGCGATCGTTTGCTGTACGCAGGGCGAGCGAAAGCTATGGGCGACCTGGGCAATCGCCCAGGGCGCCAATCACTAAGGGGCGCTACACTGAAAATAATAGGACTTGATTATTTTTTTATTACAATCAATTTTTAAATCAAAAACAATAAAAAAAGTTGTCTTGTTAATATATAACTTAATAGTTATAATTATTATAAATATGTAATAATAATAATGCCATTTATCGAGCTTTAATATTTATTCAAGTCACTTAGTTCACCTACTCACCTAAACAGTTGTTAAATACTTATTTAAAACGTAAAACCCAACGTGCAGTCGGAGAGTGATAAAAATATTTTATTTATCGATAAACGACGGACGATAACGAATAAAGGTCTATTTACACATAACCGTTCCGTGTTCGTTCCGTATCCGTGTCGTCCGTTCCATGTCTAGCGTTTTAAATTTGTTTACTTGTTATGAAATGGGCATGTTTACACATGTCCGGTCCGTGTCCGTAATTTTAAATTTGTCGCAGACAATGTTTTGGGGAATTTCACTGATACGAAAATACTCGTCGGTAGGTTTTAACGACACTGAACAGGCACGGAAAACGGACACGGAACGGTACTGTGTAAATCCAAAGCACTGATACTGAACGGATGGCACCAGTGGCGTATTTTGAGTGATTTCTTGGGGGGTGTCCAACATTTATTAAATATCACAAAGAGCATTTTTAGAATTATTTACTGATGTAAAAAACATTGACCTTACTTTTTAACAATTTACCATATTAGGAATCGACAAAAAGTTTTACATTTGAAACTCATGTAAATAGTATAATAGAAAAGTTTTCGTTATGACCAATGTCCAATATATTAATACTTTTAAAGTCGAGGGGTGTCCAGACATGGAAGACACCCCCTCAAAATACGGCACTGGATGGCACGGATACGGAACGGACACGGAACGGTTATGTGTAAACAGGCCTTAACAATTAACGAACTATAAGTTGCACTGTTTGTTCAAATATCTGTATTTGTAAAGTAGAATTTACCATATTCAAGGAACCTCATTTGTCATACCAAATCAATTAGATTAATTAGTTTCTTAGATACAGTTGACAGTCATACGGTTATACTCGTATTGTGTACTCGTATAGATCTATTTTTCGTATACTGTAATTAAGTGTAATTATTCATAAATATTTGTATAAAAAAAAATTTTAAGTGACAAAGTTTAAAATTGTTTTTACATAAGCTCTTTAATTTATCTTTATTTTCGTGTCGAAACCTTCACGCGAGCACGGCATATGAAAAAAATGTGAACTTGAACGTGTAAAAATAGTTGTAATTTTTATTATATTCATACAATTATGAAGGAATTGAATTTGAATAGAGCTCTTATATTTTAAATGATATAGGATATATGATTTTTAAATATTTATATGTTCAAAAGAAAAATCTATGGACCAAGACGATATCAGCCGTAGGCATACCGGCTGGCATCCGTCACGGTGTACTTACCGTCACTTTACAAGTCGGTCGTCCTCTGTGCACGTAGGCACGTGGCCAGAAAATTTATATTAGTAAGATCAACAATTTTGGGTTCTTGTATAATTGTTCATAATCTGTTTCTCATGAGAAACTTGCAGAACCCGTAGAGGGCATTATTTGACGTTAGTTCCCATTTAATATTATGTCTACTACGAATATACCTCATATTTAATTGGTTATGATAATATTTTATATTAATATATAATACAATATAATAATAATATATATATGTTATATAATAATTAAAATCATAATCCATTGCATTATCGAATAGCTATCACAACAAATTTATTTTATGGGTATAAGCTAGAAGCATAGCATGTTTTCGACACTCGGTAAACGTTTTTTTTTTTTTTTATATAAATTTGAGGATGGGGGTTGTTGAGCCAGAGTAAATTTAAAGGGAAGCCGGTCCACTCAATACAGGTCGCGCCGTACCCGGATGACTGCAGTGTATAATATTTAGGTGCACATACCTGCGTACGTAACATACGTTCGATAGTATAATACGACCTTCGACGTGAAAACCTCATGTTTACCCGAAGTTAACGGAGGTGAAAAATGTACCCATATATTATGTATATGACATTAGTCTCGGTTGTTTTACGAGATGTGTCTATTGTTAACTAGATTAGTCCAAGGGGGCTCTGATATTGTACGTATTGTAGAAGCACCGCGTATACAACAACAATAATCATAATAATAATAATATACGCACCTACCGAACGCAATACATATATATGTATATAGGTATACGTACGCGTACACGTACACACGTCGTTTACAGCACACATGTATAAATACACTGTATAAAATGTAATATAATAATATATAAACTACACTAATAATGTATAATACTCCGTGCGCGTTGAAGTCTATTCCATCGATTTCACGGTGATGTCCATTGTGTGCAGTGTTACCACCGCGCGACAACGACGTATTCGTCTATTATATATATATATATATATATATATATAGTTAGATATTACGCGCGCTCATGTTTTCTTCGGGGATAACATGTATATATATATATATATATATATATATATATATATATCAATATCAGTGTACAAGGTACATAACAATAATAATAATAGTTTTAAATTACTCCACGTTGCAGCTATATCAAGGACGTTGTTATTAGTTAATTTTGAGGAAAAAAGAAAGAGAGAGAGAAAAAAAATAAATAAAATGAGAAAAATGAAAAATGATTTATCGGGTACCGCCGTGTTATGTTATTATTATATTATACAGGATTATTATACATGTAACGTGGTTGCTGCTGTTGCTGCTGTCGCTGTGGCGGTTGTGGACACGTGTTAAACGTTGTGTACAGGCATTGGACAGCCGATACGGTCGTCGTCGTCGTCGTCGTCGTCGCGTAACGCCTAATTAGACGTTCGTTTAAGGAATACCGTGTCCTTTTCCCGCGAGCTCCGCGACCCTTCAGCGCGCGCACGAACGGTTTAATGTTTACGCGGAGAACGTGGAATAACGATACATCCACATTATGCGTACGCCGTTTTACCCTCGTCTTACACTAAGACGCGTATACCTAACCCCGGCGATGTATTATATGGTTTTAACGAACCCCGAACGCGATTATAAATCATGTTTTTAGTTTTAAAACGTTCGTAAATAATAATTATCGAAAATATTGTCATGTGCTTGCGTGTATTAATGGTCCCCGTCGACTCGGATACTAGCGCCTGCCGCTCGTTTCTCACGGATTGTTAGCAGAAATCATAAAACGTCACCGATTGTCATTAACGAACGATATTCCGTCTTCCGCAGTACACATACCCGGATTGAATAGTTTCGGCTTTTTGAGAAATATTTTTTGACCGGCCTATAGTTCGCAATTAACTAACAATTTGCACGATTTCAACGACGTGCGTTATTTCTTTGTCTCCGAAATCGGTTCTTAACTATTATACTGTGCATACTACAGTATTTAAATACATTAGGTAAGTTATATTGATCGTGTGATTGCGTTGACTGATGCGGGTTTGCGACCTTTTTCTAAAAATCAGCCGATAATTTTAGCGGCCCTTTGGACGTTTTTTTTTTTTTTCGAATTTTCGCCTGACAGTAAATCGTATATTATGTATATAGATGCGGACTAAGTGTAATATACTAACCGAATGTTTTAATATTATATACATACCTGCAAGCAGTGACGGACAACTTGGGAAATGTGTGCTGGTTATCGGTATACACGTGTGCACCAGTTTAATAATATGAGCAAATATTTAGGTGCCTATAGCAAATAAAGTAAATGATAAAAAAAAAATGTAAGATAGTTCTATGAAAATTGTCGGATAACGATTTGCGCTGCTAGATAATGGATAGTATGAAGTCGCAGTATAGTGATATATGCATCCATAATATATACAGACCAAAATTGTTCAATTATTTGCTATGCATTATGTTTAGCATCGATATGCATGATAAATTGTTCAAGTGGTAATAATATTGTTGTTGAGAGTGAAAATCAATATTTATATTTAATCGAATCAGTCAGTTTATTACCGGTACAGATTGAAAAATATACATGTATACGCTATGGACCAACTACATGTCTTTAAGTCTCGATTATTCATGAAAAAAAAAGTGTGTAAATAATAATTGGCTAATATTCAAGCGTACAAAGTCCATTATTTGTATTGTATTGTATACATGAAAAATGTAATTTGTTTAATGCATATTATATATGTATAATTTATGGATACAATAGATATCCGTATAAATACATTTACAAAAAAGTAAAATGCGAGCTTTATATAAATAAATATTTTTTACGAATCGATCAAGGGTAAATACATACTACATTGAATGCGTGCTTTTAATGACCAAACTTCGCTATTTGTCACCATTTTTCATTCCCTTTTTTTTAATTTTCGGTTACTTGAATTACGTCACCATTAATGTAGTATAGTTGTGTTTTGTTTGAAATTTTGTTCTATACACGTACCCTGTACATGCACATAATTGTACACACACACACACACACACACACACACACACCACGCGCGTGCAGGAACACCACAGGAACTTTATGGAACGTGAAAAGCAGCAAAACACGTTGCATAAAGCATACACACACATACATTTATAAATATATACATGTATAGTAGGTCCAAGTACCATCAGTCCGGTTATATTAAGCTCCAACAAAATGGCGACGGCCGGTTAATTCGATTCCCGTGCCCTTTCACCGTTAATTGCCATTACACACTCCAAACAATATAATAAACTCGCGTATATATACATGCACAAACACCCCAGGAGATTCTCTTATCCCCTGCGTACACAAACCCTCAATTACCGCCCATTTCATTAACACTCACGTAAATATATCATATATATGTGAGAGTATGTGTGTACGCGCGGTGTTCTTATTTACTTTTGGTTCGCAAAAACTATTCGCGCTACACGCATTACGTGAATGTCCATAACGTACGCTTTCGTTCCATATATTATACCAGAGTACCTATTTGCATAACTACCTATTATAAATTGTATGGTAACATGTGATGTACTCGCGAATTCTGCAGGATGTAGTAAGTATTATAAAAATAAAATTGTTCACATTCATTTAATTTCGGTCAAAACCGACAAATCGAATATAATAAGTTTATATAGTACATATATATATATACAAAATTGTCTATGTACAAGAGTCAATTTGGATTGATTTGGATTGGATTTTTCTGATAGTTTGATTGACGCAAATGATAATAATATCCTTGTATTTTAATATGATCCCCTAAAATAATTTTGGCACCAAGCAGGAAGTATATTTTAGTTATCTTTTCGATATAATTATTAATAATTATTATTGGATCAAGGATTAAATGTTTTTCTATATATTTTTGGATAATTATACTAAATACATTTTTATAAGTTGAATGTTTTTTTGCTAATAGGCAATAAATTGTAACAAATAGTTCATGTATTTTTACATATGTAGGGAAAAACCATAATTGTCACTATAACTAAAATGTTAAGTATAACAGTTCTAAAATTTCAGAATTAAAAAGAACCGGATGGGCCTCGCTCTGCTGTACAGTTAGGGGTCGAGTGAACCTCGCTTATAGGATAGGTCATTATTATAATGGATTTGTTAAATTTGAATGCAATGATAGATATCATTGTATACGAATAACGATTCTGAACGGAGTTCATATATTTGTCTAGGATATAATACATTGTTATTTATAAACATTGTAAAAAGTATATTTATTTCGAAACGATAAATATATTTTTCAATTAAGATGGGTTGGCAGTTGCATACAGCAATATAGTTTGTCAGTCTAGAACATTCTACATTAATATATGAAATATTAAGTACCTTAAGTATGAACAGAAAAAATTTTATGAATTTTTATCTACAAAATAACTTGCAAATTATCGTGATTTTTACACATTTTATACAAATTTGAGCATTAAGGGCTTATAAAAAAAAATTGAGTTAACCGATCACCGATATTTTTTAGTTACGATAAGTTTAACTTATTATAAACCTAGTATAAAATTTTCAAGAGTTTTCGCTCAACCAATTAAATTTTATAGATGTTTAAAAACAAAAATTTAACAAAAATCGAAAATTTAAATTGTCTATAAATAAGTCAAAATATGTCAAAATACTTTGAAATCTTAACCATGTATAGAGAACGTCAATATAAAGATTTGGTGAAAATTTCAAGTTGTTGCGGTTTTTCATTTTTGAGTTAGAGCATTTTAAAAAAAAACCAATATCTTTGTCAGTCTAGAATATTATACATTATATTATATTTTACATGTAATTTTTTGTCAATATTCGCTGTTCAAACGCTTATAAAAAAAAATTGTGCCTATGGATTTTAATAATTTTTGAATGACTTTAAGAACTACTTCTGTGGAATCTTCTATTAAATTTTCAAGTATTTTGTACGAGCCAAATTTTTTTTATCACCGATTATAAAAAAAAAATGTAAAAAAATCGAATATTTTAAATGCCTATAAGTGGCTTAAAAATCAATATAATATTTTGAAAAAAATATGACATAAAGGAAATACCAATCTTAACAACTGGTAGAAATTTCAAAAATCTGCGACTTATAAAAAAATTATAAAAAATATTTAAAATCGTTTGAGAATAAATCGCTATTTTATGCAATTTCGTAAATATTTAAATTTCAAACAGTCATAAAATTTTTTCCTCTAATTCCGGTAGAAATTTTTTTAAAGATTTTTGAAGAGTAGCTTATAGATAACCTCGTGTTAAAATTTTGAACCTTAAGTATGAACAGAAAAAATTTTATGAATTTTTATCTACAAAATAACTTGCAAATTATCGTGATTTTTACATATTTCGTATAAATTGGAACTTTGAGCACTTATAAAAAAAAATTGTGACTTACGATTTTAGATTTTTTTTTATCAGTTAAGGAACAACTTATAAGAAACCTTGTATTAAATTATCAAGATTTTCTGGACAGTCAAAAAAATTTTATCGTTATTTAAAAAAAAAATACTTAAAAAAATTGAAAATTTCAATTGTCTATAAATAGCTTAATAAAAGTCAAAATACTTTGAAAATTTAATGGTGTATAGAGAACGCTAATCTAAACATTTGGTGAAAATTTCAAGTATTTACATCGATTAGTTTTTGAGTTATAGCAAAATAAAAAATTTGATTATGTCGAAAACTGGTTTTGCGTAAAAACTCCCGTTTTTCCCAAATTTTTTTATGGTTTTTCCCGTCGCATTTAAAAAATATTGGAAATTTTTAACTTTTGACCCCCCAAAGTACCAAATAGATTCACTTTCCTTTCAGAAAAGTTGCTACATAAGGCAATCGAAGCATTTTTACTGCCCCAAAACGTGTCGACAGACACAAAAAAAAAAAAAAAAAAAAAAACACACATCATTGTAAAATCAATACATTCTTCACTCCGTTCAGAATCTAAAAAACTAGAAGATAAAGTATGAAATAGTTTAAAAAGATTCATTGTGGTAATACAATTAATTGTTGATAAAAAAAATGAAAAAAAATAATTTTTAAATGCTTTGCATCATATCATTTTATTATGTTAAGTTTTTAACGTCAGACGCGATCACACTAATGTATGAATATGATAATATTAACGATTTTAACTTTTTATAATTATAGCATCTTGTCATTTGTTTTAAAAAGCAAATTTAATAATAAAAGTTAAAATCTTTATCATATTCATACATCGGTATGTTCACGTTTGACGTTAAAAACTTAACATAATAAAATGATATGATGCAAAGCATTTACGAGTTGGCCATTAAATTTAAAGTTGGAAAAACTCAAGATTTAAAAGTGTCTCTAATGAATACACAAGACTATTTTTCAATAGATGAATGCATACGAATTGAGGACTTATGGCTAAAAATTGAAGACATTATTAATGATGGCTTTGAGATCTTTGTAGATGAAGAACATGATGTAGAACAAGATGTAGATGATGATATTAGTGAAGTGAAAATAACACTGAAAGAAACATTGTAATTAGCGAACCAACTAAGGACATTTTGTCGGCATAAAAGCGATGTAGTTCAACTGTCATCGGATTGTCAACTCCTGTTTAATTTCAAATTAATTTCAATCTAAGAAAAAAGAACAAATCAAAATTTCAGATATCTTTCCATCGTTCGAAATTGGTTTTATATATATGTGTTTAAAATTTTAGCTAAATAATAATAATATTGGTCATTAAAACGCATAAGCAATACACTTGAAGTAAAATGTTTTATTTAAAAAGTCAATAAAATTTGGTTTCACAGAAACATACATAGACATTATTTTTCATTCGTATTTTTATTTGTTATTTTTCCCATTACCGGACATTTCTCGATAGCGGACGCGTTTCCAACGGTCTCGCGGGTATTCGCTGACCAAAGGTCTTACTGTATCATGTTATACATACGGTTCCCATTCGCAGTCCATAGCGTCAGCGTTTTTATAGAACTCTAATGCAGATTCGTTAGTCATCTGATGTGCGCGAGCGAAGCGCGATGACGGACGGCGGTGAACAGCGGAGCAGTAGTAGGGTACAAATATAGGTATACGCATTAGGCGGAATGACGGTAAGATCTATAATCCCGCACCGCGACTTGATAGAGCTTGGATCCGGGGGTAGGGTAGGAGAAATCATACACGCGCGACGCTGGTGTTTGGAAAATTATGAATTAAAAAAAAAAAAAAAAAGAAGACCCGTACGAACGTTCGTATACCTATTACCGAAGGATCAATTAAAATGTCGTTAAGCGTATTATGAATTTATACGCGCGTACGGCGGTACGGTCCGGTGGTGCACTAACCCCGCGGGCCGGAGGAGTCGAAGGAGGCGAATACGATTTTTGATTTTGACGGTGGTCCGCGATACATTATATATTGTACGTAACGCGGTGCACGATAAATCATTTTCGAATCCGGTGCGCGTTTTGTTTTTTACGTTAGGCAATTAAGTGCACGGGTGATCGTTTTGGCTACCGATCGTGCGCGCGCGTCGGCCGCATTCGTTGCCGCGGTCATCATCATCGTCCGCACCGTTACGACTGCGATTGACCTTTTACACGAAAATATCGACGGCGTGCACACGGGTAGGTCGGGCGCGGACGCGAGTGCGCGTACGGTGTACACATCTCACGGCGAACCGCGTTTCCGGTGCGGTTTCCCGCAGACGGCCGCGGCTACCTGCGTTCAGTGCTACGCCCGTCGTCCCGACCGTGGAATTTCCAACCCGTTCGTAATAAAATTGATAATCAAAAAAAAAAAAAAAAATTATAATAGAATAAAATCAAAGTCCGCGCCGCCTCAATACTGGTGTACGTCTAGAGTTATTACTACGGCGCACGGATTGCGCACCGCCGCCGTACGGCGAGGTACCTGCTACGAGTCCGTCCGATCTCGACGTTCCCGTCAGCTCTTCGTTTTACATGGGGTCTTTTCTTTTTCACTTTTCGCGAGCTGAACACCTCGATGCACAAAACGTACACACGATTAGAGACCACGAAACTAACGGTTGATCCTGTTTATACAGAAACTCAACGGAAATAAAGGATATGTTTCTCCTTGAATTCGTCCCCGTCGAACGTTGTTACGTTTGCTGCAGCCTATACCGTATAATTGGGGATATAATATGTTCTCGTACGCCTCTTATGACCACTTATCGTTTACAAACGTACGACCTACCTTTCGAATCTTACGGATGGTCAATCGGCTTTTTTTTTCAAGAATTTTATTTTACTTAATTTTATTTCTGATCTAATTTATTCCAACTTTATTTATTTTCTTTGTACGCTTATTACACCTTATTAGAAACCATTCGACGTGTTCCGGTCGGTAACATAGACATAGCGCGTCTTCATACTTATACGTAAACGCACGACTCTGTTATTAATAGTTAACCACTAATGACATCGATCGAAAATGATTTCACATGTGAATCGAGTACATTTTCTTATGTAATGCGACGAAGTACAATAGAATATTAATTTCTTTCGACGTGTATGGTATAATTTCAGAACGGATATGAAAGTTAAAATCTGATTATAATACGCATTGAACGCAACGTCGATATTATCATCTATTAGTTCCTGATTCCGATCGGATGTCGGACTCCTACAATTAAGAAAACTTCTTAATTTAAATTTAAATAACTATAACCACCCAATGTGAACTATTTTTATTTATTTTTTTTTTTTAAAATTATATCGTAATTAAATTGTAAATAACTATTGTGATATTTTTTCTCTTATCTTTTAATTGTAATTAAATTGTACTTGTATATATAAATAGGACCTATTGAACGAAAAAAATAATGTATATCAATTATGTAGATAGCTTAGATGCCAGGGACACATTTGTGTTTGTTATTATATTATTAAAAATAAATGACATAAGTTACATGAAAAAAAAAAAAAATTCGATCGTAATAAAATGAATTATTTTTCTCTTTATATACTTCATATAAATATATTCAACCTCACATGTCACCCCTTTCATTTCGGATGAAATGTAAAAATAAAAAATAAATATACCACGTTCAATAATCAAACATAATTGAACCTAATTATTATGTTAAATGTATTATATTTAACATATGGTTTTGATGGTAAATAATATATTAGAAAATGAAGTAATATCATACTTAGAAAAAGCTATTTTTTATGACAGTCGATAACTGAAAGTTACATTTAAACGTGTCCGGATTAGTCCGAGTTAGTGATTAGAATAAGTAGCTTATATGGGTATGCAGATATATAAATATAGGTGTAATATGTTTTTAATTATTTCGCAATCGTAATGCCGTGAACGTACACGTAATTAAAGATTTTGTATAGTGAAAAAATTTCAACATGACATTATTAATTAGTTACAAAGAAAGAGGTCATAATGAAATTGAATTAAAAACAAACGAAACCCTGCGGTTGGAGTATCGGATGTCGTGCAATCATAATAATATACAATACGTTAAATATTTACTGACAATGGAAATAACGTTATGCCACGTCTAGAGGCAACGATCTACATATATACGTATTTGTAATCATAGTAAGTTGTATAATCAATTCGGAGCGATAATAATTAATAGAAGCGCATTTACTATCTACTAAAAGTATTTTTTTCCCTACGCAAGAATTTTCTACAAAAGTAATACCTGTATTATACTTTTTGTCGTTTATTTTTTAATTCGATCATCTAAGCAGGTATACATCGAGAACAATAATAACAACGCTGTTGCAGACGCATGTAACAGTGATGTCTGATGAGATTTGTTCATTAACTCTACTCTCACACGTATATGATACATTGTACATAATGATAGTACAATACATACTTTGAAGTAAGTTTATTGTAGACCACGCGCGCACACATCACAGTCGAGTTTACAAATGAAATATTTCTTTTAAAACACACGCTCATAGGTGCCTACTACATTATACGAAATTAATTGAAAACTTTAATTATCCTATTAGTTGAAAAAAGTAACGATTAGACAACAAAAGTGTATTGTTTGTGATCACTATAAAATTCACGAGTTTATAAAAATTGATGCATTATATATTGTTCCGTGTGTATTATAATATAATATTATTATCTTGTAATAACATATTATAAGGTCAACGGTCTAGTTTAAAAATTATTAGAAGAGAACAGTACAAAAGCATCTATTGTTTATTGAAAAATAAAAATCTCTACATATTATACGGTTTTATAATGTTTTTTTTTTTTTTTTTTTTTTTTTTAATACAAATTAATAATAATTATTTAAATAATAGAATATAGTTAATTATATTAAATTAATATTATATTTGTATATTTAGTAAATGATATTAGGTATTTATGTGAACTTTTCAATACATATATACTATATATAATAAAAATATATCCTATGTAATTTATATTAAATTAAAATTCAAAAATTGTTAAATTTCATCTTTATTTTGTGCAAGTTAGAACAAACACTGGCGGTATTAGTTAAGAAAACGTTATTACGCTATACGAACAAATACTAAAACCCTGCAATACTAGCAAACGTCAATACATGTATAATAATAACAATAATACTAATAATAATAATATGTTGTGTAAATATAGGTTGAAGAAATGGATCACAATGTAAATTATAAAAATATTATTTAAAAAAATAATAATTTATATATTCTAAGCCGTTTGCGACTTTTGAGCTTAAAAATTATAATTGCACACCTTGTGCGTATTATGCTACATGTTGATTTATATACATGGCAATTTATCAGTGATACAAAATAATTTAGGGTCGTGTTTATGATAATAAACGTATTATGTAAAGTAGGTACATGCATTCAGATGTGGATCTAGAAATGAAAAATAGAGGGGAGGGGTTGGCTGAAGAAATTCATATCAAATACTTAAATTCATAGGCATTAAGATTAAGCTTTTAAAGTGAACAAAATAATTATCATACATACATATTTTTAAATAATAATAAAAAATCTTTAATAACAAAATTGCCTTTTAATATATACATTATATAATAAGATAAGCAAGAATGCAAAATATTTAGTAGTTGAATAAAGTTCGGGACTTATAGCACTTAAAATCATTAAAATAAGCGTTTTAAGGAGAACCTAAAAACATCATTATAAGCACTCAAATAAGAATTTAAAAAACTTACATTTAAACAAAAATATTTAATTAAAAAAAAAAAAATGATCTAAGATAAGAAAAATAAGCAAAAAATTTAAATTTTCTATTTACGATAAAGTACTAAACATATTTTGAAACTAAGTTGAATATAAAATTAAAGATTACAAAAAATATTAAAACAAAAAATGTAGTCCATATTATAATTTTTTAATTAAAAAATCAAAAAAAATCAAAATAAATCTTTATATTATAAAAAAAAGTTTAACTTTGACTTTCGAGATATTTTACCTTATTGTTTATGGATTTTCCAAGGCATTTTGTGAAAAATAAAATGTAAACGATATTTATAAATAGTTAAGAAAATATAGGGGAGTTCAGTGGCCTAAGTCATCGTTTATAATTAAGCAGAGATATGCTAAAAAAACAAAAATAATCAAAAAAATAGGAAATAAGTATTTTTTTTAAAAAATCATGGAAAAAAGCATAAAAAAAGTACTTTCAAATTTCATTATTGAACGTGTTATAACATGACATACACATCCATAACTTTCTGCTACATTTTATGACAAATAATGAAAATAAGCAAATGCTTTAAGTCCCGAGCCCTGGTCATAAGTATTGCTGCTCTTTAATTAATGAATCGAAAATTAAGATAATCTTTGAAATACCTAAGGTCTATGGGGAAGAAGCTTTCCCTTACCCATAATCCTCCTTGTATCCGCGCTTACGCGCATTGATTGTTAAATTTCACGTTGCACCGATGTCATTTCATGTAATTGCATGTGATGGTTATACCTGTATACACGAGTGTATACATAAAATATTGATATTATTATCTATATATTTGTACAATGAAATGATGCGTTGTCGGCCGCGACGGTGTGTACTTAAATCGGCCGCGTTATCCGTTTCTACTATGTTTCTATTATACGAACACACTGGGCGCTCTGTCATTATGATGGAGAAACAGAAAAAAAAAAAAATGAGTGAAAAAATTACAGTAATACCGCGTGCAGCGGCGGACAACACACGGCGGCTGCAGTTTTAACACGTCATTCGAATATATCGGCAAACGTTTATATAATTATTATAATGGAACACGGCGGCTGCGCGCGCGTATACCTCTTCTCGATTCTTTTCATGCGGAGGGTCAAACGGTTTTTTTCTATCATTTTATTTTAATTAAACTTTATTTATTTTCTCCGTACACGCTCGCGTATTACACATTATAAGAAACCATTGGAAGTGTTCCGGTCGGAAATTAAAGAGCTTAGCGCGTCTTCGACGCACGACGCCACGGCTTCTCCGATCAAAGGAGCCGCCCGGTAAACAGTCAATTTGGCGGCGGCGATTTTTTCGTTAAGGGCGCCACGAGGGCACCGCCCCCCAAAAAAAAAAAAAATAAAAATAAAAAAATAGACTCGTTAATTGCGCGCGAGGGGCTATTGACGATTGCGCGTGTACATGTGGACGATGACTTGCATAGATATTAGAGAAAGAGAGAGAGAGAGAGAGAGAAATATATTATACGCGTTATATTACACACATATAAACGTGTGTACGAGTGAGAGAATGAGTAAACAGCCGGTAAAGGGGTGGTGGTGCGGCAGTGGTGACTTGGCGAAAAACGTGGGAATCGAGAAAAGGGCCGCGTTGTGTACGCGCGCGCGTGCGTGTGTGTGTTTTATTTTCATATAATATAACCAACTTATTACGCTTAATTGAATGTAAAATTTTTCGAAAACGTTTCCTACGAACGTGCGTGTGTACCCGCGTATAAACGCGTACAATGCGAACGATATATTATTGTATTATTGTGTACAGCGTGCCCCTCGACCATCATCGCACCACTACGCGCCCCGCGGATCGTCATGTGCACGCGGCGGCATGATCGACGCAATACCGACCGGTCCGACTATTATCATACCGGTACACCTATGCCTATGCGTTGAACGAGTGTAAAATATATCATATATATATATATATATATTTACATTACTATAAATTGAATGTAAAGGATAGATTAAGCGTAAGAAACGTATAGGTATGTACTCCGTCTATGCGGTACATGCGATGGACGAACCGTTGGATACGTCTTGTCGAACACCGATCACAACGCCGTCGAGGGCATATCCTGATGTACCTTCACGGGTTGAATTACGCGTACGCTCCTGGACTGCAGTTTTCAACATTTGTCCTTTTTGGCGAATTTTTCGCAGAGTTTTGAGCTAAATTATACCCAAGCTGTAACGTGGCACGCGTATTCAATGATGAGGGCAAAAAACGAGCGCGAAGGGCAGTTGAAATATTTTTTGAATCACGTTCAATTTTTAATAAATAAACAGAAAAGCCACATTGAACCAATCCAAAAATTAAAGCGTTGGTTATTTTATCAATTTCTTCTTCAACTTATTCCTAGCGAATCGCTTCTTACGAATCGAATCTTATCAAATGTGATCGACCGATGGACGAGTGCAATTTGTACATTATTATTATCAAATTATAAATCGAGTACGAACTAATTGGTATTCTGTGTACAACTACAAAAATGACGTAAAGAAAATTAATAAATAATACTCAAGTCATATTATTTCCTACGCTTAAATCTCAAGTTTGTTTAATAAAAAAAATACGATAAATACGTTTAAACGAATTAATTAATTTTAATGTACAATATTTTTCATAATTTAATAGTATACAGGAAAAATCAGATAGTTTTTGACATGCAAGGTTAAAATAAAAGATCACTCTTGCTATATAATGTGAACTATTTATGATTAATACGGAAACATATGAATATACTTAAGGGCTAAGCGTGTATGGCACTGGTTCATTTTGAAGGGAAAAAGACAGATCAATATACATTGGATTGTGTTAAATATTAATTTTTCCAGACTTTTTGAAAATGAGAGACCCACGCATCAATGACATTTATCGATTTGGATTTTTGGTTAATTATTTTACATTATTTACTAAAAGTAGTTGCCTTTTGATTGAATAAATATTTTAGTTAAATTATTGCATTGATTATAGCTATACTAGATAGATCAGTGTTAAATATACATTATATATGAATACGGCTATCATAAAAAAAACTTTACTCCCGCCACAAAATATTTGAAAATACTTTACTGGTAACAATTTATTAATTATTTAATAATAAATAATCATAAAACATTCAAATCAAGTATAAGAAATATTATTTTTGCTTAATAAAAATATGAATCGCTTCAGTTATATTAGTGTAAGTAATTAAATAATGAATGCTAAAAATATAATGTTAAGTAATTAAAATTAAACACTTCGAACTTATAACTAATTTTTAAAACTCTGTTCATTATCAATAAATGGAAATACATATATAATAAGTTAAATAAAAATTAAATCTTAAACGTCCGAATAAAGTTCAATATTATTCAATTAATATGTGTAAAGACAAATAAAATATTTTTTGTGTATCCTAATTTAAATATCATTCAATTGTGGGAGTTTCTGGACTGTAGCTCACTCAGCTCTTCTAAATTCGGTCCTCCTTTATATATCATCTGTGTCATTTGACACAGTATTCAAATCAATTTTTACGCATATTAACGAGTGTTAATCTTTCAATATATTTTAGAAGCTATTATTCATTATAGTTACAATTACAGTAAAAGTATACTCATTAAATTGAACCTAACGTCGCTTATATCACGTTGTAGATCAACAACGTACTACGTTATGTTATATCCAGAACTAAATGATTTCGTTACCCACCGGTAAAACCGTTCATATACAACTGCATAGTTTCAAATTTCATCATGTACAGTGGACGAAATATATCTTCACGAGTAACGAATTGTAATTTTTGTTCTTTTTTTATTTTTATCCATTATATCTAAATATATTATATTCGTATGGTAACCAAACCAGAGGTGTATAATATCATCGTTTGAGAAGATTATCATAAAATAGCATTGTAAAAAGTGTTTGTTTGGTATGTGTGTTTCACACAGATAGTATACCAGAATTGAAAACGATCTGTATGATCCCCTTTGATTTCGAAAAATTTGAATATTTGATTTATTTATCTTCGTTTAAAATAATATACGGTTTAGGTTATCTATCAAATTTACCAAATAAATATTGTGAAAATTTAAAATACAAATAAGTTACAATTTAATAATTTAATGCACATCAGTAAAATACGAGTATATCCTCCTTTCTTCCTTTCTAAATAATATAATTTAATAGATAATTTCTTTTACTTGGAGGAAAATGCCATCAATTTATTTATCAATATGTATTATTATAATAATACATAACATTAATACATTGTAAATCGGTTTTATTTATATTTATTATAAGCTGACCCATGCCCACTTCGCAGGGCGTCAACATTTTTATTGTGATGAAATTATCTTGTGTGGTTCTTAGTACTGAGTGTTTAATATATATTTTACTGATAGTTAACCCGGCAACGATTTGTTAACTTTTTATCACCTACAATTTATCTTTCTTTTTTATATATAACTATCCTCCATGTACATCATTGTGCATAAAAATCGCAAAATCGATATATTGATTAAATTGTTCTGTTTCAATTATTACTTTTTTCAATTTTAGACACTTTTTTTTCGTAATTTCGTAAGGAAATAATAACCTACTTTCTATGTCATTAGTGCATGAAGTATAATTTTTTTTGAAATATTTATTTTAAAGAACTCCAGAGTGAATAACATTTATTGTTTTCAAACAATCTGGTAGTATAATAAACTGATTTTCTGATTTACCTGTTTTTGATAATCCCACATATAACTGTCCATGTTATGAACGATCCGAGTGCAAATAAATATCAACATATTAAGACAACAATATTACAACTTATTTACAAAAGTTAAACCAAACATCAACTTATCACATGACCTAAGGTTTAAAAGGGTTAGATCAATTGTTTAAGTATGAGCATGGAGAATTATGGTGCATTTATCCCATACAATAAGCTTAGTGACTTTGAAAATTGCAACAAGAGGGTCACTTTTATAAATAAAACAAACTAATTTTTGTTCACATAATACATTTAAAGATAATTTAAATGATGAATGAACAGTCCTATCTCCATTGAAGATCATAGCAGCTATATCTGAAGTATTACTTGAACGAGTATACGTAAGGAATAGGTTTATCAAAAAGGTTTTTTCAGTCCTTCTGTTGCATCATCACTAAAATGTAGATGATACCTAACACCTAATTTAATTCAATTATTCTTATAAAATTAATACATTGTCAGCAAACTCACACATACATAATATGTTTCCATGTAACTATGTATAGTAACATGTATATATGTAACTATGTATGTTCTATGTATATTATACCACCTTCAGGAAATGCTGACCAGATAGATGGCCATAGAATAAAACGCCCCCGGAAAGAAGTGATGAGGGTTCATTCTATTGCCATCGATGTGAAAGACGGAACGTAGCTCGGCTTCATTCACCGTCATTCTTTTTTTGTACTAATAATATTTTTCGTTGTCTTTAATTAAAAGGTTTTAATTGTAATTGTAAAAGGAGTTCATGTTAAGTAATTTTTCTATTTTAAGTACTTTGTGTGAGTATATGAGAAAGTTGGTACACTTACAAAAACGGTATTAAAACTATATTTATTGTATTTCAAACCTCAATCCAGCGCTAGGTCTTATTCTTTGCCAGTTTGAGGGGAGAGTACACTATTGTTTAGGTGAAGATTAACTCACGCTCGAAACATCCAGTGCTAGAATATCCAACAACCGACAAATACTTTGTTTTTGTGTTGTTATACGTCCTGCTTTTGCGTGGCGTATACGACACCTCTAAGAACATCTAAAAAACATTTGATTTATACAATTGTGGATTATACAATTTATACATTTGTGATCATTTTGATATTTATAAGTCCTTTATGAAAAATATCTTCAGAATATGTATTATAATAATCTAATAGGGTATAAAATATTTTTACAAATTGTTCTTTAAATGGTACCCATAAAATAGATGCTTCAGAAGGATGGCAAAAGACAAAAAATAATAGTAAATAAATATCATAATTAAGTTTGTATTATGAAAACATCTGACATAGTATCTTTCCAATGATTATCACTTTCTAAAAGACCTAAAGACCTTCAAGTCGTTGTAAAAGTGGCATGAACAATACTTTACACATTTATTAAATTATCAAAAAAGGTAGGACCTCTAACATACTGTAAAAGCATGTGAAGATGAAAATATACGCTTTGATCACCAAGAGCTATATCTTTTTTAATACCTGGATAACCGACATCTAATTCACATTTTATTCTAGAAAATGTATTATTAGTCTAAGTGTAAAGGCTAGGAACTTCAGGGTATAAAAGAGTCTTAGTAAAATTATCTGATTGGCAGAGATCGAAAAAAGCAGAAGAGTAGTTTAACGTTTAGTTTGAATAACATTTTAAAGGCTTTCTTCAGTTAAATAAACACGTTATTTTATAATTGAACAGCTAAGTGGACTACAATTGGAAACTGTTTATGGATCGAAAATTAAAAAAACTATCAAAATGCCTTAGAAGAACATATGTAACGTCCATTAAAATAGTTATTCAATTAATTCATCGTTTTTAATAGAAAATGTTGTTGGATCGAATCCTTTATTTATGTATTTACAGATCTTCTTAATATATTGAACAGAATGGCAATACTCAACATTGATATGAGCATTAAAAGTTCTTAATAAGCATAAATTGTATAGAACAATCCATCTATTATCAATATAAATTATAGTCCTGTGTAAATTGTTAAAAGCAGTACATCTTGTGTCTTCGGGAGATCTTTTACGATAAGTTGGATATCCATCGTCACCAGTTTGTGTTTCTGTTATGAATGGTGGAGGATACTTTTTCATGCTTTTACCACTTTTCACGTATGGTAATAATGTATTCAAATACCATAGGTATCATGAATTATTTTTCTACATACCATAAAAAATAATAATGGATCCTCATTTTCATTAAGAATTTCTGCAGGAATAATAAGATCGATTTCATTAGGATAAATCGTAATATTCAGCCATATTAATAAGTGAGCATGCGGTAATCCTCAAGATAGTTTAATAATACGAGTAGATAGTATTATATTTAGATTAGATACACTATACACATTTATTCAACACTACATTAGATAGTGTTATAATTTTAATTTCATATTCGCGTGTCACACTGACTTATATAGTATTGAAGACAATTTATTTTATTATGTGTACAGGTTTTTTTTTCTGAAAGAGTCTTTATCATGTTTTGGTAATTTAATTTGACTCGAGGAAGTACTTGACAGAGTTTTACGAAATAATAATACACTGTGCATACATAATATTGTGTTATCCTCGGGCTAGGTCATTTTCGCAACTGCCTTCACAATATTTATAGGCTAATTGTTTATTATACCACTTGGCGTTGAATTACTCAACAAAAGACATTTATTCTAAGAATAATATTCTATACACACACACACACATATAGGTACACATATAGCTGCAGCATGAATCGTTATAAATCGACAACCTTAAATATTTCAAGGTTTACTTGACAGTTTTCGGTACAGTTTTTGTTGTGTCCGTGGCTGTGTATGTGTAAAATATAATGTCCCCCGCAAGTACGTATACGCATATAATGGGTGCTTATTATTCACGTGTCAGCCGTCACGAGGAGGGACGATTATTTCGGTGGTTATTATGTGTACCCACGAAGGAGGCGTGTTACGTACACATAGATTAGCAATAGAGTTAATGAGACTTGTCAATATGAAATATGAAATGAGTATTTACCTGTGAATACCTGCACTGGTACGGTTATTTCAGCAGGTCTATGGCATTAAAACGTCGAGAGCTTTTGAATCGCGCAACGTTTTTTCCCCTCTCGGCCCAAAATTAATTTACGTAAACACGCGTGCAGTGCGCGTTTAGTGATCACAGGTTGGACGAGTTTATTTCGCCGTGAAAACGTCGAAACGGCTTGCACGATAATGCGCGTTGCAAAACCATTATGTTATATATTATAATATTATGGGTTTGTACTTTATCATAATAACGCGTAATCGAATAAATTAAATTAAATTTCGATTTAATACGATCCATTGTACGTCGATCATAGCACCCAACATTTTACGCTTTCTTTCTCTCTCTATCAGTTCCCCAATATATAATATATATAAACATGAGTGTATAGTTATTATAATATAATATATATACGCGCGCAATCATAAAACATCATCATTAGCACCTGTGTGCGCGTGATACGGCGGTCTATTGTATAATGACACTTCGTACGCCGCAATGACCTTTTAGATTTTTTTCAATATGTTTTATTTTTTATATAAATGTGTGTGTGTGTGTGTGTGTGTGTGTGTGTGTGTGTGTGTGTGTGTGTGTGTGTGTGTGTGTGTGTGTGTATGTGTGTGTATGTGTACGTAAGTAGGTACACCACCTCACGATCCCCGTTCGATCGTTGCCACTGCCGCCGCCGACACGTTCGCGATACACACACTTATGGATAATGCAGATTGATTACCGCCGCCGTGTAAGTTTGTACACACACACACACTCACACACATTCACACATTCACATATTTACGGTACATAAGACGAAGAAGTCTTTATAAGCGACTGGTATACAGCTCACACGCATAAACACACAGACAAACAATTATACGCAATCGGCGGTGAGTATTATGTGAGAGATGGTTCACCACGCGCAGTGGTCATTATTGTTATTATACATTTTACATTGTGTATTAATATTGTACGCGCATCAAGCGAGAGATTAACGTGACTTAAAAATTAGAAAAAGAAAAAAAAAAACGTTTTTAATGGAAGCAATCGCCCGCGATTAATAACGAGTGTATATATTTTCCCATGGGCACTACGGTGTGCAGCGGTGGCATACATAATATTATACATTACATTCAACGTGCGCGCGTATACACGTACGAAAGAATGTACTGTTATAACGTTAATTATAATAGTGCGTATACGAAACGCGCAAGAGTCTAAACGCGCGTTTTCATAAACATTTATTACGGGTACCGTTGAACTTTTTTTATGATATTCGATATTACATAAATCTGCACATTGCATGTTATACTTAATGCAAATCACACGGTTCCTTGTTCCCGAGCGCCGATGATCACTATAGACGTCTTTGTATCAACATACAGGGTATACGATGCACATCGAATGTGTCTGGTTCAAAATAATTATAAAAATAAGTTTATTGCAACGTCAATAAAATCACTAAAGTTGCAAACTGATTCTGTATACATAAAACATAACAAGAAAAAAAAAAGAAAGTATCGTATAATAAGAAACGAATAGTAAATGTAAATAATACAATTAGACAAAAACATTCAAGTTAGGAAACTAAGTGTTCGATTTGTGTACTGATTAGAATTAACAAAAGAAAAAACGTTTATTTTGTATTTAGGTAAGAACAAGGTAAGAACAAGACACATTTAAAAACAGGACTTTGATCACCAAAATTAGAGTAATTACAAGGAACATTGAATGAAATCTTATTCGTCGGAGTGATTGCAAACAGTTGCTTACACGAAAATATTTTGTAGAATCGGTTTTCACGAATGTTGGACGCAGTAAAAACCATACACGATACACTTCGATACACATTAAATTCAACTTTCAGAACAATATCAACTGCAGCAGATACTAGATCGCATGCGGTACAAAAGGAATAATTGCAAACGTTTGCGAACAATGCGGCGCGGTTGACGTGGAACTCGCATAGGACCGTGTACGGAGAATCGTCGCACGTCGGCGAAGGCTTATTGTTTATAGTGCGTATTATACGTACACCGTGCGTGCATCACACGCGGACACGCCACTGATGATTTGCATACAGCACGGATTGGCGCGCGCCGGTAAATAATACGGAGACGGGAAAGGGTTGCCGTTTGTGCTGAGAAACCGTCTGGTAACATTATATTATTATGTGCGCGTCGCCATACAATACGGAATACCTCCTGCACAACGCACACACGTGTGGAGGATACCTACTAGCCGTCTGTCAATGTGCATCGTAATCGAAACCGGTGAAACACGAGCGGACTGCGTTTACGGTACGAGTCTATTTCGAAGACCATTTTACAGACCGAAACTATTATCCCGGTAACGTTCCGGTACGGTAAAAATGTCGATCGATTTTTGATTTTTCGCAAATCAGTAATTGATTATCTTCGAGGTAAACGGCTGTCGCTTTGCATATCGGGTCGGCGTACGTTGTGTCCGTCTTCACAGCGATCTTTTAGACATTCGGGTTCGGTGCGATAACATTCTACGCGCACGTACGATTGTCAACTATATGTCTAACTATATGGTCCGGAAACGATTTCCTTCATCACCTATACATGTCGCGTGGGAGGACTAATGCTGTAGCATCGTGCGTTGTAGTGCACCATCAAAGCCACTGTGTAGAAAAAACCCCTTCGCCGTGCCGCACCGTTCGAACGTCGTTATGTAGACTTTAATTTTAGACCGTGTGCGTAGTAATATCATGTAATTAGATCACCACAAGCATTGTGTGTGCGCCCGTTGTTCTTAATTTTTTTTTTGTTATGACGGGGTATTTTTATGAACGTGAAAAAAATAAGAATAGAACACTTACAATCTATTTATTTTTTTAGGGGTGTGAAGTGAGGGAGTTTTTATACACACGTATATGTACGTATTATACAACCAGAACGGTATAGGTGTGCGAAAGCAGTGCTGTGTAAGTGAGGGGCGTATTTTGTTAGCAGACTGTTGCTTTCTTTTATTTTTATCTTTCTTCGCGACCCTTTTAAAAAATTAGCTCAACAGGGTATATGTACGTACAACCCCTGCGGCTGCAGTTGGCCGACGGCGGTTCGGCGCTTTCGACGGAATAGCACATAATAATAATAATTATAATAATAATATAATATCTGTACACACAACACGTTGCTTTATATGTACCATATACTTGTATGCCGTACACAATAAACAGTAAACAATAAAGCTCTGTAGTGCCTATTGTTTTTTTTTTTTTTTTATAAGTGTGTATTTATAATTTTACGAAAACGTCGCGAATACGACTTCCGCACTGTACACATACAGCAGTAGGTACGTATTCGGTGCAATTGTGCGCCTTTAATACTGTAAAGCAGGATCACGCGTTAACAGAGTATTGTGTACGAATTGTTATTTACCATAGCGTTTGAAAACAACAGTAGACACAAATATACATTGCAGTTTACATTTGTACACTGCGTAGTGACACGTAATATATGTGTTATAATATACAGAGAGATATAGTGATTACCATGGTGTACATTTACCGTTAAAGTTTGATCACTAGGTAAACCTAAGTTTTACCTGTCAATACCGGGATTTACTTTTTTCACTCGACAAAAGCTGAAAATCATGATTTTATTCCGACTTCTAATATAACCTTTATGTACTGCCTAAGATGTACAAATTTAATTAGGAAAAACTGATCAGTATACGATAAATGAATAAAGTTCAAATCATATTAAAGTGGAAGCTATAAATGTATATTTGAAAATGTGCGTAACGTGATAGTAAAAGCATAATATGCCGAGGGACTCGTTGTTAAAACCGATATTGAAAAATCAATTCAAGATAATGGTTTTAAATATATTACGGTGTATCAAGATTGCATGACCAATTTTGTTATTATCATACGCCTTCTGCCGCGGTGTAAACGTACAGAAGACATTGCATATCCACTCAATTATGTATTCATCTTATTTGGAGCACCTAATATACCACACTCTGATAATGGACAAGGATATATCAGTATGATTGTTACCAGTATACGAGTATATGAAATGTATCTTTAATTTACAATAGTTCATGGCAGAACTCGTTACAGCCAATCTCAAGGATCGGTTGAACGACATCAAAAGTCTGATCGAAAGCTTTTTGAATAAAACCTGATAAAAATGCTGAAACTTTACGATTTGTACAGGTAACATTTATAATTTATAACGTTTTCATTGTTTAATTGAGATTAGTTACAGTTATTATCATTATATAAACAAATTATGGTCTTAATATAATATAACATTTTGACGTTCAAAAATAAATCATGCAAAAAAAATTATATTTAACCATTTTTTAGTGTTATTTTAATTTTTTTCGTGTATTAAAATTGGCTTCTACCAAGATACACACAAATTATTTTTATAAATACCAGAATAAAATTATGACTTTCAGGCTTAATTGTATGTTAATCGTCAATACTTATAATAATATCGTGTTGATTCGACCGAGATGTTTATTTTTCAACTATTACCGTGTTCTTTTAAGTAAAATTAAATTGCACGTACTGCAAATTATAGTTGCCACTTATAAAATATATTGTACTGTATACGTTGTTTTACGCAACGAACAATCATTTCGCGAGACCGACACCGACTCAGTGGCGCAATTCGTGATAATAATATTTGCAATGATCTTTATTACAATGAAGAAAAAAAAACCCTCGAGTAAATCGCATAAAATAAATCCAATATACTTTGTACAAACAATTATTACGACGAAGTGAAAGTTTCAATTAAAATTAGTCATTTTAAAATGTATTAGGTTATCAATAATAATGGTTTTTACACGGTTCGTTTCGCTGACAAATCTACGATGGAAATATAGTTTACTATTCAGTTATTTTACTTGTATATATACTTTAATAGAACCGAGTTTCAACAGCAATATTGGTATTAATTTTTTCGATTTCAAGAATTACACATACACATTTCATACATAATTGTGTGTCATTTGCTGTAGACTATCTGTGCGCGTGACATTATATTTTTTAATAAATTGTTTAATTTAATTTGCAAATCATTATTACCCAATATACTAGCCATAATGCAATCACATAGTTGATTAAATGTTATTAAATGTATGATACTACACAACGTAGTATAATGAAATAATAATTTTTAAATGAATTATAAGTTTCGTAATAACTTTATACAGTCATATTGTAGAAAAACGACCGTAGTCGAAATGGGAGTTCTAGCCATTATAAAAAGTACATTATGAAAACAAATGTTTAAAAACAAAAACGGCCAGAAATTATTATTACTACCTTGATAAAGTAGGTACATGCCTCATTATAGTGTTATACTACTATGTTTAACAAATGTATTCGGTAGTTGAAATTATATAATGCAATTAAATTGCTCGTTTGTTTAACTTAATTCTTGAAAACTCGTCAAGTGTATGCGCGTATTTATACAATGCATGTGAATTTGAAATCACGTTTTCATGTATATTTTTCTTCAATATATAGTTTTAAAAAATTAATTAAGGATTGAAATTTTGATTCCGTTTGGATACTTTAATACGCTTTTTACTACATAAATAATAGTTTCTGTTTATTTTTTTGTTAGAACGACAGCATTGAAATCGTATATTCGAGCGTTGAAAAATTAGATTGGAGAAATTTGTTCTGTCTGAAAGAAAAAAAGTGCTTATAATAGTGTAAAATAATAAAACACCGATTTACGTTTACTTTATATTTATGTATTAGAAAAACTGTGGTATTGTTAGATATTTATCAATCCATGATCCTTAATGTTTGAACATATTTGCATTCTTACAACTAATCTAATCTAACAACAAATGATGGATTTTGTCAGGTGTGATTGGTCCATTACGGTAGATCATACAACTGAAACAATATAACATTAATGTACTATTGAGAAAAACATGGAGGTTGTAAAACGAATTTATGGGATGAATAACTCATAGAGATGATCTGCCAATCCAGCATATCGACTTGAGGTAAATAGTTGGTAGTTGTAACAAAGTTAATTTTTGTAATATTTTGTATAATATAGATCATTTTCGAGAACCAACATTTAAAAAAAAAAAAAAAAACATTATTATACATGATATTAATAGTAATTATAAAAGTAGATTATTTTCATAGGAACAGATTTATTTTTTTACTGTAATAAATTGTTATGTTGAAACGTATTATTAAAATAAATTATCATAAACATTTAGTTAGTCAAGAAATTAGATTAAAATTCAATTTTATACACGTGCTAACGAAATACTAGTGATGTAATTATGAAACAACCCTAATATTTAAATTTCTTCAGACCCGCTTGTTTTTAACGTAGTTAATAAAATTCAGTTGCCCGCTGTTCATAGAAGTTTTTCGTGTCCGTTTGAGTTTACAATGAGCATACATTACTCGTGTATCTTATAATTATTACAATACATAAAGGTAATACAATCGCACGGTTATTAATTATTGGAGGCGTTAATCAGTTCGGTAGCAATACTGATAGTGCGGTTCTTAACGAAGTCGTGACTAAATTAAAGTATGGTGGGGTCATCGTAAAGTTAAATGTTTTACGACGAGGACCAAGGACAAAGGAAATAGGTACAAATTACACTTACCTCCGTTTTATACTGCTTTATGGTCCCACGCGTGCACACATAACTCTCAACAGCGTACACCGTCGATATTGCGTGTTTGTTTCAAACCAGATTTAACGATATCAAGTGGAGTGTTCAAAAACTTTATTGTACACGACTTTGTGCAGCACAAAAATAACTTGTACGCGTGCATGATCGGTTTCGCAACACGCGATTCGTTCGAATTTCTTTTATTCCGCTGCACACGACCGCACGGCCGCGATGCGTAATCGTTGTTCTAATCTTGAGCGTACACGTGCACTCGATACACGATTACGAAGGGTAGTCAAACGGTGAGCGGGTCCGTGAAAGTTTCGGCAATCGGATCCGATCGAATACGACCGTCCCGATCGCGAAAGCGTCGATCAGCCGAACACACGTCTGCAGAGAACGCGGTCGAAAACTGCACCAATCGCAACCGTTCGATGTTGTGTGCACCGTGTAAAACCACTTGACGCGCGTGGGTCAATTACGGAATCATTGTTTGGGCGACCCGTTAGCACTCGGTCACCGTACAGTTGATGTTGTTGTTATACGTCCGACTGATGTTATACGGTCGTTGATGAACGGCAGATAATGTGCGGAAATTAATATTGCCAATACAATACGCATAGAATTCCCGTGTACACTGCGGGTGTACGTACACGCGTTTATATTCAGTGTATAAATGTATACTGAACGGTTATGCACACGAATCGTGTTTCGCGGAGGTCAATACAGGACGTCATGCCGACATTTGCTAAAAAAAAATACGTGTGCATTGTAATTTACGGTACGACACACGTACTTTTTAGCAATAACCGCATCCATCACTTCCGCGCAAAATGATCATGATATTGTCACTACTATCACCTCCTTTCAAAACATTATAACGCATGCGCCAACGTTACCGTAGTGCTCGCAATAATATGCGGTTTTTATGTTGGCGAAAAGACATTCTCGTAAGAGCGAAAGAGCGATGAAAAGCAAAATATTTGAACCATAATAATGAATCAAATCTATTATCGCTGATATTGTATAAAGTATAATATGCATAATACGTGCTGCGTGCGCATCATGTATGGATATAATATACTCCAAGTAGAGCTGTGTGCGACTATGTTGAGGTCCTCGGGCACACAGAGTTTAGGGGCACGAGTAAACAAAATGGTTAATTTTTTTTAAAAAAAAATAAAGATAAAATGTTTTAAAAATTGTAATTAACTTTTAGAATGTTTAAGTGTAAATAATATCTATAGTTTCCTTTGAAATTTGTCCGCCCAGGAGTTGTCGTTTCCGTGCAGCGACTGTCACGCGCACGCACGAGAGATAAGTCGTACAGTACTATTTTACTAATGAATTATTATTGATGGATTGTGTAAACTCTGGCGGTCATCGAATCAAGAATTAAAAACCTAAAAGTAATAATAATAATAATAGTGATAAACCGATCGGAATAATAACACGTCAGAGTGCATCACGAGGCCGAAGGAACATGTTCGTAATAACGTCTCGTCGTACGCGCAGTAACACGATTCACAATAGGTCGTCGTGCGGAAAGATAAGGAATGACGGCGGTGATGGTAACCCAAGCTTTTAGAATACGCCTGTACCTATGCATGTATATATATATATATATATATATATGAGTGTGTGTGTGTAAGATATTATAATAATATCTACATGGTCTCCATACTTGCTGCTGTTGAGGTACCTAAAAACTATATATATATATATATACATGTATATATGTTTTTATAGATATTATAATACACCATACGAGTACGAAGACGACGCGTCCTTTCCGACTCGGTCCTGAAGATCAATGAGGATCAACCCGTGTTGTTTAGCAGCTTAGTGGATGTCACACATACCCGCGCACACGAATACACACACACTTTCACGCACACATATTATATACAAACACGGTCCACGTCGTGTAGACCGCCCACGACGTCGGGTACGTGTATATATGCAATCCGATCTTCGGTTCTGTCCAAACCGATTAGTCCAACAACGAGCTCCTGAACATACCACCGTCTCCTCCTCCTCTTCTCATCATGCCCCGCCATGTGTATTAATATAATAATCGCTTTTATAATATATGCACACGCGTATGTGTGTGTGTGTGTGTGTGTGCGTGTAAGGTGTAAGTATCGACGACTGTGTAACATTTCGACCTCTTAGTGCGGTTTCACAACGATGACGACAATAACAACTCATTAGAACGACTGCCGTTGGTGTCAAGTTTACAGGATACGCGGATACTATCGTCGAATTTAACCATAGTTAAAAACCCCCCAAATAAAAACGCTTTATTACAGGAAAAAAAAGTCTCTATCATGAACTTAAACTGAATAGTTTTATCCCGTGAAATATGGTTTTTTTCAAAAAAAAAAAAAAAAAAAAATGGTTAATAAATAATTATTTAATTTTTAAATCTACGAATACGATCACGATCACTCATCATGTATTCGCACGTATGCACCTGCTTGTAATTCGTATCGTCGTCGATCTATAAAGTGTTAAGCCCATGGTTGGCTATTGAATATCGCGTTCTCTTAACATGTTTATTTTAAGAACTACCAGTTGGTATATTAATTCATGTATTTAAGTATACTTAAATACATGAATTAATATGGTATTATTGAATACAGAAAAATAAATATCGTTAGGAAATGGTACTAGTTCAAATATAAAATAATAAAATATTTTTTAGACGAGACCAGGTAATTCAGCTAGTATCGTCGAGTCTATTAATATTAATTTATGCCGACATCACCGTCGGTCAGCGAGTGTTGTATTAGGTGTAAATTGCCGTGAAATAGTTTGTTTGCAGTGACGGCCCCAGTTGCGGACCCAGGGGCATAAACGGTAATGGGGTAAACACACTCCCTATTAGGCCTCGATCATGAATTTAAACAATAATTAATATTCGTGTACATATTATTGAATGTGTTAACCGCTCGAATTACATCTCGAGTGAATAATTTCTTGATGCATTTCATATTCCATTGGGATTCCTTCTGTAGTATATTCTGTAGTAATGGTATACGTAGTATATTCAGGTTGGACAAAAACGAACAGTATCATTCAATAATGGGAGGTACCGTATTAACGTGAACACAGCAGTATCAGAGATCGAGTGAATATTTATACGTTGAAGAATGCAGATGTATTTTTTACTAAAAATTTAGCCGCGATATATCAAACCTGACCAACAAGAAACAGAGAGAGAAAGAACGAAAGACTTCGAGTGGAAGAGTTTCGCAGGTCAAGGCAGCAAGGATCAATGTCAACTATAGGAAAAAAATGAAGGGAACTCGTAAACTTCTCCCGTCATCACGGTGTTAAATGAAGAAAACGTATATAATACAATATACATATATATATATGTATATTTAGCATATAGTCGCTATATAATATTAGCCACGACGCGAAACCAATCAACGGTTTTGATTATTTTTCAAGTGCTCATCGACTTCGGTACTATATTTATAACTATCGTTTCGGTCGTTATGCCACCGGTAGAAAAACGATGAATTTTTACGAAAACCATAATACACATGAGTTCAACATTTTATCATATTGCCATCGGTTGGTATTATAATCACTCAAGACGATGCGTTCTTCGTTTTTCACTTTTAACCGTTCAACTGTTTACATATATACACGTTTTTGAAATGAAACATCATGAAGGTGTGTTGGATCATGTCGGCCTTGGATCATTTCTATTACTGCGACAACGATGCACAATTATATTTTATTCTTGGACAGTGAAATACATGTTATAATCGGGTTATGTTATAAATAATAATCATGATAAGTACTATAATATTAATTAAAATTATACGTACGATCGCGTGGATTCTGTTTTGTGTTTCGGTTAAAAAAAAAAAAAAAAACGTGAATTACGAGCGTCCAGTGCGGACACGTAAATGGAAATAGCAAACGAATTTGCATACATTTTCGACCGGGTGACATTCGATATTTATACGTAGTACCACTACCGCATCACAACACATTAATTCGGACGAGTTCAATGGCTGGTGCACATTAAACGTGAGCGTACGCCTAATACGAATTAGATACATTTACAATTATTATTAATATACGTGTATATACCTAACATTTTGCATTATGGGTTGAATTTTTAATTATAAACCGCCAAACCCAATATCACGTGGTATCTGTGATACAACGTGACTGAACGAAATGGATTACGTTTTCGTATAATATACGAAACTGAATAACAATAATAATAATAATAATACGAAACGAAAAATAACGGAATTACATTACATTAATCCGGAATGCGAAAAACTTATTTTGTTTCGAAGTCAAGACGATGCGTTGCGTTACGGCAGTCGGGAACGGAGCTTAGAACGATTGTAATGGACGATGCGGAGTACGGGATTGCACGTAGGTACTTAGGTACTTAGCATGCAGATCGGGGAAGAAACTCTTGGACTACAACGGGCACAACTGGTACAACTGGCGACAATCGCCAAATTAAATCATCGACATGAACCGTGATCGTATCGTGCATAATGTTTATCGCGAGCGACGTGCACGCGTGACAAAGAAGTGTTATGAGCATCGGTCAAGGGTGAGTGCAGCGGGAAGAAACTGTTGACGGTCGCGGGAAAGAAGACGAGAAACGAACGATACGGCACGACGATCGTTGGCCCGCGAGTGTTGATTAATCCGGTTTTTCATCATTGATTCCTAACCACGACGATGTTTTAATATATTTCGCTTTATATTAATAAGCGATTTACCTTTCGTTGAACGAATAGTATTTATATTCAGATCCCGGCGTCCGCGCAGGTGACAATGTAAACGTACGTGGATGTCTATTTTATGGTTAATGTCTAAACGCATGGATTTCTGAATATTTAGTACTTGCAAGGCGTTTCTTTAAGAACACGGAAAATACGACACTTGTCAACATTCGTATTTTCCTTGTCTGTTTCGACACGTCCAGAGGTTACGCGTCCGTATTTAAGGCATGAATACGGTCGTTTCATCCTACTTAGCATCTCTCGTAGTTTAGATGTAATTCTACTCTTTTCAACCGAGTAGTTGACACGTATGCGGCCGACCGTCAGTGTTTGTGCAAGTGAATAATTTACAACATTAAAAACGCCTATTTTGTTTTCATAAACAGTTATAATCAAACGCATTCTATAGCTCCGACACCGTATTTCGGGAAACTATTTCATTTCACGTCGACAAACCGTTTTCAGTTGAGCTTTCGAAGCCGGCTCGCTACAGTGCACATGCAATATCGCTGAATCGCGCAGTACCACAGGCCTCGCGGTGAATCAGTGCGATGAGTACGTGATACTGGATCTAAAGGCCGATTTACACGCAACGATTTAATGTACGTTTTATCGAACACGATTAACCGTAACAAGTAAAACGGAGAACGTGTGTACAGTAAATCGTACGTATTATGGAATCGGAATGAAAACCAAGATTGAATCGGAGGACTGATTGATGTGGATTAATTTTACGCGAAGTTGAACGACAAGTCGTTACATGTAAATATAGGCTTGATGCGTTGTACAACTTTTCGTCCTTTTTAGGTTTAATTCTCTCCCAGACTATATGGGTTCAACAACTTAAATTCTTCTTTTTTTTTTTTTGTAATTTTAATACATTGTAGTATATTAACCTTTATTGTTTGATAAATGATATGAAATTTGATTCGAGTGGTAATTTTTGTTTTCCTGCAAACATATCTAATCTACGTAAATTCTATTGAACACGTACTAGGGATATTATGGTACGAGTAATGAAAAAAGCCAACAGTAATTTTTCCACATCGTCATAAATCACTAAAACAACGAATTAATACTATTTTAGAGTGAAAAAAAGTACAGTTGAAATCGCAATGGAAAACTGAGTAAAAATTTGAACATGTAGACATTCTATAAAATGTACATTTTATTGTCTTTTTTACGTGTCCAATAGAACGAACAATATGTTATTGCGTGTAAATCGGCCTTAAAGCCGGTCCCGCATGACTCGTGCACTCGGCGAATAATCGTCGACCGTGGTTTGTTTTACGAGTCGTGTAGGAGTTTAATCGTCAAGTATGGCGATCGTTTTCACTCGTCGTTTCCCATCCGTTGTCGGTAACAATGTGAAACAAGCAGGGGCGTGCCCCGGAGGATGTCTTGATTTGCCTATTCGAAACCCCCCTTCGAAATCTTAACGAATTTAGAAAAAAAGTATTCCTGAATATTTTCCTACAATTTAAGTATAATGTCATAACAATTTTCCAGAGTCATTTAAATGGTCCGTTGTCAAGTACTATAAAATGATTTACCATCAAAATTATTATCTTGCAAAATCAACCGATTCGAAACACGAGGTAATAACAATTTTAAACCCCTCATCCGAAATATAGAGAAAAAAAAAATTCTAGACACGCGTCTAACGAATTAAAAATGATCGCGTAATAATTTGTGATAATGATTATCGATCGACAAGTGTAGACACGACATGATCGTCAGGTCAAAAATACTCGGCAAACATAAGCGAATACTTATGCTCGCCAAGTACACGTATCGCGTGGGACGATCGGACGATCGAGCTTTGCGGGCCGGGACGCGCACCGAACTGCCGCTGCGCACGTATGAACGGTGACCGCCATCGGTCCTTCTCCTGCGCGCACACGTACAGCGGCGATAACCTCGCATCACTGACCAATCGACGCGCTTCGCGACATTCCGTTCCGTACTGCGTGAAGTGCGTGCGCGCGAGCGCGTTTTATTTTTTTTATCACTCCTACTACTGCTGCTGCTGCTGTTTATATATTTATACATTATTTTTTGTATACATTTGTAATTATATTATCGTCTTCGTCGGGTTGATTTCAATGTGTAATGAATTAGAAAACTATGGATGTTGCGGTCGTCAGTGTCGATTTCGGGACATTGGCATGAACCGTCGTCTTCGTCGTGTCTCGTTTCTAAACGTACGCGCGTCGTGAGTATACATAGTGTGTGTGTGTGTGTGTGTGTGTTTGTAATAAAACTATACGAACACACACACACACACTCACGTACACACTCACGTACACATGCACACAATCACGTGCGGTCGTGGTGGTAGTACGGGGGACAAAAAAAAATAAATAAATAAAAAAGTTATAAGTCACAGTTCAGGCTATCGAATTCCGCGGTTTCTCGTGTACACCGGTACGGTTTTTTTTTTCACATCGCAGTTTTTACACACGCACACTCGTACCAGTATACTCGTATAATATGATAAATATATTATAATACGCTTTACATATTATAATGTACGCGATGTGTAACACGACGAGACACACTATACGGCTGCGAACTAAAATGTTGTTTACCGATTCGAACGGACGGGGGCGATAAACGGTATTGGGTCACTATAAAGATAATAATCATATGAAATTATGCGCGAGTAAAGACGACCAACGGCAATCTATGGAATATTATTACGTACCTACGCGCGCCGCGTCGGATGTACAATTATACGGACGGATGGACGGACGACCGCTGCACGTTCGGCTAAACGGGTTCAACGATTTTGACGACAAATGTTCTATGCGCTTACAACGTTTCGCAACGTACAGATATTATACGTCGAGTGCGAAGTATTGTAATCGGCAATGAGCCGTCATCACGATTGGATAATGATAGCGGTAATAATAAAATTTTACGTTTCGTCGTACCTGCTTCAGTCTAACGAAAAACGATCGTTTTCGCAATTTTTTTTTTTTGCTTCTTAATTTCTCAAATCAGACTCACACGGTGAATAACGCATCAGCGGCATGCACAACCCTTTCTCCGTGTTGAGGAGATTCTCCGTATGTTAATTTTCTCAAACCACCGCATGAATGACGTACCGGGCTGCCAGTTTGGTAAGGTGCACTTGCGTAAAACAGTAAAACATAGTTACCCAGAAACCTAACCGCCCACAACCATCCAACTGATTTCCAAGCGGGACCACTGCAGCACCATGGCTTTATGCATGTGCATCCTTCGACCGCACGACGACTACGACGCACCGAACAATGTTGACGTTTACTTTGTTCCCCGAGCAGGAAATCTCCAGGACGTCGGACGTGTCCGTCGACGTATGCAACGCATTGCGGTGAGAGATTTGGGTTTTCGATAGTGATTCTTCTCGGTGGTGGTGCGGTTAATCGTTATAATATGCGGCCCTTTCCGGGACTATAAGCACCCCGTCGGATTGCCGTATTTGAGATTTTTTTACGGCGTATTGCAGATAGGAAACGTGAAAACCACGCATGTTTACTATATACGTAGGCACTTACACAGTTTCTCACCGATATCGCTGAAAACCAGAGTAAACACAAGATGAGTGTTTTACGGACCGTTGCGGTTGAATATTTTCCACGGCGCATGTTCAACATTCTGAAATCCAACACCTAAAATAAATATTATACTTTAAGTTTTCCTAATTAATTTAATACTTATTTATTAACGTAATAAAATACGTACACCGCACCAATAATACGACGCACGCATGCACTGCATATTTAATATGATTTAGTATATTTTCTTATAGAGAAAAATACACCGGTACCGCATAAGAGTCCACGGGAAATTAATACACATTTGTGCGATTTCTGTAGATAATAGATACGACCGGTGTACGGTAATAATGACGAGTAAACCAGTTATTGGAGTTTTTTTTTATAATTACATTATCAACTATAGTTATAGTATATGCTATATAGTATACATACTCGTACAATGAATACTCAAAAATGAGTGCGCAGAATGAAAAAGCACATTTGATATTTAATCAATACATTTTCAATACATCATCGATTTATGTTTGTATAGGTTACCTACATAATATATGTTTTAAATATTATGCTAATTTCATCATAAGAACCTGGCGTTCTGGATAATATTCTAACAAGTTGATTATCATAATTTAAATATATATTGCTTATTCATTGTATTCGTACGCGTACGATACTGCCGGAGTTACTACCGGGGTTACCCGCCGGATACTTGATTTACAAAAAAAAAAAATTAAAAATTTAAGTGTTAAAATCTTTAAACATGTTAGTCTTCATTATTTATAATACGAAGTTTTTTTTTAACTTTTCCGGTTAACATTAATCTACATTTATCTCAACCAGTTAGTGTTCAAAGTAAAAATAAAAAACATTACTGATGTACTACCAAAACTTCGCTGTTTTTTTGTTTTCCATATATATTTTCCGCTGTTCTATTTATATATTAATGCAATCGGCGTTAATTAAGATACTCTCACACGTTGTGAATCAACACAATTCCGTAGTAATGCGATTATTTTAAACCGTCAAGAGCAATTACGTTTTTAACGAACATGAGGATTTATTGTTTAATAAATTTTTTTGCAAAATTAGAAATTATCGAATAATGAAATTTAAGTAATGTAAAAAATTCATGTAAAAAGAAAAAAAGAAATAATATTAATAACAATGAACGCTCGAATTGTGTTTTAGAGTTGGAAAATCGAATTTAGATCTCATTACGTATAATCATATTACCATAGATTGCGGACTTCAATAGCGAAAAATACAAAAAAAAATAAATATTACATTCCTATATGTGTGTATTACATTTATTATGCATGCGTCAATTCGCAGTATCGTGCCTATAACAAATATTGAGTTGAAATTCGAAGAATACACGTGCCAGTAGTTTATTACCTATCGCCCGTAGGACGAGATCAGCAGAAGGGTGCGCACGACTAAATCGCGAATCTACAACGGTATAATTATTCGATCGTTGTTCGCAGAACGTCCGGCGGAAATTGCGGGTCAAATAATTTGGCGCGAACGACTAATTAAACCCTACGCGAACGGTTTACAAATCTCAGCAGATCTTGTACGCGTAATCATTGTAACACACAGTGTAGGTCTATATTACGATGTATGAATACTTGTATGTATATATTTATATAGTATTACGGACGTTCCGTTTTAAGAGGACACTACAATCGCATGTATTGTCTCCGTTTGATATACGTACAGCATGACAGATTTGCGTTCAGTAGTTGAAATGTAACGATGTTAGCTTTAGCACTAGAACAAACTGACCTTTGATAATATTTTAAGGGAAGAACACTATTTGTGTTTTACTGGTCGGTTTTTTCCGATATTTTGATTTTCAAGCGACTTATGAGCATGTAAAATATTACAATTGAGAAAAAACTTACGACTTGTTTAAAAATTAAAATATGCTCATACAGAGTATATTCGTTCAGAAATCAGTTCGAGTTTTTTTATCAACTGTTTACTTTTTTCTCTTTCGAATGACGGTAGAGCTGTAGTAAACGTTCTCCAGACATAGTGGACCTATTAAAGATTTTTACTGTCTTCGTTGTAAAAAATTCGTTTCAGTTGTTGCATTTGAAATTAGAATAATCAAAAGTTCGTCCACGCATTTCTTGGAGTTCTAATAAAGATGCTCCGATGACTTTAATAAATAATTTCATAGAATTTGGTCTATAAGTGAAGAACAATCTTATTGTGCGAATGTAGCAAAGTCTAAAAATGTTTTGAAGTTTGAATTACAGATTTCTAATGCTTCATTTATATGATCTTGTTGTTTAAATCTTTGGTTCATTTCAATGACAATCATTCGATTATTTATGAGATATACTGATATAAATATGTCAATTGTGCGGAAAAATTATAGGTTATTATCAGATGTGCGTACCATACCACAGTGAATTTTTTACTTTCCACGCACGATCGCTACAGATAATATTTTGAAAATATATATAGAAATTTATAATAATCATTTTAAAAAATTAACTTGGGTGAAAATACATGAAATAAAAATCATTTTTGTTGACAGTTTAAGGTGAGCCGGGAATTAGATAAGAATTTATCAATGATGATATATGTTTGATTTAACTATTTATTTTTACTTTGAACTATGTTTTAAGTATCGACTTTAAAACCGTTCGAATTCAAGAACAGGTCGATTGAAATTCTAACATGTTGTAAACATTTTGAGAAAAAAATAACAATCTCATAGTATGTCATGCAACATAGTATTATACTAAATAGTTGTATTAAAATACCCGTTCATATTATGGTAAAGATCTGCACGTGTGAAATTTAACTTTGTTTTCGTCCGCTTGCGTGGTTAAGAAGTTTAGTAGGAAAAAAAATCATTACCCGGTTGCGCATTTGCGCGTTCACAATTTTTCGGGGCACCATGCCGCGTCACCAGTACCGGAAAAGTTTGACTTAGAACTTACGTAAAACCGGGTTGTGAAACCGATGCTGCCTGCGGTTGGAACTGCAGTGCGGGAGGTCCCGTTCGTCATCCTAGGATCGTGTAAACCGAACAAGCGCAATTCTCGCACCCAAAAAATACACTTGAATATTTATAAATTCACGTAATACGTGTGAATTGCGTACAACATATATAGTGTATTATAAGTGTAATATATGAATATAATATACTTTTACATACATACACACACACATAGACACACACACACATACACATACATACAGATTTATTTCTTTACCAACAGGACCAGAGACCGTGGTTTCGGGGAATTAGACGCGCGACAGCAGGTCCTTTGGACAGGACATTAGAAATTCGATCGCCCCGACAAATCCGAGAGACGAGAATCTCTGCGTAATGGAACGGCGGCCACACGCAGTATAACTATATCTTCGTAATATGGTAATATGCATCTATAAAATGCCTGTACATCATCGCACTCGCGTAATTTGGTCGATAGACAAGAAACAGGGGGGAGTTATATAATAATACGCGTGTGATTTTGAACACGATGGATAACAAAACGTAACTCGACGTGAACGATCATGATAAATAACTGCACACTATATATATATATATATTTATATAGGATAGATTATAAATATACAGAGTGTTCCAAAATGATTCATCCTATTTCAAAAAATCATATTTATTGTAAAATTTTATTAATTCTAATTAATCAAGTTAGAATAAATTTTACATTTTAAAGGAGTATTTTTAGATTTAGGTACAATGCTTAGAAATGTTCAGTGTGCTCCCCCCTTTACTTACACGACACTCGATTTACCTTTTCATTCAAATGAAAAGTGGCCTCATCACTGAAAACGATACGATAGAAAAATTGTTCTACCTCTTCACTCTTCTCAAGAATAAATGTACAAAACTCAATTCTTTTTTGCATATCACTGTCATGGAGAGCCTGGAACAGCTAAACTCTGTACGGTTTTAGCTCAGTTGTCTCTGCAACACACGCCAAACTGTTGTCGGTGGAATAGAAAGTTTTCTGGATGCTTGACGTACTGATTTGTGTGGACTTCTTACAAAACTTTGTCGAATTTGTTAAACTTTTTCATCCGAAGTTCTTGGTCTACCTGATGATTTCCCTTTACATAAACAATCAGTTTCTTGGAAGGTTTTATGCCATCTTTGAATACTATAGGCTGTTGGAGGTTCAACGTTAAACTTTCGTCGAAAATCACGCTGCATGATAATAACAAACTCACACTTCTCAAAGTGGAGCACACAAAACGCCTTTTGTAGCTCTGTTGATATTTCGATAATAATTAATTTAGTTACGCCAAATGACTAAACTGCATATTATCGCAACTTATCGGCAATCCATAAAAACTAGATAAACATCGTTTACCTCAAAGTACAGGAACAATATTTATAGACTACTAAAATCGGATGAATCATTTTGAAACATACTGTATTTGCATCGGCGCTCTGTTGCAACAACTATAATCTAAGTGGAATGATATCTATATGTACGTTTTGTTTAATTATTATTATTATTATTATTATTTTTTAATTAAAATATTATAGTTATAGTCCGTAATACATCCCTAGTAAAATAAAAAAATGCCTTAAAAATATAATTATCTAAGGTATAGAATTGATAGGAGAAGCTATCCGGGATGTACGATAGAATTCTTTTTTTTTTTAATTTTCTTACTAAAGATATTCCAACACGTCGGTAGTCTCTTTAGAATTTATTGTAGTTTAGTAAATTACAGCCGAGTAATTTTTTTCGTGAACATTTTGTAGTGAATTAGTTTTTTCTATAACAGCATCGAAACGTAGGTACTAGTGGACGGGTGAGATTAGAAACGTCCAATAAAGAACAGTCTGCAATTAATTGACAAATGAAATTCGCTTATGCAGTGCACAAATTGTCATCGATAGAAAATGCTGATATAGTTTTAAACTTACCAGTCTCGTATGTGCACTACTTCCCTTCAGCGATAATGTGTCACGTTGGTCGATACTAACATATCATATTTTCGCACGCCTCAAAATCGTAACTTTTCGTACACATGAATACAATGAACACGCGTTTTTTTATAAATTATTTATATAGGTCCTTAACGGAAAATAATTACGTTATAAATCGCTTTCATCAGTTTGCTGCTATCGCTCAGCGCGTACGGTCGTAAATACTATGGTTTCGTCCGTTATCGCCGTTTTTCGCTAATGTTGCTCTCAAACCACGATTAATATGCCTCGCATTTCCACAAAAAGGAACCTTTCTGCATCTTCCCCTACTCAAGCAGGTGACAATAAAAGCAAGATTTTCATCACACCAAATCGTTATGCTGCACTGTCGGATGTTTCCGACGAACATCATGAGGTATTTAGCCCTCCCTCCGTCGAAAATCCATCTAAACACCATCGCAACGCATCACCTAACAACACGGAACTTACTCCTGGCCCAAGATTTTTCAAGTCGTTCAGCGTCCTCCTTTCATGGTAAGTGGCGGCTATTCTCACCCCACTCTTGTAAAGGCTCTACTTGATCTAATTGACACATCATGCATTTATTTTAAAACAAGTTCGAAATATCTCATTATTTATACGGACGACGCAACTAATTTTAATCTGGTCGCTAATTACCTTTTAGGTAATCAGATTAGATTTCATACCTACCAACCCAAAATATCTAAACCATTCAGCGTTTACATCAGGTATCTCCACCCATCCACCTCCATTGACGATATTACAACCGGCCTAGCAGAAAAGGGGCACGAAGTCATTCGCGTTGCGAACATTCTTCACCGCGTCACAAAATGTCCACTTCCGCTTTTTCGGATTGATCTAAAAGTCGCCGACAATAATAGGGAAATTCTCAAATTAGACTTATTTCTCCACTTCAGAGTTAAAATCGAGCTGCCTAAGAAGAAACTCGCACCTCCTCAATGCAAGGAATGTCAAGATTATGGTCACACTAGTAATTATTGTCAGCAAACTTCCCGTTGCGTCAAGTGCGGAAAAAATCATCCTTCTTCGGATTGTAAAAAGTCACCTTCGGAGCCCGCCAAGTGCGCTCTTTGTGCAGGGCCGCATACTGCGTCCTACAAAGGATGTCCTATATACAAAGCGCTCGTGGAAAATAAAAAGAAAAAAAAGAAAATAAAACAGAAGACCGACGAACTTCGTTATCGATTCACGCCTAATGTCACTGAATCACCGCCAAATAAGGTTTTCTCCAGGTCTAGTTCCAAACCCGAACGTACATACGCCAACACTGCCGATAACATATCTTCCACAGAACCAATTTCCGTCACTTTATCACGTTTTATCTCAAGTTTAAATTCGTTAATCACTCCCCTTATCACTCTTCTTCATACAGTTGTAAACTCACTGGCCACTAAAAGCACTTTATCACCTTAATTACTTTCGTCAAAATTAATCTATTATGTAATCTTTACTCTATTTATTATATATACTTATATACTTACTCATTATATCTATAATCATCAGACCTTAATCGATAACATTATCTAATATTAATATTGATGTTAATTAGTGTCTATATTATTTATTTTTAAGAACTATTATCTGTATCGCTGCTATTATGTATATTTTCTTCTATATGATTATTATCTTATTTTGTTTATAACCAAAATTGTAATGTTTTATGTTTTATCGATAGAATTGTAAATGTTAAGCTGTCATAGTATTTACTAAAAGCTAATAAAAAAAAAAAAAAAAAAAAAAAATCGCTCTCAGGGCAAAAAATCATATTCTGAATAGAGGGATGCAATTGTTAACATATCTTGCAAGTATTAATAAAACATATAATTCTGCGCAACGGGCTAGATGATGTGTTAGATAAATCGAGATATTTTCTTTTTTGATAAAATCTCGTTTGAATCCGTTTATATACAAAAATCGTCTACAATAATTATTTCAAAATTGTATACGACACGATTAGACACGATAGCGAAGCGTCCGAACCATGAATCAGTGTCAAACTTATCCATTCGCGCCGGTCGGACAAAAATTCTTCTTTTATGTATGTATATATATATATATAGACGAGTACATATGTATGTATATGGTCAAATGACCATACCACGCGAAAAAAGACCGTGTTTGCGATTGTATATATATTTTATATTTTAACGTCGCGAGCTCTGCATCGCGCATGACAAATCACATTTCAACCATCTTTTGATAAACTACCAATTCGACTATACTGCTGTATATACTGCTGTACCACATACCACGCACCGTAGTTCTATAGCGTAATATAATATTTACCCTTACTAGTTTTAATATATATATTTAATACGTTGCTCGGTCCACCGGAAATAATGACGAAACTACATTATTTATATACATATATATACAGTGATAATTTAAGACTGAACGCGGTTTTTCCAGCCGTAAATTAGCGGTCGCTTATGTGGTGCGAACTAAAAGGGTTGAATTCCCAGCGAGTACATATATACACACACGACACACGCGGGATTGATTGGCAAAGCGACGGACCGTTATGTCTTTTGCGGCTCGCGATACATATATATATATATATATGTATAAAAATGCCGGCGGCGGAAAGACGAAATATAATTCTTCCGGCTGACAGAGCGGAAACCCATTTAGACGTTTATTTTTATTTTTATTTTTCCACCCCCGGGCACCGGATTTCCATCGAAAGTGTGTGTGTGCATGAGAAATAGAGAGAAATAAAGAGGGCCGACGGAGAAATAAGGGATGACAAACTGAGCGCTCCGCGACTTTTACGCGATCTGTCTTCGTTGTCGCTCCCGAGTGTTAAAAAGAATAAATAAACGCAGGAATGAGAAAAAAGAAAAAAGAAAAAGATTTATAAAAAAAAAAAAAAAAAAACACGTACAATATTGTGGCGACCGCTCAAGCAATCGTCGTCGTCGTCATCGGCCGTGGTGGTGACTGGCGGTACAACACCGGTTAAGAAGTATTAATGGAGTTTTTTTCCCCTTTTACAACTCCGTTTTTAATTCGAACGTTAACGGTTAACGGACATCAATCATCGGCGGCATCAGTTGTTGCTGCGGCGGCGGCGGCCTGGTAGCTAGCGTAAAACAAAAAAAAAAAAAAAATACAAAGTGTTAATATAACTATTTTAATAACGCGTCAAGACGTGTTATTATGTCGGTCGTAATGAGATTTTTTTAATCCATTACGACCGCCACGGCCACCGCAGTGACCAGATCGAAATGATTGTGCTTTCTTGATTCGGTGCGCGTTCGAGTCGTCGCCGCCATCGACCGGCGTAAAAACACACGATTACACACCACGTAAAATATTTGAACGCCTAATTTTTCGTTTACCAGAAGTGGATAAGTACGCAAAATGTACGTCTGTACGCCTCCTAATATCCGATAAATTCAACCTGCAGCGAGAACTCGACTCGCTCCGAATTCGTGAACACTCGATATGTTTTTTTTCTTATATCTACCAAATATTTAGGCACTACTTATCTTAAAATCATTATAAATCTCCGAATTGGAATTATAACATAACGTACTTAACATAAAAAACGGGTAGCACGTGCTAACATCTACTTAGTAAGTTTACATAAAAATATATCATAAGTGAAATCAAATATTCTATAAATTCTAAAATAATAAAAAAATGTATTACATAGAAATAAATAAAAACTTAGCCTGGAGTATTATTATATTTGAAAAGTACGATCGGTTTCAAATTAAAAATTCATCATCACACATACACATATAATATATATATATACAACATTAATAAAAATGGAACTGAATATGAGAAAATAAAGGAAGAAATGCATTGAGAAAAGTTAGTCATTTAACATAAAGATAACTTATTTTAATAAATACAATATTTATTTATTTATTTTTAATTTAAAAATGTTTAAAAACTAACAATTATTTAATCGAACATATAAATAATAGAACAATATATTTCACACAAAATCCTCTTTATTTTTGAAAATGATGGTATATATAAATTTAGATATAATTTTAATACATTTTATAATAGTGAGACGAATACATTTTTTTTAAATTTATATAAATAACATACTTCTGAAATAAAATTTAAAAAACTGCCTCTAATTCAAGTTTTGTTAAACATATTTTAGAAAATATCCATAATATATGTTTTAATATCAATACAGATTTAGAAATATTAAATACCCAAAATAACATAAACATAATTATATATTAGAAGAGTTGCTCATATACAAAGAAATAAAGGAAAATTATTTTAATATTTTTAATGTATTTAAAATCAGTATCTTATACTAATACATTTTAGATCATAATAAATAATAATAACATAAGTATTTATGATTCTTAGCATATTTATGTCTGATAAGAATTTGTTTTAAATAATCTCTACTATTGAAATAAATTATCTATAAGTAAAACGGTTAATTTTTCTCAGCCTATTCCTTATTTTATTATTTTATATTCAGTTATAACATTATTAATTTTGTATATGTTACGCCGAATTTGTGAAATCACCAATTTCATGAAATCGGCAGAAAAATTGCCGATTTCATGTAATCAGCATCGCTGTTGCACAAAACGTGAAATCGGCAATTTTTCTACCGATTTCATGAAATCAGCAATTAAAATTTGCCGATTTCATGAAATAGACATACTTTTTTCTGCCGATTTCATGAATTCAGTAACACATTATTACGAATATAATTTATTATGAATAGTGATAGATATATAAATAATCATTATTTTAACCCATTGGCGTTACCACATCATTCATTATTGTCTACGCAAAACATGTAATTCAGTGTCATATTAATTTTTGTCTCTATTCTTATTATATTGATATATATTTTCCATATTATTATTATTATCTTTATTTCAAATTTATACCGACTTATACGCGACTTTTATATGTTATACTGTTATACGCGACTTTTATACGTTATAGCGTTATTTTTCCGGCCTTTGAAGTGCAAAAAGGCTTCGGAAGTGGCGAAAGAATTGTTGGACATTTTTATGACGTTTGGTGCACCTCACGTTCTACAGTCCGATAATGGTCGCGAATTCACTGCTGGTATTATAACAGAATTAGCGTCATTATGGCCAGATTTAATACTTGTAAATGGTCGTCTACGTTATCCACAAAGCCAAGGATCTGTAGAAAGAGGTAATTGTATACTGAAGGATTCACTGGTGGCGTGGATGCGAGATAACAAAACTGCTGCATGGAGTTACGGCCTCGCCTTTGTACAATGGGGCGTTAATACCATATACCACGAAGCTATAAAGATGACTCCATATGAATCAGTCTTTGGTAAAAAAGCACGAATGGGACTGGCAACAAAAGTACCTCATGACTTGTTAGAAAATATAATGACAGGAACGCTTGAAGAAGATATGTTGGGTATGCTTTTGGATCCATTGACTACATCTACATCTACTCCCACCACTCCGGAATATCGAAATGATGAGGACGTACAAGTAAGATTCCCAAACTTTTTGTTATACGACCCATTTTGGGAATTTTTTTAAATTTGGTTACGATCGACGAAAAGTAATAACTGATGAAATAATAAAAAATATTTTTTTTATAGGCAATAGATTTAGTTGATACGCAGGATACAGTTGTATTATTAGAAGATAATCTGCGCAGAAACTTCAAAACTTAATAAAGACCACACGATTTGGATATTGAAAATGACACCGACGAAGTAAGTCTATGGATATAATGTAATTAAAATTATTAATTATTAACTAGGTATTATTTTTATGAAGTATGTTGAAGAGGTAGTTTCCGATCATCCTGCTGTAACACAAAGCAAAATTGCTGCACACAATTTAAAATGCCAAGCGGACAGGATGGTAACGAGAGACAAAGGCATTCTCCCTCCCTAAAAGTTGGTGACAATGTTTTGGTGTCTATCCCATCGGTAGATCGAGGGCGAGGAGATGCAGCCAATCTTCTTTCAGTTGTAATAGAAGAAAAAAACGGTAAATTTTGTATAGCAACAAAAGAAGGCACACTAAACACATGGCTGGAGCGGAACAGTTTGGCTGCTACAAAGTACTGTTCCTTAAAGACAACAGACGTTCAGTCAAATGAATATTCGTTACGGGAACTTGTTCGATTAGGATCAGTTGGGACTGGACAAGGATATCAACGTTGTACCTGCCGTACGAATTGCACATCAAAAAAAATGCACATGTAGGAAAAATGAAATGATGTGTAATTCGGCGTGCCACCCAGGCAGTAGTTGTCAAAATTTCCAAATGTAAATACTTAATAACTCTACTATGTATATAACTAACTCTATTTTTTTATAAATAAAAACTAAGTATGATTTTATAACTTTAGTTTTTTATTATTACAATCAGATTTTATTTTATCTCCAGCATTTTATGTATGATCATGAGTACAACACATTAATTTATAATATTAATATAATGGGCTTGCCGAATTCATGAAATCGGCAGAAAAATTGCCGAATTCACGTTTTTTGCAACAGCGATGCTGCTTTCATGAAATCGGCAATTTTTCTGCCGATTTCATGAAATTTGTGATTTCACAAATTCGGCGTAACATATACATATACCTGATGATAAATTTTTAGTTTAAAACCGGTCGTACTTTACAAATATAATAATACTCTAGGCTAAGCTCATATTTATTTCTATATATAAATTATTTATTTGTATATTTATATATTACTCTATTAACGTTTTCATATTACAATGGACTGGTGTAGTACAAAAATGTAATCAATTTCATAAAAATAATTTAAATATAAATTTAATAGAATTGTTTATTACAATTTTATTGTATTATTATAAAACATAAAATTACTGTCTATATATAAAAAAACTTCAATTTGTAAATTATTACCCTAGTTTTTTAAAGTTAAAAAATAAATAAATAAACAAATAAACAAATAAAATCGAATCTATTGGAATGTCCAGTTTTTATAAATACTAAAAGAAAAAAAATTCTTTTTTAATACTTGATTATAGTAAACAATTTTCTGATATTCGTATCGTATTTAGAAAATAAAACATTTGAAGATGAAACTATTTAATTTTAACAAATCATATTAAATTAAAAATGAATAATATTATACGTAACTTACCATCCATAGATAGTTATAAATATTTTGGATGTTTGTAAGAAATTGCCTTTTTACAATTTTTGTATTTTATATAGTGTTTAGAAATCTTTAAATGTCACTCGATGATAAAATATGTCTGTTCCAATTGGTTTTAATAAATATAAAATAATTTTTTGTCACAAACATTTGTAGAATTCGAAATTTCCGACGTGACATAACAACATTTATATATATAATACGAACGCAGGTTTTGCTAACCAAATACTTACAGCGACGAATCAAAAGAGTAAACAATGTTGTTATTCAACATCATAACTTAGAAAATAAAAAAATAGTTTGATAACAATGAAACCTCTTTAGGATTATATTCATGGATTTACAAAAAATATATCGAATTGCGTATTTTTATCTGTAAAAAAATATAATATTCCTTGCCCACTTATAGTTTGCATCAAATCAATTTAACTAGAATTTATGCGCAACCAATACATTTATTTGAGATGACCGACATAATAATAATTATATTTTATTTTGATATTACGTGTTATGAATATTGAATCTTATTCTTTGTAGGTACTCTTTGTTGTAGTGATTTCAATAGATGGTTACATTAAGTAGTATATAATTCCCGGTTGACCGCCATACTACATAGCCGTTATGTTCATTCTATTTAATTGACAATCATAAAAACAAGTCATTTTTTTTCTTTTTTTTTAAAAACAACTGTTTATTAACTAAAGATTTTTGTTTCATGCTTAAAAAATGTAATGATTGTATAGACAAAGAAGACAACGTTATTGTTAAGTCATCTCTTGTTGGATGTCAAATCTGATCTATTGAAGTAATGTAATTTAATTTCAAATCAAATCTTGAATACTCGATAAATACAAATACAACATAATTATTTATAATGTATGTAACATTTAGCAGTTAATTAGCCATACGTTAGTCTTACTATAAATTTTCGACGAACAATTTTATAAAATGTTTTGTACTTTTAAATATTTAATGTTTATGACAATAAATAGTTATTCCTTATAATTAAATTATTATGCAAATAAACTATTTGTTCATAAATTAATAAAAAATTATTTACCATGTAATAATTGTTATTTTATATTTTAGTATTTTATTAATTGAACTATATTTAATAATTATATTATATGTACCAAATTGAACATTCTAGCTGTTCAGGACGACTTTCACCTTGATAATATAGACGTATGAATCTAGAAAATCTCACTTGTTAATAAAATGTGTTTAAATATATATTGATTTCACAGAAATCCTCTCTAAAATCAATGTAATTAATAATGTTATGTACCTATATGTTATAGGTAATGCTTGGATAAGATAAACATGAAAACACAATTAGTCACACATTAAATAATGTTTATATCAAATTATTAAAATAGGCGTAATAAACTTTAATTTGAAAATCGTAAACCAGTTATTATAAGACAGCTAATACATACCAAACGACACTAAATGATAATAAAAGATACTACTGAAATTAGCTGTACTAAATTTAAATAGTTGTCGGTTGAAAAGTAGTGATGGACACAAACAGAAGTCTTATTGAGTACCTGGATATGGCTATTTTAATAACTAACTTATAACGATTCGTAGGATAGAATAGCAAGCGATAATTCATCGAAATGATGGTCGAATTCTAGCGAACGGTAAGGTTAAAAATAAAAAAAAACGGTAGATGATAAAAACATGTGTTTGCTCTCGTTGAAGTCGTTGACCATTGCTGTTCGCAACATAATGTTGCGTAGACTGGACTGCGTCAAAAAACATGTCCACCGACTAGATGACCCGGGATAAAACGCTATTCTAAGAATTTCTTTAAATATATATATATATATATAAGATGGAACAACGAATTATGAAAGTTTCTATTAAATCGTTTCAGCGCATTAAAAATCAATTAAGAGCACTCGGGAAAGAACGTTTCCAAACTTTCTACACACCCTGTGTGTTCGAGTCACAAATCACACAGGTTATACGAATCGAATGTTGTGCGCATGATCATCGCGTAAACGACTACGTACAATGATAATAATATAATAATGTGACCGTACGGACGATCATATTATTCAGTCGTAACCGGACGAACGACTGTATTATTTTCCACAAATGTTTATTTATTTATTTTTTACGTGTTTCAACAGACGTTTCCCGTTCGTTTTGAAATCCGAATTATAATACACTAACGACGACGACGACAACGACGAGAGATTAACAACTCGACTGCGTGTAACATGTACGGGTATTGGGTACCTCCTGTACATGATATCGCCTACCTGCTTATCCACCTGCGTAAGTGCACACCGAAATACTTACGATGAACACAAGCGCGCACGGCGTTGGGTCGGCGCGCGAGTCGATGGCGCAAACGAAGATTACTCAACGGGTGTGTTCAGGACAAATCGTCAACACCACACCGTACATCATTATAATCACACGACGTATAATATTACACGTTTGTACAAGACCTTATACGTGTTTTAAATCGTACACCAACAACGAGATGTATAGTTTTTGAATCATTGCACTATCTTTTCGGTTGTTTAATATCATGTAACAGCTGCAGACATCGACGTCCTAACGTGTACGCGTACGGTATGCTTTTTGTTTCGACAAATTCTACCAAGATGAATAGAAAAAATGAAAAATAAAACCTTATAATTTTTATTAATTTAAGCATTTTGGGTATTTTTCCGTCTGGCAGGAAAATTCTTTTACGAACGAAATATTGGTTTGAGAATTTCTGCGATTGCTTTGCTAATCGTTGCTAATTGGCTGCTAAATGATTGTTAAAGAAAAATTTAAAAACAATTTTTTTAAGACAAGGGTGTGACTGGAGACATATGTCACCCATATGCCCCACCCATGGTTTTTTTTTGTTTTATGATAAAACTAATACCTTGCAAATTGTGAAAATATTCTTGCGAATCGTTGCTAACTGGCTGCTAATGTTGACATGAAAAAAATATCAATATTTTCATTGGGCGGGGTTGGGGACATGTACGTGAAATCGTGCTATTCGTTCAAATAAGTTTTAGGATCAGACATCGTTTTCGTGTCAAATGGCTTTTACGGTGACTGTGTATAATATAGGTACTCTATTCATAGTGTAGCATACAATGTACACGTACCTAACCAGGGTTGTAACTTAGGGATAAGGCTAAGCTCCCTTCTTACGGGTCGTGTTGATGTGTATTGTGCTGTTACACTACTATTTGGTGTTTAAGTTTTTTTAAAACATTGGTACTAATTAAATGTTGACAAATGACCGGTATTTGTAGTTGGTGCATAAACGTATTTCTACCGTAATTACCATTAAACTTTTGGTGGTCATCATGAACGTTGTGGTGACTCTCGTCTAATACTATCACTAACACTTTATAATCACTATAGTTTTTGTACTATAGGTACGTAGGTTATGCTACGGTGATACTACCGCAGTTGACCACCGTTCATTTATTATTTTCATTATAAAAAAATGATATTTTAATAAATATCGTTGAAACTATTTTTTAATTGTTGGAAATACATTTATATAAATAGGGATGATAGAGGACGGAGGGTTGAAGAGTGAAGTCTCAAATCTTCTCTTGTCTAACCTGATCAAAAAGGTGTCCTACCGTCTAAAAATCTTGGCTGCGCCACTGGGTACATAGATCGCAGAAACAATTATTAAATGTATATAAACATAACCACTGAATAGTTGAAAATGAGACCTCTTGAGACGGCCGTGTCCACCAATGATACCACTGAACCTGGGTTCGTGTCGTATCCACACTGCGGACGGACACCGAAACACCAAACACGATAACAATGGGATGCGTTCCATCGTCATCAAATCCGAACCCTAACCGTAGGAACGTACAGTCTTCACAAGGAAGCGACGGCGATGAGAGTATCAACGCTGTTTGCTGAGTAACAGGCGACAACCATGTGCGCAGCTGCTGGGACGTTTCGTCGTCGCCAAATCGGTGAAGAAAATTGGTTTTCTAGAGTGGCGCGTGCCGTCCCGTTAACCTTATTACTAGCGTCGGACGTGACGAGTGCTTAGGTCTCTGCAGGCGACTAAATAGGTACATAATATTGCTCATCGACGTATACCCACGTACCTTATACGTATACACATCAATGTATTATATACCGGACATCTATAGACTGTAAAACGGACGACCATCGATCAGCCAAAGTATTTTATTTATAGTTTTTCCTATTATTGTTGTCTATTTTTATTCTCTTTCAGTACAAATAATATAATATAATAACACTGCGTTGACCTCGTGGCCACCGCCATCGAGCGTCGTCACGGTTCGTTTGAGACGATGTGCACTTTAAACTTATGTCTCTTTGACGACCGCCACACGACAATAATATAAATATATATATATATATATATATATATATATATATATATATATATATATATATATATATATATATATATATATGTAATGTATACACGCGCGCTCGCGCGCACACAAAAGATGAGATTATAGTCGTCTTCTTCAGACAAAGACGACCAACAGCAGCACTTGGTCATCTTATTATTGTACGCACACGCACGCAGATCCGAACAGTGTATTAGAGTAAACCTGTGCTTCTGTATGGGTGTACGAGCGTACGTGCGCGGCCGAGGCGATGTCGCACGAGTCTGCTGCTGCATTCTACGACTACGTGCGTTTAAGCACTGTAATCTCGTCGTCGAATTTATACCATCCGTATGTATATAATACAGACGATGATGATGATGATTACGACGACAAACGATAATAATAGCGCAGAGCGTCAACGAAATTCGGTCCTGTCCGGTTGTATTTTATTTATTTTTTTTTTTAATTTTAAAATTGGCACTCGTGACGGAAAATATTAATGGAAACACGCGGCTGTACCCGTCGTACATGCGCGTTCCATTCCGCCGCCGCCGCCGCCGCCGCCGCCACCGCTTTTATCCACACTCCGATCGATCTCGAATCAATGTTTTACGCGTGCCTATACAGATTGTTTTTTAGACATACACGCGTAAATGTAGTTACATTCGAGCGTACGCGCGTGGCACGCCGCAGTGATTGAGCAATCATCGACGATCGACGTGCGACCCGTCGCAAATCGTTGAAATCTTCGGCCGAACAATGCCAACCCATGCTATAATATTTTCAATGTCCATATACTCCTACGGTACAGCCGCGCATCATTGTCCTGTGAACTCCTTCTCGCACGTGTCACGCACATTTTCGTTCGGCAAGTCGTCGGAACGCGCGTGAAACGCGAATAACATGCGTGCCCGCACTGTAAATGTGTTAGAAATTCGATTGAGATGCGAAATTTACGCACCATGGCAACGTGTACGAATAGTTGCGTTTCAAAAAAAAAAAAAATGAATAAAAATATATTCTTAGCTTTGCATTGTTTTATTATTAAAAGTGTCAGTTACGTCGTCGTAGCAATGATAACTACTACTGTCCAAGAACGTCTTCAATCCTTAATGGTCCAACATGCCACATACATACATTCAAATATTGAGTTGGACGAGTATTCGACTTTATTTGTCTTTAACCAACTACTCGAGTTTATTTAAATAATTGACTGAAAAATAAATGTTTAAACTATGAATAACTGGGAACCAAATATTTCCGATGGAAAATACCAGGACAGTTGATGCTTGTAATTAAAAACAATAGATTGATATTATTATTTTTATTGCTTTGATATTTTATATTAGTAACGACATTTTATACAGATTTTTTCTCAAGTTCTCAACAAGGTAAATACGGAATTGGTTCCGGGTCAAATAAAATGTTCGAATTGGTTGCCGAATAAAATTACCGAATATTAAAAAATTGAGAGACGGCTAAATTTCGAATCTACAATTCACAAAACTTACAGTTTTATTTTATTTTATTTTTATTTATTACAAGCAAAAATATTAAAATTGTTAATCTAACCGCGTATATTATGTATATATAATACCACTGATTTTATAATGTTATAAAATCAATGATAATATTGAGAAACATTTTTAACCATATTTTAGGTATTCAGAACAGTGTTCGAACTATTATTTTGGATATTTTGCAATTAAAAAAAAAAATTAAAGAGCATATTTCAATGCATACTTCGTCAGAATTCAGTAAATAACTGTTTCATGCATCGTAGACTCACTTGTTCATTTACCTAATCGTATCAGAAAACAGTAACCGTCAGAAAAAAGCTTTTTCGGATAAATATACTGAGACGCATCTATTAGTACGGTATAACCATTTAAACGCATTAAAATGTAGTACAAGGCGTGAACGTTCGAGCGATTGTTAGGGAAATATGTCCAATAAAGATTTATTTATTTATTTTTTATAAAAGAAACCCATTTCCGATATTCGGATTAAAAACCATAAATTATATTATCGACAGCACATATCGTTCTGATCAACACCCGGGTGAAATACGTTGTATAAATACGCAGAAAGTGCATAATATATGCTGCACTCAACATATTTACACTCAACGTATTATACGTTGAGTGTACAACATTATATTATTATATCACGTCTATAGGCGTGTAATAGCGTTTGCGCAGCGCGTGTACCTATAATCCGCAAGAGCTATATAATACGGTCGCACGACGAGGGAGGAAGCGTGAATAATAAAACAGCTGCGCGGGGGCACGGCGTGTTGAATTTCAAGTGCGATTTTCAACAAAAATAAAAACCACCACGTTACGCAGCGCGGCGACAGTAACAAAAATGAATAAATAAATAAATAAAAAAATACGATAGACAATCGCGATCGATTTGGTTCTGGTGACCATGCACAACAATACGTCGATAATTTATCGCCGGTTTCGATGCACATGACATAATATAGTATAATATAATGTAATATAAAAGTGCATATCGCACAAGAACGTGTGCAACCGTGTACGAAGACGGAAAATCGCATTACAAGTAATGAAATAACGTAATTCGTATTCGGTGCCGTCCTGGCTACCGATAACGCCTTAGGCCGACAACATTTGACGTCTCTCCCTTTAAAAAATGTTTGTAAAATTGACTTCATATTTGTTCAATAATTCACAGAGTATAATTTACCTCGTTCTTTAAATATTAACGTTTTATACTTAATAATTAAATGATGTGCTTTTTTTGTTATTATTACTCGTATTATTATTATTATAATCATATTTATATAAATATATTCATTTTGTTTTAATGATATCTCATATTCGACAAAGATTTCGTTATTATTGCTAATTTATAGAACAATTATTTTCATCACAAAAAAATGTTTGTACTTATTTATAAATTAAGTATAATTACGAGTTAAATATAATATTCATTAACATTCAGAATTAATATCAAAATTACCTTTGTTATTTTTAAGAAAAACTTATTACTCGTAAGAATAAATAATTAAATAATATTGTGATAATTGCTATAATGGCACACTGAAAATGTTGATCATAATATGACTATCATACTATGGTAATTAGTCATATTATGACCAATAAATAAATACTATGGTAGTTATTGGTACAGCAGATATATAGTCATAATTTGTAATCATAAATACTCATTATAAGTGTATTCTTTTTTATAAAAGTATTACAGTATAAGATTCCTCCGACAATATTTATACATTATTGTTGACGCGTAACGCATTATTTACGTAATTTTATATTTTATAGTACACGGTGTGCAATTCGATGGGTACTATCATCTTAAACATATCGGAGTGAAAAGTGAAATACCTTTTTATAATAGAACATCGTTCTATGTTCTTGTTGTCATTAGTTCTCAGTTCTCACTCCGCTAAATTTAAAATACTTTGGACGACCTAAGGCCCATTCGTCCCACTCTCCTCGGCATCGAGACGGCTATTACCGTATCCAAATATACCTTTGCGCGTGAAATAATTTTTCTAGCGTATCGCACGCGTACGTCGCACCAATACGGGTGTAATATTCTCGGCCTAACCGACTGTCGTGTACGCGAGTCGGTCAGATTTTGCCGCGGAGGCCCGATAAAACTAGACCGCAAACAAGCGAGGGTGTGTGCTGTTAAACGTAATGCGTGTAAGTGCGTGCGCGTGTGCGTGCTGTATACATACGAGTACATTGTACACGTACACGCCGAGTGTTCGCGGGCGCGCGCACGCACGCACACACACACACACACACACGCCCGAGCGTATATAATGCAACCGAAATCGGGGTCGGGACCGCTGCCGCCCGTTGTCGGAAAGTGTGAATTAGGGTAGTGTAATAACACTTCATTAAACTTCATCAAAAGGGGAACACAATTCGAAATTGTACTCCCCCGCGCCGTATCGAAAAAAGAGCACATCAATTAGTCAGGCCATGTGCAATGGGTCGTCGACACACACACACACACACACACAAACATATATATTAATCGCATAAGTATGTATAATGTATTTACGTGCGCGCGTGTATTGAACGATAGTAATTCCCATATAATTTGTACAAAAAACTTTTAAATTCGATTCGAAAACGGCGCTCGCGGAAAATCAATAGCGGAATAAATCCCTTCTACTCGTCGCCGCGCACCGCTGACTCGCGCTGCGGAGTCACGTCGAACAAATTCACTTACACGATCCGCCTGCATAATATATTATTTATTTGTACACGCGATTTATTATAAATACCCGTTCGTCGTTTTATTGTTTCAATCGTGCCAAAACGAAACCCAATGCCATTTGGTCTGCACTATCTACCAGGAGCGTTATTTCCGGTTTTTTTTTTTTTTTTTAAGGGTATGCGAACAATTTAAGATGCCAATTTTTCCCCGACCACCAGGCGTTTAAAAACCGTTTCTTTTATTTTCGCTGTAGAAATTTTCTATCTGAAACATATTTATTGTTCATAGAGCTTATAACATCTAATACCCACCGCAGAAAAAAATGTCATCTCCATCGTGGAAAGAACCATTTACGATTAAGCAATGATATTATTAATTTTATTCCTGATGAATAAAAGTTGCTTGTAAAGATGTTTCAAGAATCAAATATTTAAAGCTGAAGGCCAAAACCACAGTGTCGATTAACTACAAACGCCTTGGCCAATTGCACGTGAAAATTTGTCAGGGGGAGCGAGCGCCTATTTAATAAAACAACAAATAAAGAACATTGATAATTATTTTCAAACTTCAGAGGGTTAAATTCTAAAAGGTATCGCGGGCCACTTCAAAATGGTAGGTGATCCTTGAAAAAATGCATAGGCGCAGTGCTATATGGATACAACGAACGTAATATGCCGATGATATCAAGTATTGCCGCTCGCATTCGTACTCATTGTATGGCGATGATGAGTTTCGTTTTAGCATAAATTTTAAATAATGTACAGTGCACGATGGAGCCCTACATTACTCGTGATAATATTGTTATTCGCTGTTCTCGATGCACTAAATTAATAACAGGCTACATGATATCTGTACGTACGTGTGTGTGTGTATATTCAACATAATAACGTAAACACTCAATACAGTGTACATCAGCTACATCTGCGAGAAAACGACCAAACAGAACATTACCATGATGGAATTCGTAAAACGGACAACGTGTACATTATTATTATTTGTATCATTGTTACATTTATTGTGCGTATAATGCGTGCCGGTATAATGTATTTTTTCTTTAATTTTCTCGTCTATTCATTCGACGGGCGTCGAGCTTAGAAATTCGTACGGTCAACAAAATACGTAAATGTTGTACTACAACAAGTAAAATAATTATATTAATATAATGTACACTGCGTACGTATAAAACGTGTAGGATGATACCCGATAATATTTATACGTACCCCCAGCCGGTACACGATATATGTACACTGTACACGTTAAAATATTTTATCGCAAATCGCATGTGACCATGTATATAATACTACGTGTACCTACGTGGATATCGAATGTCATTGTCGATTTGTGTTGATTAGCCAAACGCCGCGTTGAGACTAGTGCATTAATATGAATGGATAATACGACGTTTCCGGGGACAGAAAAAAAAATTAAATTATAATATTATCCTCGCGCGTGTGTCCTTATGACCCGGACTGTAATTTTAAACGTTATATACAATAGAATTTCAAGAAGAAATTTTTTTTTTTTACTATTTTTTTTTTCATTTTAATCAATACCATAATATATGTAATTATAATAAACATGCGTGTTAACTTAACACTATACGCTGTTAAGTGGACATTGATATTCCGTTACGGACTTAAAACGTTGTACATATTTAATATAATGTACTATACGTATACCTGTGTCTACTGGCGAAGGACCAAGAAAAATATGTTACGTAAATTGGGTAGGTAAATATTTTTCAGTTCCAAACTACAAATTATAGGTGGAGTCGTGCGTGTGCGGTATCAGAAAATTTCATCGAGCCTAATTAAATATATGTACCTTTTTTTTTCATTCTCATTATTAATAATTGTATCAAAAAGGTCGTATCGGAAAAATACACCGCGTTTTTATGTTACACGCATTTGTATTTATACCATTTCATGCAGCGTTTTTATTCGCGTGTGCCCAACCATTCTTATTGCATTATATATTTGTATTAAAGAAGAAATTACGTTATACACACATATATATTCAATAGCTATTGAATATTATATTCCTCACCGACCCAACAGACGGTCGTTTTCGTTCGTGGTAATCGAAATTTCAAAACAGTATGTGACATACGCCATATATGGTATACCTATAGCGTGGTCACGCCTTCTTGGAAAAAAAAATCTTAAAAATACACATATCCTAGTAGTTCTTCTTAGCTCGTAACACTTTTTTCTTCTATTCATTTCGAAGATAAAATTTATAAAGCTTAGATCATTCCATTTTTTTCAGATTTGCAATCGGATTTGAAATATCCCAATATAATAGTGCCGTCCCGCAGCGTTTCTTAAACTGTGTTCGGTGGAACCCCAGGGTTCCACGGAGATCACTTTGAGGTTCCGCAAAGCTTAAGTTATTTTTACAAAATGTTCAAAAAAATTACTTTAAAATATCCAACAAAAGATTAATATTGGGGAAAAAGTTTGCATTATAGAAAAAAAATGTACAATGTACAGAAATAATATTTGAATGTCGTTGATAAAAATACTAATCGGTTACGACCGTCTGCGATAGCCGACACATAATAGTATAATACGACAGTCGTCAGTCGACCGTGTCTTCCAATACTTTACGTTGTGTTCCAGTACGTCACAAAGTTGGTTTTTTTATTTTGTTGCAATATGGAAAGATGACTTTAAAAGGGACTCTCAAGCGTTTCAGGTACTCCAAAACATGAATCTTTTGCGTTGAACTCAATTCATAATGATAATTATGGTAATAATAAGAATGACACAAATGAAATCGCTCCAAAAGGTTTTAGGCCAGTAACTTAAAAATGTAGGAAATATGATGAAAGTTACATGTCATTAGAATTTATGAATAATAATGATAGTCCTCAATGCGTAATTTGTAGCAAAGTTCTCTCAAATAGTTCTATGGCTCCAGCTAAAATGCGTCGTCATTTTATAGAATTTATTCAATGGTGAACTTAGAGAAAAAATTGTAGAGTTCTTTATTCAAAAGCGTGACGAACTATTAAAATCAATAAACTGTATAGTTCAAAACACAAAAACCGTGAATGAAAAATTAACAGAGGTTTCTTATTTAGTTAGCTATCAGATATCTCAACGCGGTGAAGCTTACTGAATTGCCTAAAGTCTTATAAAACCTTGTGCTATAGAGATGGTAAAATGTATGTTAGATGACAAATCAGCAAAAAAAAATATCTAAAATCCCACTATGGAATGACATGGTAGCTAATCGTATCAATGATTTGTATTAAAATGTATATTTAGTCTAATTAAAGTAATTATTATTAAATATAAAGTATTATTAAATAAATAAAAAAATAAATATATACTATTATTATTATTTTTATTTTAACATATTTTTTTGAATTAAATCCCTTTAACACAATATTATTATAATTTATTTGCCAATAATCTTAAAATAAGCTACAAAACAAAAAAACAGTAGGGGTTCCACGGATAAAAAAGTTCAAGAAACGCTGCCGTATCGTATAAACGAACAGCGTTCACCCGTGTACTCATAAAACGCCTCAACGTACACAGTATCGTGAGTTCATAATTATTCACGCACATGTGGTACACTGAAGACCGCGCCCGACGTTTACGGACATAATTAAACGATCCATTACTATACGTATACGAATTATGTACCCTTCATTAATAAAGTACTTAACGATGTTTTTCTTCTTTGAATTACCTGAAACGATCGTCTCGTGCATTTTCGCCTCCTCGTATACTTCCTTCTCGTCCCGTGAGGTGAGCAGTGTAAAACGAGACCGCATGTCGTAATGTGTAATTTGACCATGTACCTGCAGTTCGGGTTCGTCGATAAGTATTTTTCGAAGTCGAATCGCGTGAGTTCCGTTCAAGCCGTTTTACTAAATCAAAAAGCACCGAACCGGTTGCACTCGAAGGAAATGTACCTAATTATATCTCTCGAAAATGATTGGTCCACCGTGTTTAATAATTTGATCGTTGTATAATATTAAAGACAAAAAAAAACTATTACTCATATAATGTCTATGTATTTACAACATATGTTATAAAATACCCAAATTAATATATTATTTATCAACTAATGTGGAGTTATAATTTATGTGTGAAACACATGCGGTGGTGGTTGAAAATTATGTTTTATATAATATTTATGTACATCTCGAAAGATTAAGGAAAAAAAAAGGAAAATATGTCCGTCCATAGATTTTTTTCTCGCCTAAATAAAATATGGAATGATGAAAAAATGTTTTCTTCGTCGTTTGTTTCAATTATAAAATAAAATTCGTGCAGGGTGTGTGTATTCACATCTTCACTACGGTGCTCAATTTTACGTACAACGCTGTGCAATAAGTCAATGCAAGATAACAATATATATATATATATACTCGTGTGGCGGGTGTGTGTCCGAGATTATGACTAACAATCTTATTAACAGTATTATTTACCGGTATAAGGTTAGAAAATGTTAGATTCTTACATATGTTAAAGCAGTGTGTAATACAGCTGCAGCGATGTTTATAAAAAGACGGGATATTCGGAGATCTGTTTTTCACCAAAACGGCGGACAAGTTGAAGTTTTCCGAGAGGGAGACCATACACTGTCCAGTAATCGTACAAAAACAGTTTAAACATTAGAACACTATTGAAAAAACAGAACGGGTCTATTAATATACATGAACTGAGATCAAGCGAGACGAGTGCTTTATCAAAAGTATGCACTACGTAGGTACATCGTTATGGTATATTTTGACGCATCGACTTTATACGGTGTTTAAACAGTTGATTTCATTAGATTTTTATTAAATTTTTCGACCCGTATGTTCCCTGTAGTTCGATTTCCGAAGCCGTCGATGTACGTAATAATTACAGAACGTGTATTTGTCACTGAAATAAGGGGTGGTTGGCCGTTTCGACGAGGTTGGTACACATGGAGTAGGATGGCGAATTTTATTAAAACAATTGCGCGCAATTTGTAAATGGATTTGGGCAAAATATCTTTTGCCGGGGTATTCTTTATACATCGCATGCACGTACACACACACACACACACACACATGTATGTGTATGCATTATACCCTACTCTATGTTTGTCGTCGTCGTCGTCGTCGTCGTCGCCGACACGCCGTGCAGGATGTGAGCTTGGGTTTCCTTCCGGGGCGACGCGCGCCGCCTCCGTAGGTCCTTTTCCGTGCGCCCACTGCAGTCGTCGTCCTGTGTGTGGTGTACGCGCGTTCCGTCTCGCTACGGTTTTCCTATATATAAAATATAAAAGAGCTACTGCAGATATAATCAGCCCCGGCGCTCAAGTATCTCTTTCCCTCTCTCCATCTCTCGTAGCACACTATCACATACATACGCACATGTGTGTACATCCTTGTACGTATACGTGTTGTGAAGACGCCTGTGTGCGTTTGCGAATAAGGACACGACAGCACCACGGTCGAGGGGTGGGTAGGGTTAAAGGACGACGCTTTCAACGTATACGTATTCAGTCGTTGTATACGATTGTTATTATTGTATATTAAATGTATAGCCGTGGAAAGGCACACAATGAGCAATTAGCTATGGTTAACGTTATAGTCTACAGCGAAATGTGTATGCGTGAATGTGTATGTGTGTGTGTGTGTGTGTGTGTGCGCGCGTGTGTGTATGTGTAGACGAGCCTAATACAAAACACGCACTTTGCGCGAAAAAAAGGGCTCTTATTCTTGACCGGAGAGAGCTTACGGCTTTGTTCGTTTGCCCTCTACCACGTCTCGTCTTGTGCAAGTCTCGACGAAATTTATTATCGTTTTCAAAACCCATTAAGGCGGTTTTATTTAAATTTCACGAGCGCAGTCTTTTCTGCGGTTCACCCCCACCCACACGCGGAATCGTATTATATAAATAATATATGTATACAAGTACGAAGAACATATATATTTATATAGTAAACGGAAGTAATACACGAACGCAAACATTGTTATAAACACAGTTTAAAGAAACTATTATGTTGTACATACGATATACTTATATATTTTACATATATACGTATATGTAGGTATATCATATTTATTATATGTATGTATACGTACACGCTAGTACCGTGATATACTGACGGTGTTTGCATAATGACCGTGTAGAAAATAATTAGGTTTTATTTTAATTTTAATTAGTTTGTTACTTCTTTTCATAAAATTGATTCCGTTTTACTTATAGACTTCTTTAAACTCTTATTGTATACGAGAATATCATATAATATAATCGTGTATAAACGCCACTCAAAATGTATAACCGTAATGAGGGCTCTTTTGATTTCGCTTAAATCGAATCTTATAAAACTATACTGATTTACTGTATTGATTACGTCGCTGTTTATTTTTATTTTTATCTGCATGAGAAAGAGCATATTACCCATAATCAAACAAGTATTACATTTAGCATTCCTAAAATATTTCAATATTTGATTTAATATCTTAAATTCAATTAACGAGGGTTGAAGTATCAAATCTGAGCAAACATCGTTTGTTATTTTTATCACTAAAAAATTCTGAATAATATAAGTTTGATTTAAAAGTATATAAAAGTAATATTAATTTTTTGATACAAAAATCAATATGTTCTAAATAATATCCGAGAAAGGACTTATAGTCATATTTTTAAACAGAAAAAATCTGTGTGTATGGTTCGTTTTATACGAATTAACATATTAATGCCGCTATGTAGGATATAATCAATTGAAATTCACACGATACAGAAACGTATGCTCGTATGTTCTCGGTTTTATAAATTGAAAATTTTCAACACGTGTTATAACACAGATATTGGATAATTTGTAACATTTCTATTTCTAAATCTATATACATCATTTTATATTTGTATACATAGTAGTAGTAAAATAATTTGCGCAAAACAGACTGTTGTGCTCACGTTCCCTCTTGTAATCAAATATCTCGTTCATAAAACATCAACACTCTTACGTTTTACAATTGGAGCGAGCTGCTGTAAAAAGACTACGGTTGTATAATTATAATATACTGATGGTTCCAAATTGTAAAGTATAAACACACACTCACACACACACACACACACAACTGTACAACATGAGTCTTGTGCTTATTTGACGTGTAAATGTAGTGCTGTGGAAGTAACACGTTGACTAATGATAAAAAGTCACAGCGTAATACAACACTAACAGATTATTATTTTTTTTTATCCCGTGTACTAAGCATATACATATACTGTTTATAAATATATTACAATAAAAAAAACATGTTTCAGCTATAAATTATTAAACATTAAATTAAGTGTTGGGAGTTAATTGAAAATGCTAATTGGAAAATAACTGAATAATTATTAATACTTTTTGATAAATCATTGAGAATACACCTTATTTTATTATAGAATAAAAAAAATAAAAAAATAAATATTTATTTATTTTATTCAGAGAGAAATGTGTAAAAGATGGTTTATATACGTATGGGGGATTATATTCTATATATCCTACATATACTACTATCAAAGTACAAAATAAAAATTTTCTTTCTAGCAATCATTATTTTAAAACTCGAATCAAACATATGATTATTGATCGTGGATAATATATATTGTCCAATAAAGGTATTCAATTTATGTAATTTTTATCATCATATTATATTATATTAAGCTACCGCATTAATAAGATAGTAAAAATAGTACATTCGTAAATTTTGCAATAACAATAAATATGTGTATATAACGTGAATATTATGTACTGTGACTATATTTAAGCTGTACGCAACCGAAATAGAATAGTTCTAAATGTAATATTTAAGTTAAATACATGTAAAGATGAAGCACAAACAAAATAATACAGAATATTACGCTAAATTAATCTAATTTTAACTTAGAGATTAATTTTTATGATTTATTATTGTTTTTTTCTTTTTAATATTATAATTAGGTATAACTATGAGCAAGCGAACGCGCGTGTGTACTGTTAGATTAATCATAAACTATAACAAATTGTTTTTTATAAATTATCCAGATTATTTTAATACCCTCTGCCAGCACTATGAACATTAACGGCGCGTAGATTAATGAGCGGTAAATCATTTTTGTTTAACTATTGGATAATTATTATATATTAGAGCAATAATCATAATCGTTACGACGTGATAATCGTAATGATGCGATAATTAAGTCTGAATATCTTGTTGACATATCGCGTCCGAAAAATGTGACGCGACGTTCTATGTAGTCGTACCTACGCCACTATATTACTTATTATTACGTCCAAAATGATTTGTTTTTTAAAATACCGCGAGTGACCGTTGCGAATAATGGCGAACATATAAAAATATATAATATATACGTGGATTAAGTCTGGTAGAGTATTCTTGGCCACATTTGTACCGTTACATTTTGTACCGCGTATCAGTTCAATGTCATCTTGAATCAAAAAAAATAAAAAACCATCATAAACCTCGCTCAGTAAACGATAGTCAAAAGAGCTTAATTTTGAATATATTATAGTAAAATATTGCACGACAGGGTGAGTCGAGATCCTACCAAAATATAAATATAAATTTCGTTGTTTGATTCGGCCACGTTAATATGTTCAAGTCCTACACACTTCACATGCAAATGCAAACATATGCAAACACGCCATGCATCGCGGTGGCAAATTATTGTTTTTTGACTTTTGTGATTTACAATAAAATCGAACGGCATTTTTGCACAGAAATCACGAGGTAAATAATTTTCCTAATTTGTTATGAATAAAAGCCAAAACAGGAATACATTAAACACATTCGATTGAAAGGAAATAGAGAAATCGGTTACTGGACACGGCTCACAATACCACAGCTACACGCGGAATTGAATACGTGGTTTAGGATTTCAATTCATTATAGTATAATATAATGAAAATAAATGTGTACATATATACACACTGTTTGGAAATATATATGTATTCAAAACGTTGAGAATAGTGATCTATCAAGGTCAAACGATACGTATATATTAAAAGTAACGCTCACAGCAGATGTATTGCAGTTTAATCCTGTAATTAAAACTTGTTATAAAAATGTGCTATTTATGTACATAATATAAAAAAAAATTAAAACGTATTTATCGTTAAATCCTTAAATCACACGATATTTACAATGAGAGTACAGTTGATATAATCAACAGTATAATATTAACAGTATGCACTCTATAATGGTTTTCTATGAAAATTATTTGATTGTTATGAGGTCGTGTACTATATTGGACAAAATAAGTGGAGATATTAATGAAAAATTTTTCCGTATTGAATTGGAATTGGCTGGACCGTACTGTGGTTTTATTCAACATTTTTTTTTAAAAAAATCATTACATATCCCTATAAGTTGAGTTAAAAACGCGATATAAAAGTTCAAGTAATCAATCATCTAACAATCTAAGACATACTTTTTTCGGACTATAATATTGAAATTATTTTTACTTTTATACCTTTTTTGTCTATATATACAGGGATATGATTAATATTTTGCATTAAACGCTCGTGTTCATTTCTTAAAAATCACATAACTTCAAATTTAATTCAGCAAAGTAATTAACAACTGATTTACATGCATGAAAAATCATTTTCTTTTGTTGAACATTCTTTTGTAGACCTCTTGTAGTTAAATATACCGAGAATATCGGAAATGTACTTTTTTATGCAGGCGCGTAGCTAGGAATTTCAAAGGGGAGGTGTTATTTAAAATTAATTGACAAAATTATACTGATAAAACTAATACCTTAACCTATAATTTTGTAAAAACGCATTACAAGTGAATAGATATTGGTTTATGAGAACATTTTTTATTAAAATTTAAAATTTTTTATCTTATATATTATAATTATTAATAAAAAAAAAAGAAAACTGTTTAAAATTATAATTAATGCCGGGTCCTTCTTTATTGCTTTACATTATTGTTATCGTAATAATTATTGTTATTTTCGTTTTGATAAATAATCGGTTAATGATGCATCTTTATCTTTATAAGACATAAGTATACTTCAGCTGGAAGGGGGGTGTTACTACACCTGTAACACCCCCCCTGGCTACGCCCCTGTTTTTATGTACCTACGACCAATCGTTCATATTTTCTATCATAGCTATGATGTGATATAACTGTTCAGGAGATATTTTACTATTTAAGATTTGAACGATAACTGATCCTAAACCTAAACATTTTAGATTAAAAAAAGCGCGCAGTTGTCACATATTTTATGACTCAGTACGCTAACGTATACCACATAGGTTTTGCCGTTTTTGAGATGTAGTGACCAACGAATGATTTTTAATTGCGTATACAATTAATTACATAATCGAATAATGGCAGAAAAGGTAAAAATAAACGATTATTGGATCGACAGCGTTTAAGTCCTATGGTTAAATTATTGTATGGAAAAATATTTGATGACGTTCTCATCACGGTCGTTGTAGCGCGTTGTCCAACAGTCCAGGGCTACAGCGTCACATGACTACGCGGATGATGCTAACATCGGCCAAGATGTAATAAAACCCGTGGCGGGCTTAATCAAATGTTACCGGTAGATACTGAAGATCATGTTGTACAACGCTGGACGATCACGAGTGAAGCGATCGCGGAGGACCGCGAGAACGCGCATCGCAGCAACATCTGCACACAATGGTCACAGCCACCGCGCGGTCCGTCGTCGCAGAAGAAATGGCGGAGAAAAATACAATCAACGAATTGAACGGAACCTGATGGTTGTAACGAGCGACCGATGATAGAAAAACAGAAAAAACAGATTAGACGAAACAAAGAAACCTTCATTGCTTTTGTAGACCTGGAGAAGGCTTTTGATAATGTACAATGGAAGGAATTATTTAAAATATTAAAAAGAATCGGAATTAAATATAACGATAGAAGATTTATCTATAATATGTACAAAAGCCAAACAGTCATAATACAGATAGATGGGAAGGAGCAAGAAGCAAAAATAAAAAAAGGTGTAAGACAGGGTTGTATTTTATCACCAATTCTATTCAACTTGTACATTGAAGAGGCAATGAAAGAATTGAGAGAAGAAATACAGAAAGGAGTGCGAATAGGAGGAACAATGGTGACTGCCTTAAGATTTGCGGATGACATAGCTTTCTGTGCGGAAAGAGAAGACGACCTGCAAAATACCCTAGTAACAATAGATAGAATACTAAAAAATAAGTATGGAATGAAGCTGAACAAAAAGAAAACAAAAGTTATGGTCTGCAGTAAAACTAATCCGGTTCGACTCAACATAAATATCGGAAATGAACAAATAAAGCAAGTGCAACAATTCACATATCTAGGAAGCAATATAACAGAGGATGGTCGCAGTAAAACAAATATAATCTGTAGGATAGCACAGGCGAAAAGAGCATTTCAAGACAAAAGCCACATATTAACTACCAATAGTGTTAGCCTGGAAATAAGGAAAAAATTCCTAAAAAGTTATATTTGGAGCGTAGCGCTCTTTGGATCCGAAACCTGGACAATAAACTCAACGGAAAAAAATAGGCTAGAAGCCTTTGAGATGTGGTGCTACAGGAAAATGCTCAAAATACCATGGACTGAGAAGGTAACGAATAAAGAAGTACTAGATAAAATAAAGGAACAACGACAAATATGGAAAAGTATTCAATCAAGAAGAGGCAAGATGATAGGGCACATTTTAAGGCATGAGAGCTTATTAAAGAAAATAATTGAAGGAGATGTTGAAGGACACATTGCAAGAGGAAGACCAAGAACAGAATACATGACACAGATAATGCAGGATACGAATAAGAGAAGTTACAAAGACCTGAAGGAATTGTGCTACGATAGAGAAGCATGGAGATCTGCAACAAACAAATCTACGGATTTATAACAAAAAAAAAAAAAAAACCGATGTCGTGTGCGCGTGCGTGTAATACAGTACAACGTGCACGGGAAATGTCGAAAAAGGAAACGACGGACGCGGTCGCGCGACTTTTTTTTCACCCCCCCCTCCCCCCTAGGTCGTACATTTTATGTTTCGCACTCGCACGCACGCGTACCTGTGTCCGATGCGAACGTTTCGTATCGTTGCGGGGTAACACTATCTCGTCGAACGACACAATTATATTCATAATAATGTACACACGCGCAAACGCACGTGTGTGTGTGTGCGTGCGCGTGTGTTGAACGCGCTGGGAACGGCTGACGATTCACGAGACTGATTTATTTCTCGACACCTCATGCGGCGCTTTACTCATTAGGATGGCGCCAGTTACAGAGCTCGCGTTACCCGACACCTATACGCGCAGGCGTGTATACACACATATACATATTATATTATTATTATTATTATTATTATTATATCGCGTTTACTACTGACTGCCGCGCGCCCGCACCGACCAACCGTCTATAACACCGTACCTACTTACCGGCTGCCGCGCGGCTCTCGTCGTCTCTCCCCGGACGCTCGTTGTTTAGAAGTAATGCGGAATATCGTTCGTGCGCGTTGTACACAAGTTGGCCGAAATTTTGTTTTTACTGGTAACGCGTAACGCGTTCGCGCGGTCCCTTGTCAACGCGCCGGGGCGCCGCAGCTTCACGTATTTTATCTCATTGGACCGTGACAAAATTATAAGAAAAACCAAAAAATATAAAAAAATTACAGGAAATCGTTGTAAACGTAGTAGGTACATAAATATATGTATTGTTGTTATTACTGCGTTCCGTATGATTACCGTTTTGTGCATGTGTTCGTCCGGCAGGGCGGTAGAGCTACGCGGACTACTGCTTTTACCCGCGGAGCAGCGTTATTTGATTTTGCGGTCGTCGGCGCGGCGCCCCTTGTGGATGAGTGGCTGATTATAGATGTTCGGACGAATACGTGTGTGCGGGTACAATTTTCGTGTCGGCGACGTAACGGAAAACGAAAAATAATCAATCCCCATTGTGCGGTCTGACCTAGCCCCGCATGTAAAACGCGTACATGTTACTGGTACTTGCGCTGTATAAATGGATTACGTGATGTTGATTTTTGTACGTTGGTTTTTTCTTACGCCGCCACCGGTAGCCGGTTATTATTGTTATTGTTATTATTATGTTATAACGCGAGTGAGCGTGCACTTTAAGGGCGTGCACGCGTGTTATTGGATACCCGAGGGGGATGCGCTGCAGCGAGGAACAACGCACTGTGCTGGTCACCACCGAAAGGGGTTTTATTATGGGCCGAGCAATCCAATAGCGGTGACCGCACGCTATCGCGTATTATGTGGTCTAATAGGTCGTGTGTGCCGCCGCAGCCACTACCGGGAGATTTGGGGTTTCTGGTCGGGTCACGAAGACGACGACGACAATATGAGGCGGGGGCGGCAAAGTCTTTCTCCGTGCGTACACAAAAGTTTTCTTAATATGTACATGTGCAGGTATATTACACACACACACACATACGTATTACGGGCGTGTAATATTATAACGCGTTATTATGCTATGCGTTTGGTCACAAAATGAATTTTGATAGGATTCTCATGTCGATGATTATGTGGTTTTTTTTTCTGTTGTTTTCTCGCTCGATAGCGTTTCGACGCGACGCTATACATATACTCGCGCTAGTGTTACGGAACAAAATAGAAACCAACAAATTCCATTTCCTTATTCCGATGTATATGTATACACGATGTATAATATGAAGCTCCAATACTGGTTAAGTATATAGCTCCTGCCAATATATGTGGAGATGGAACACGACTCGCGCGTAGAAAACGTGAAGAAAACAATTATAGAACATATACAAATATGTACAATCATATATGAAAGCTATTTCTGTGATCGATTGTTGAAACGTTCACTTACGGATTGAACTTGCTTACGTTTACGTAAAATAAGAACTCGACTACGTTCGTGTTTGTTTATTTATTTTTTTTAAGTGAACACGTTCAAGTTCTATGTAAAAGTTAACGCGTTCGTATGGTTTTTCGTTTATATTTTTTTGTATTTCTTGTGTATGAATCACCTACATACGTTCTGTAAATTAGAACCTTTACAACTTGTATCAGGTTTATTTTACATTATGTTTAAAACCTATACTCGAACATAATACAATCAATATTAATTATTTATAAATATATTTTTAAAATGTTAAATACATTTCAGTGTCCCAAAATCTTTCAAAATCAATAAGAATATAGATGTCGTTCACGTTCACGTTCTGTTTGAAAAAAGCGACTGGCTTTCGCGTGGCGTTCACAAAACATAAACGTGTGTATACGAACGACGTTCTTTCCAAGCACAGTATGGAAAACTGTATTATGCATTTACACTCGCGATCACGATGTGGACGTAACAGTCGAAATTATCATAATCGTTTGTCACCGGTCATATATCATCATATTGCGCGTTTGTTACGATATTGTTATTACACGCATTGTCTTATCTCCTCCGGTGTCAACTCTCATCACTATACGCGTGCGTTGTAACGGTACGTGTAAAGGCGCACACATATTGTTGCTAATATAAAGGTGTATATTTCGGTTCGTACTTCGATGATGTATGTGAACAGTAACCGATGGCCGGTGTCGAGGGTTTTCCTTTTGTGAACTCAAACATGAATATAGATGTGTTGCTTAAAGATTTTTAAATATCAGTAAATATAAACAACACAGAAATAGTTGTAAATATTGCACGATAACCGATAAAATGGTCAGAATAACCCAAAAATACCACGGTAAAATAGAGATTTTGTTTTTAATATGAAGTTATACGATAACAGTAAGGAAATTAACGGGATTTATAGAGGATAAATTTAAAGAAGTGCAACATTTCAAGACCCTGACCCCTGTATAACTTTCGTTTGAAAAAGAAACACAAGGTTGACATCTGTATAATAATACGTCTCTGTAGCGGTCATCCTTCCGTAAGTTATAATAGCTTTATCACGAAACCTTAGTAGGTATAAGAACGCGATTGCATGTACGCATTTGATTCTCGGTCATAGTTTGACTATGAAACGAACGGTTTTCTATCAATAATAATAATATTAGTAATAATACAGCCGTCTTCGTCCGGTATTATTTCATAAAAAAGAAAAAAAAATCGCGTAGTGCTTGTAAGAAATATTAGTATTGCACACACACACTCGTGTTCTTTGGCGCCAGTCGCCGTGTAGTCGCTCTCGTTTCACTATTTATTTCCCGTACGTATTTCTCTTTATTTCCAATTATCGCGGGAAAAATATCGAGTTTTGTATAGGTATAGTACATACATAGTGCGCGTTTATTATATTAACCGCACAGCCGCCGACGCAGCGGTGACACCCGTCGAGTTATAGTAGTACGGTAACGGGTACAATTTGTTTAATATATGTACAGATAATGTTATATTATAAATAATGTTATTATATTATTACGTTAACGTAATGTGTGTGTGTGTGTGTGTGTGTGTGTGTGTGTGTGTGTGTGCGTGTGTGTTTAAGAATACCTATTATTACGTGATAAACGAAGGAGACAAATTAATAACAACATCTGAACGGTGCGCATAATGCACACTGCAGTCCAGGCCGTTTGGTGAAAATTGTATTTTTCCAAATCAGTGTTTCGCAATCCGGGGTGGAGGGGGCACGGACACAACGTTCGGAAGGCGCAACGGGTTATTACGGAGTAAGATTGATTTCGATTTTCATTCGTATAAAAGCGCGCGAAAATACGAAAGAATAAAACAAAAAAATTGTTCTCAACGTTGCAACTTAACTTTATTTATATCGATTAAAACGGCAAAAACGAAAAAAAAAAAAAATGTAAAATAAAACGTCGACGACTGTCTCGGTTTAAATCAATTCGGGAAGGATGAGATACCGGTGAAAAGGATTATTGTACTAATTTTCAAACCGTCGTCAGGATCGTTAACCGGTCGTTTGAACTGCGATCGCATACGTGTCTTGTCGCAGCGCGCCCGGTAAATCGGACGAAAAGCGAATGAAGTCGTAACGCGGATCGCACCGCGCACGTATACGGGGCACGCACGCTTCTCCGGTGTTCCGCAGCTGTCGCCGCCGCCGCGATCTTTCTAATTGGGTGTGCATATTTCGGGCGATTATCGCGCGCGCACACACACACGCTCTGATATTGTATTATACGATACGCACTACGACGACAAAATCCAATTGCAGTAGCTGAAGCCTCCGGGGGCAGGTCCTCGGGCTGCGTGTGAAGCCAATTAACGCGCGAAACCCCGCGGCGACTCGCGGTGCATTATACGAATTTTTCGACTCGACTGCGCGGACTCCGCAAAACGGTAACGCGATTAAACACGGGCGCGCGCAACAAAAGGAGGAAAAAATAACATTTTCCTTTGCGCGCGCAATAATATTAATAATAATATGTTAATAGCATTACGAGCCAAGTGCGCGCGTGTATTATACGCGACGTGTGTTATTATACGCGCGGCGACCGGCTATAAATAATACGCGTGTATTGATATTGTAACGACGACGACGACAACGATTCGTATTAATCGTACATGAAAGGTGTGCGCGCGTCCGCTGGAAAGGAAACGGACGTGAAGAGAGAGAGAGAATTTGTAGCCCGCAGCAAATCGCATTAAACGATCCCTTTTATACGTATAATTTCGCATTGTGTTCGTTTCGGGGTAAAAGGTGCGAACCGCGTCGGTTAATATATTGTATGCGTGTACTACACTACTTCGCGTGTATGCGCTGTACACATTTCGAACTCGTCACTATGGATGTTCGATACACCGTGAAATTATTGTAAGGTTAGGGATTCGGATTCGGACACAGCGGACAATACTCTCTATCCGTGTCCATGTGCATGCGCTGTTCGCGGAGTGTAGGCACGGCGCGCGTGTAGTGCTGAGTCAGCGCCGCGATCTACGCGTCCAAACGACGGAGCGGTCAACGCCGTAACCTCTGATAATATATTTATTTGTATGTACCTGCTGCGCGTGTTAAAATTTACAAAAGGCTTTGACGTGGCGAAATCCACTGGCGGGGCTTAAAATATAAAGGCTAAAATGTAAAGGCTTAAAATATAACATATGGGCTCCCGTTTGCGGGGAAAACTGAAATCCCGTATTATACGTATATAATAGTGTACATTATGGAACGCGAATGATTTTACACGAATTCTCCGTCGTCGACGAATTCGTCCTGCAGAGGATTATGATAATATTATCTGATATGTCATATTATACGCGTATTGCTGCTATTTGTATGTTATATTGTGCGTCACGACGAGGAGTCAGCACATTTATTTGATGTATCGCGTGTATCGCAATATAAGTATCTGAGGTATTGTACATTCGTACTTTTAAGCCGTTCCCGAAACTATATCGCCGCGCAGAATATTTTACGCTGAAAGGCCGGCCGCTTCGAAGTATACATTCCACTGCGAATCATTACGAATCCGTAAAACTCGCATACACATGTTTTGAAAATGAATTTCTAGAAATTATGATAACCCAACTACGTGTATACCGTAATAGGATCACATACAATGCGTGTATTATATTTGTATCATGTGTCTCGATTTAATAGATTGATTCGTATATAGTGGATTTAGTTATATATATATATATATTTATTTATTATTATTATTATTATTATTAATGCAAATGTGATTATAACGGTACATATTTTAGGTGTCAAAATCTATCAAAAAACTTAAACTAAACATTTGTTTATATGTTGCAGATACATAAATTATTTACGTGTTTATAATGTACGTTTATGCACCTATTACACATTTTTACAAATCCATTAACGTTTCCCGTTTCATTAATCATTTAAAAACGATACGCGTATTAGGTAAATACGCGGGATTATTATATAATATAATTTATGCATATGTCAATCAAATAATTACGGAGTAAATGTTATTAGTTGGAGTTCTTGTATAAGAACATATGACCATTATCGAATTACCGAAATGTTATTTTAGCTATATTTATATCGACGACGCGACTCGTATATACCTACCGGCAGGTACACATTAATATTCAACGAAAATAAGATTATTTTGATTTTAAACCCGTCTAACTCTTTAACATAATATATACATGCACATATACCTACATTATAATTAGCCATAATGTAAGCTTTCGTAGTGTAGCTGTTTTGAAAATAATCACGTTATTCATTTATGTGTATTTCTCTGAAAAGGCGTCCACCGTAGAAACATTTGATCATCGCATCCTATAAAATGTTTGCATTTTCCAAAACTTTTTGTTTCATCCACGACGAAATTACCCGAACTAGTATAAATTTGAGAACATTGTCCGAGAGGAAATTTTTATAAAAACTAAAATTTCCATAAAGTTTTATACATCTGGGTGTAATTAAATCGCGGTCATGAAAATTATCATTCCCGTGGATTAAATTTCAATTGTAAACCCATCATTATAGTGATATTTTAACAATTTTATACATTGGTATTGTAAAATGTATAGTTAGTCATTACTTATTGTTATTAGCCACGTGTTTATTTTTATTTTGAACGACATGACATTATAGGTGTAGTCATCAGGCTCCCGTACCACCGGGTGAAGGAACTTTGAATGTTTTCTATAATAACACGAGATTAAATTATTACATGTTCAAATTGCATGACGTCGGGATTGTAAGGTAAAACAATTATTTTCATATTTGTTATTAAATAAAAATTAAATATGACATTATATAATTATAATAAGAGGTTCCTGTAAACACTTTTTAATCGACAATAACGTTAAACATTTATTTTACAACTGTTGGACAATTTACTAATTATATGAAAGTTTCCGACTAGTATAAACGTGTACGTAATTCATGACATGCAATAAAAAAAAATTATATTCGTTTTTATGTACGTTACAATTTGACATAAGGTTTTTGAAATTTTCAGACTTATTGCATTTTTAACTTATGAATTTAACAGACGTGTTAAAAATGCAATTGCAATGGTTTTTTTTACAATGAAAACAGCATACTAAAAATCATTTTTAAAGGATATGGGTATTCAAATCGAAAATGTAGTGTTAAAATATGGAAGTACAACTATAATACTTACAAAACCCACAAAGCTATAAATGTGATTGACAAATAAGATTTTTCGTTTAATTTTATAATAGAATAGTTATACTACAACGTTGTTCGAAGTGCGATTTTAATAGATCCGATATAGAGTCGATCATAGGTCACTATGGGTTATTCGTATGATCGTCAATTATTCCATAATTATTTTTCTTACTTTTGTGTAACTTATGTGCGATGCCTGTAATAAGAATATAATTTCGCAGTAAATACACATACGCGGAGCAGAAACGATTTATGTATGCGTTGTGTCTCTGTCAACGTATAAGACCGGACGGTATCACGGTTGTATTCGTAGCAGAATAAATATGTATTGCATGTACATAAAGCGTGCATACAACGTAGTGTTATTATAACCATCTCGATTAAAGATAATGTAATACATAATGACGATAACGATAGTACGTAAAAATAATAGTAATAATAATAATAATAACAATAATAATAATAATAATAATAATAATAATAATAGAATAATGGTAATAAAGTGTTCGTCGCTGCAGCCAGAACAATGGCGACCAGATCGAACCGTTTGATTGTGCAGCACATATCGTGCACACCTAACCGCAGTAACCTACACCGTGGTACGCCGTTCGCTCGCACGCATTACAGTACAGTAAGTTGTAATAACATATCACGTACACGTGTGATAGAGGGTGCTCAGTTGCGCCCGTATGTGCGTGCGTGCGTGTGTGTGTGTGCTTGTGTACTTATTACATTATCCTACGCGTAAGTCGTACAATACACTGGGTGCACAATGTAAGCACAAGTTATCATTATGCTACGGACGAAATGTATGCACGCGAGTACCTACCTCGCACGTCCGGCGAGGAACGGGTACACGGTATGGCCGAGCGCTCGCGGTACGGGAGACGAATAAAAAGGCGTACAATTGAATGATCTGCCGACGCGACGTTGGCGCCGTCCCGCGCGTCCGCCTGTACACCGCATTTTACACGGTGCGTAATGTATGTGCAATAGTACAATAATAACGATAAAGTATGTATTAAATGCGATGTGTCGACAACAATTCGCGTCGTATTGTATTTTGCACGTGGATTTTTTTTTTTTCTCTGCTAGCGAAAAATAACTGCGGCCGTATTTTATTATTATTATTTTTATTTTTATTTTTTTTTTTCGTTTAACGATAATAAGTACAACATAATACGCGTCCGTATTACATTATTATTACTACTATCTCTTATTGAATTAACAGCACCCATACGTGCATGTACACTACGAAACGCTTTGAATACAACGTTGTTACACGTCGTGTACGTGTGCATTATGTGTACCGATATATGTGTACCGTTGAACAGATTTCGTATGCGTATTTCTAATAAGTGTTAATAAGCGTTAGCGTTTACGTCCGTTTTAATATGAGTTATATATTATATCCGGTCGTACACGCAACGCAAAATTAGCTTCGGGTGATACGATACACTACTGGGCTACTGTATAATACATAGCTTTAGCGGGACGTAGCGTGCGTGTGCGCGCGCGTGTGTATACTTAAGACCGTTGCGAGAACGCGTCTGTTATTATTGTAAAAAATAATAAACGAAGGTACCTATCTATACGTATGTGTGCGTGTGTGTGTGTTTGTGTGTAAAGAGGTAAAATAAAAACCGGTAGCCGAGCCAACTGGATAATTGCTGTTATTTGGACACACAGTCGTCGTCGTCGCGCTGCCAACACCGCGGTAATACATTATAATATTAGAAAACAAGAGACGCGCGATAAAACAGACAAAAGTGGGGTAGAGTCGTAACAATAATCGTAAACGTTCAAAACAAATAACACGGTTTGTAAGGCTACGTTTTTATATGTTTTCTTTATCTCCGCGAGCGAGTACAGATTCCCCGGGCCAAACACCGCCCGTACACGTTTAATGATATACAATAATATTATCTACTACCATTTTTATGTATTCCATGCACCACTGTGTTGCGACGGGAAAAAAGAAACCGAATATTATCAACGCCTTGCGTGCGTACATCTACATGTACTTGTTCTTTATGGTGTGTGTGTGTGTGTGTGTGATCGCGCGTGTACATGAATGGAAAAAGCGCGTTAAAATCGTTTCGTTTGATTTTTTTTTTGTCGTTATAAATCGTACCTTAATCCGGATTCGGAAATTTTCGGTAATGGCGTAAGTAGCAGACATCCGGCGCCCGAGGTTTGTGTTCTAAAACCGTATTTATATATGATAACATGTAGTGGCGCGCGCGTCTGCCGTGAGCGGTGCGTTTAGAACCAATAACAAAAAAATAAACCGTAGTCGCACCGAAATAAAATAACTTGACGGACGAGCGAGATGATGCTGCAATGTAATATATAATTCGTATATATAAGCCCGTATGAATGCTGCACACACGCGTTTATGGTACGAGTACTGAAATATTTTTTAGAAGAAACGGAGCGCACGGGAGGTCCGAGACATCGGACATAAAGGAATCGATCAAGTAGTTTTTTATTGCTAGACTACACTGCGATGCAGTAAATGGCAAGTGTATATAATAATAATTCGAGTAAAGTATGGGTAGGTAGGTACATATATATCATCGTATAATACTATTCGGTCGACGGAGCCGGACAATTATTTGAAACGATTTTCGAATTATTCGATGTGTTGAGGTTTCGTTTTAATTCATTCGTTTATTATAAAATCAGAGATAATAATATTTAATTTGAACCTCGTACTATGATTGATGGCCGGGGAAAAAAAATAATAATTAACGCTGAAAACGATCGTAAGAGCGTCGCAAAAAGGTTCATTCCGTATAAAAAAAAAGGTGCGCCACACGACGATATATTCTACACTACACGAGACCAATTTTGATTTCGCGGTACAAAAACATGATTTGGGTGTTATAAATATAATTTCAATGGTAAACATGTTCTGTTAACGAAAAATTATTGTTTTCTTTGTCGAGTGATAAAATGTTTAACATCATCGGCAAGCGTTCGCGCACATTTTACTCGTAGTGTACGTAAAACAATATGATGGGATTTTTCATAATTAATACGTGACAGACGCACATCCACACGGTATACGTATGCTTCGTGTACACGCGTGTTGTATCTACCCAGTACAACTATGCATGTGTACCGAGCAAGAGAAAATTGTAATAACGTATTATTATTTTACAAATTTATGTATGGATGCTAATACGCGTAATGTAAATTTATACACCCGTAACCGATGAAATGTTTATGCGAATCGAATCATATTATACATGCTCACATTGTAATATATCTAGTACCCACACCAATTTTCGATTTACAACCATACTACACTTTAAAGAGTGTGAGTTTTTGTGAGTGAGTGGTTTTATTTTTTTGTTATCGATCAATGAATACATATTATTATTATTATTATTATTGTATACGAAAACAACAGTGTCCGCCGGCGCGTTTGATTTGGTTTACATAAACATACACCCATCGGACGGAGAACTTATGTATATGTAGATGATGTACGTTTGAAATGCAATTTAACCATCGCCAAACCATATATGTAATTTTATTCATAGGTTTTTTTATTTTTATTTTATTTTTATTTTACACGCATCAACGAGATAAAAATCGCGTTAACATCATGATATCTGAATATATACGGTTTATGTTGAATTATTCAGAAAAATTTCTAATAAATCGATGTATGTCATAAATCAATTTGCTCATCACACGTTCATGGGTACATATTATGATGATATATGATGGTACTGGTTTGCTAATCGATTCGATTTCCGTTTAGCTTTTTTCCTTTTTCCTTCCTCTTTACACGTTTGCAATTATTTTTGTTTCACATGATTGATTTTTAAGTACATATCATACATACACTGCAGTACCCAAGTGCGTGTGTGCAAATATTGGTAGTAAACTGTATTCATTAAACACCAAGCGTGCATAAAGTGACACCACACGTCGAATGCGAGATCAGATTTTAACTAGGAGATCATGTTTCAGTACATATTCACAGAGTTCACTTTAAGCACCCTATAGAGCTCACTATACGTGCACCGTACACATGATAAGTATGCGCGAACCTATATAAATATAATAAATGAAGCATTTTATTTTCGATTTTCCTCGCCGTGAAGTCTATAATCGACGGCGGTGACAGAGGATCGCGTTACCTTAACGTTGTGTCATCGTCTTACGAACAAGATGTTATACAGGTGCTTGTAGGCCATATGATAATAGTTTATTATTACTATTATTATTATTAATATTATTTTTATGCTGTCATCGCATTGACGACATTATATCATCATTATCATCATCATCATTGTCATTATCGTAAAAAATGCATTATAGTCGACGGGAATCACGTGTATACAATATGTACATAACGCAGCACGACAGTGCAAGGTGCGTAATATTTAACAGGTATATAATATTGTAAATAAGCGTTTTTGAAAGTTTCAACCGGTAGCCAATCGATTAATTTATTAATCATTCAGTTGGTAATGACATAAAATTCACCTACGACGAATATAATATTATAAATCTGTTACGTAATGAAAAGTAAAAAAAAAAACCTTTCGAAATGTAGGTATACTAATATGTATGTGGATATGTAAGTATATAGTATTGATTGTGTACATGTTTTTAATCAAACGTATTTTACATCACCTATACATTATCCAACAATCCAATGCTTGTATCAATTATGAAAAGTACTATCCGAAACAAAATTTTAAATTCCACGTTATTTTATTTTTTAAAATCAGACACCGTGAGTTTATGTTCATTATTTTTCTTATACAAGAATATTATTATTATATGCTGGCTGCTAGTTAAATTTTCACGTTCAGCTGTCGTTCGGTTGGTATGAGAATATTCCAATTTAAATTGCTAACCTAACGTCGAAAGTGTTTGTAGATTCATTGTTGATTAAAAAATCGTCGAACAAGATCTTTTTCGTTATAATTTAACGGCAAAGTTCTTCTAAGCTCTTCACCACTTTAAAACTTTACTTCACTAACCAAAATGATATGGTTGAACTTAACTCCAGTTATTCAACTCGATTTCTAATAAAAACGAGTGTACCGCAATGTTATGAAATCGCTTACTTTTTATGCTAAATATTTACCCACGATATTTCAAAATCGTTAAATTTAGCACTGAGTACAAATGCCGACGATTTACTGATAACAGCTTCTCGTCATGATTCTATAGTTTTCTATAAGCGCAATATAGATTTCCTTCCTGTCTCGTATATCAATCAAATCACTTACGCAGAAAATGTACTTAAGTATCTTCTCCATTTTAGACAAAAGACTCACTTGACGTTCATACGTAAAACAGTCTACTCCCGATTTCATCTTCTCACGCCACTTCTTAAATCAAAAGTCTCTTTCTTTCTTTTTCTCTCAAATAAAATCATATTATACAAATCCGTGATCCGTTCAGTCTGGTCCTATGACATACAACTCTGGGGAAACCATTGAATATCAAAACGCTTCAAGTGTTCCAGTCAACATGTCTGCGAACAATAATTTCAGCTTCCCAGTACATTACCAACAAAAAGTACACAAATATTTAAAAATTAACACACTTAATTAAATAGAAAAGTTGCACTATTCAAATTTCCACTCTAGTCCAATTCTGTAATGAAACCAATTTCTTCTGCTTTACTATCTAATTTAGGAGACTCAAAAAAATTGGTTTAGAATCTATACTACTCCAATAATCGGAAGATCCTTCTGAGTGGCTCGCCATAACGTTATTAATGTTACACTCAATAGTATCTTTTTCATTATATATACAAACTTAATAAATTATAATAATAAAAAAAAAATAAATATAGTTTATACTACATTATTATAATTTCAAACCTAGTTATTTTGATTTTTGTTTTTATAATTGTTTTTGATCCGAGAGAAAATTAAATTAGAGAAGCTGCGAGTAAATATCATTATAGTTTTACAATATTACTGCATTATAATAATTTCCGGACGTAATACAATATCGTTTTATGCTTAAGCTGCTAAAGCGTTGCGTGTGCACAAGAAAAAGGCGCTGAAATCGCGAGCCGAAAATTCCAAAGCGGTCGGTTCAAGAATTGCACGGTTTGTGAACCAAGACGTTGCTGCTCGGCTGCAATGGTTGAGCGCACTAGTAAGTACTGCGGTAGTGAACAATGTACAGTTAAATATTTTAGCAATTATGTTATTGTTTAGACGTTATTACTATTTTTAAACCCGTCCAAACTGTTTTTATTGCCAAACGTACGAGTGTATAAAAACTACTCGTGGTCGTGTTACATTTTGTTAACCGACTTGATCGCGTTTCTTACCACCGCAGTCTGCAACGTGCGCGGAAGGCTCTGGGAAGCGTCCGAGGCGAGTTGCATCGTTTCGGCCGATCGCCGTGAGCTGCAGCTGCAGTCGGCCAGTGCCACCGGGGATTGCGGTGACACCGCGGGAATCAGAGGAAACGAGTTCAACCGCACCGGACAGGAGGACGGTAGTTTTTTTTCGCGTGCGGTGTTCGTGATTTCTGTTTACTCGAACTGGGACCACGGGGAAACGGAAACGGTGAAGTGTGACACAGTCCCACAACACGAGTTCAAATGCGTCTGGCCCTGGAGTTTGCAATTCCGGAGACATTGGTTCTCGACCACAACTTTCGAGTTGCACTAGTGGGTTATATATTAGTGTGCACTACTGCGATTGAGCACCTTATGGGTGAATAGAGCCCAAATATTAGCAATGTTGAAATTGATGGTATTTCACTGCGATTGTCATAGATCAATCCTTAGAAAAAAAATCAGAGGAGCTAAAGACCCTAATGCGCCCTCCTAATTATGGCTATGAATGTAACATGTACGTTACACGCTGTACACAAGGATCGTTTAGCGAGATCGGTGCTGCACTGTCCAAGATGTTCACAAACTGGGTACTAGGAATCAAAGGTATAATTAAGTGGGGCTACGGTGGGTCAAGCCCCATTTCCAAATATTTATCTATTCTCCACGTAATTGATGCAGATACAAATTAATAATAGTCAAAGAACAAAGAACCAAAGAACAAAAAAAAAAAAAAAAAAAAATGAATCCCCAAAAATAAAACCTTAATTGCACCTATGCTGGGCATCCATCACAATATCGTTGGATCGCGTTCTATCGTTGCACAGTCGGTCAATGTGTTGGACGTGGGGATAAATATCTGCAGTCAAAGGAGTAAATCTGAACGCAAGTCTTGAATAGAGGTCGACTAACTTGTGGAGAACACGTTCGATTATTTGATTGTAAAACGTTGTTCAGTGTTCGGGTACTGCGCTTTCTGCGTTTTACAGCCAAAAAAATAAACAGACGCCCGGACCTCGACTACCACAAAATAGCCTACTTTCTCACGATAACGATGAACCATCGCTTTCAAATACAATAGTATATATAAAAAAAAATATTATATTCGGCAAACTATTCATAATTTCGTTTTGAACATCAGTTTTCTCCGAGCTAAACGTTGTATATTGTCTATTACCATAATAAAAAAAATAAAAAATCGTTCAAACAATTAATTTAATAAATATAAAGTTATTATCACTGATTATATGTATACTGTTTTTAATATATAATACTAGTAATATAGAATTAACGTATTTAATATTTATAGTAGTTAATACAATTAATGGTACCTATCGAATTTGTGATAACATGCCGTGATATGTTGATCAATTTAAAATAATATCATTAAATTATAATAAAAATATACTAAAATGTAATAATAATTGAAATATACTATATTGAACTATGTTATGTTTTGTTATTTTATCACTCCCGCGCACGTCGGCAGTTCGGCATACACGTGTGACACATTCCAATATGTAGCGGTGGTAGCGCGGTGGTGGATGGTACGGGAGTCATGATAACTCCGACGTTTTTCGAGCAGAAAAGTGTTGAAAAATGGACCCGATACGTGCGTTTGGAAAACATTAACGACAGGGAAAAAAAAAATAATAATAAATAACAAACCCACACACACACACATCGGTGCGGGCGGGCCGACTTAAACATTCTTCTGCAGCGCATATACCACGTTTATGGTTAATTAACATCTCCGTTGCTCACTTCGCATACACGGGCATTATTATCGTAAGTTATTGGATAACCTCCGGCGACGGCGACGGCGGCGCCTAACGAGACGCAAATGTCCCTCGGGCTCGCGCCTCACAAAAATACCCTCATCGGACCGCGTGTTTTTACGGTCACACAGAGGTGTCCTTTTACCGGGTCTGCACACACGCACACGACGATGTTCATCAGTTATTACACAGCACCAGCAGTGTGTGAGTGCAGTAATTCTGCGTGCGCGCGTGTGTGGTTTTACGGAAAGAAGTATCGAAATGACGCGTATCATATGCATATTTACGGCGGCACGAGGACTCTTCCCCAACCAACCGCCTCCGCAGTTGACTTGTACGTAATATACACGTCTTAGCCGTATAATATGACGCGCGTACGCAAGCAGAGCGCACGAAAACGGAAAGTCTACACCGAGTGCGTGGGCGTACTTAATTGTTATCTATATACGTGCGTGCACCCGGGTTAGTTATACCAAATGGTATGTTATTGTTTAACACACGACGGATACATAAATACATATATGTACACGTATATACTTACGACGTGTATAGTGTTGTACACGCGTCTGAGGGGTGCGCGCGGATGTAGTGGTTAGGAGGAAGTGGTCGCAGCGGCCGCGAGATCCGTGAAATCCGAACTCTAGAAAAACGTATTACAACAACAAATCCTCCTTCCCCCGTGCACGTGGAAGGATTTTTTCTTTATCGATTTTTTTTTTTTTTTTTTTTCTGTAACTGTACGCGCGTATCTCGCATTCCCCGTATTACCCGTGTATCGATACATTATAATACACCTTACATCGTCCTAAATGGGGGAAGGGGAACGAAATAATTGTAGATTATTACTGCAAAATATAAACATCATACACCGAATCGCATTTGTTAGATCTGTACAAGCCAGTATTTAGAAATATGTACCAAAGTATAGACCCTTAATAAATTTATTTACAAAGTAAGACATTTTATTTGTTTAGGTTTATACGCATAAGCATACAAACAGGTACAAAAAATCAAACGAGTAATCTGTTTTTTTTTTTTTTAATTATAGATGAATTTAGGACGTATATCATTTGCGCATCGTCTGTTTACCTGTGCGAAAATATCGTACATCATATGCGCATCAAAATTCCGAACAATAGAAGGGTATAAAAATTATTGTACACACATACAATATTATATAGATGATGAATAATTTAATATGCTTAGGCACAAGGTTTTTGTTCAATAAGCATTTAAAGTTCAAATGTTGGAAATGAAATGTTAAAATACAAATATACATAACATATAGTCCAAATTAATAAAGCAAAAAAAGTTAAAATAATATTATATATAAATACTTGGTATATTGTAATGTCCCATTATTCTTACAAAATGTAACCGGCTTATTTCACCGGTAGTATACTTAAGCCAATATTTTTGAATATATTCAAGCTTTTGATGTTCAGGAGCCTGTTGTACATGATAGATACCACCAGAAATATCGTATTATCATCTACAGATATTATTACGGTATAGGTACATATATATTTTAAAACAGAAATACCTATACAATATTTGAACATTGAATTTTATGATTAAAGTTAGAAAACAACGCGCTTTTGGGTATACACCTTTTTTCAGTTCTATTGTTAAATAATATTGATGCGCAAATGATGTACGACCTTTTAAACGATCGATGCGTATCGTATAGTTTATTATACACGTTTAGAAATCGGGATTTAGGCACGTTCACAAGATAGTCATTTCTAACTTATATTTGAAAGTTTTTCGTTGTTAATGTAAAACGATAGACTCATGGAGATCACTTTACACGTTCAGCTGAAACAGTCAGTAGTAGGATGCGTAGTGACAGTGATAATAAATATTACATAATACATCATAATATAATTTATATTCGTATAGGTACCACTGTATCATATTGCGCTTATAACGTCAGATATAGCTGTAATATATATATAATAAAGTATAATAACTTGTTTAACCATTTTAGCGTAGACTCATTTATGTTATATCATTACTATGCCTGCATACTTGCATCGCGTTGCTATGATAGTGCGTTAAGTAGGTTCAATCTAGACTAGTATATAATATATACATTACAGGTATATTGCTTCAGCGTTCCTAAGAGAAAAAAAAACTATTCCGTTTTGTTTTCAATCGCTTCAGCTTTCGAATTTGATATATATTTGATGTATAGGTATGTGTTCGTGTGAAGAAATGTAATTTTTGAAAGAGAAACAAATAATATAATAATAATATGCAGTTTATAATAACGCGCGTTAGTAAACCGTATAACCGATACTATTATGCGCGCGGTCTTAATCCTCTGAAATTCAATAAATAGTGTTTGGATAAATATAACCGGTTAATCGGGATTGACTCTGGTGATATTTTAATTCCTTTAACACGCATATGCGTAAAAAAAGAAAAAAAACAAGAGCACATGCGCGCAACTCATGTGAGAATTAATCGAATTCTTTAACGATGTATGTAGCGGTATAGACGATGCATGCACATACCATATACTTATGTAAAATTTTTTTTTTAAATTGAACCAAACTATGTTTCGCACCCATGGGAATAAATATTTATTCCCAGTAGTCGCTTTTCAATAATTTGTTAAGCTCACGACAATCGTATGCCATCACTGCACCGCGTATTCCATTTGCTCGTGCATAATTGACTTCATTGTGCGAAATCGCATGACGTGTATCTTTATTATCCTACGGGGAATTTCATTTCCACGTACCATCGGTGCACGGTGATCACGGATTTCCTTATATCAAAACGATTTCTTGAACCGAAAACCGTATTACGCGGTTTATAGCGTTGGAACCGTTGAAATAATTAAATGCACGTGGTCGCAGCTGGTAGACATCCGCTGACAACATTTTATTGCGTCCTGGTAATGCGATACGACGCACGTTCTTAACACGAATCGGAGAAATGTTCAACGATTATTTCATACCGAAATGTTATCATTATTAAACGTTAACAATATCGCGTCCGCACACCGATGGTATAGGTAGAGTTCGGTGCATTTACAAGGAATATTCATCGGGTGAGAAAATATTTTCTCGATTCTACCTAAATGCGCTATGACATAAACAAGAAATGTTCGTTCTTCATCGCCCGTTGTAATCGCACAGTGCAATCGTACACAATTGATTGCAATAACATTACGGAACCAAAATGAGTCAGAGGGGTAAATTCCCCTTTCCATAGCTAACAAACATTTTAATTTTTAATGAAATTTAAAATTAATCCATATAGAGCTCAATATTTAAACCGCTTATAACTTTTTATTTTTTCAATATATATATATATATATATATATATTTTGTTTTAAATTATACTCTAAACATTCAAATTATAATTTTCTACCGAAGTTCGCAGTTTTTTTTTTTTTTTTTATATCAAACATTAGTTTCAATTCAATTTTGTACTTAAACAATTCTACTATTTAACATTGTTAACGTACGTATGATGTTTTTTTTTTTAATTTGCCTCGTAAGTCACAATAATGAATATCATAAAATATGATAAACGCATCGATTTCTGTAAAAAATGTTAAATACACTTAATAAACGATACCAAACATGTTTTGGTTACCAACGCGTTTACGTATAACGATTGTTGTTTGTATTGGTTTTTCAGTGATGATGATAATTTTTGTACCCCATTATGATCGGTGTCGAGCTCCCGCAGCCGGTCCCCGGGCTGCAATACCCGGTTGCGCCGACAGAGTGGAAACGAAACGAAATTAAAATAAATAATAAAAACGTTAAACCGCACGTGCGCACGGTACGCGGTACGGGAAGATCGCCGTGAAAACCGTCAAGTCGAACGACCGGAACACGTATCGTTTCACAATATTCGTCATCACCACCGCGTGATGCGAACACGAACGCGTCGACGAGCCCGCGGGACGTGTTAGAACCATCGTTTTGCGCGCGCGCTGTCGCCCTGCCCCGTCGACCGGGCGTCGTGACGGCGTTGTATCCGCCCCTGCGGTGCCGCGGACCACCCCGTCCATCTTGTCGCGGCCGCGATCTACGCGCGTCGTGTCGCGTGCGAAAAGAAAAACGCTCGCGGTCACCAGCGGTACGGTGCGCTTTTCTCTTGCCCCCCCCCCTCCCGTAACCTATTGTTTCCGTGCTCTCGATTGAAACCGGCAATCGGTTTTGGTTTCCGACCACCAAACGTGATGTCGAGCGCCTACCGCACACGATTTCGACCGTCGTACAAGCGCTCCGATCGTCGTCGAACGGCGAATAAAGGACGGGGAACGGGTCCCGATCGGTACCCCCTCGTCGAGTCGTTTGTTTTTGTTTCATTTTTTGAGTCTAGAAGAAAAACTTCACGTCGCGCCCGAGATCCGCCGGAACCTCACCGCCGATGATCGCGCGCCATTTTATTTTCAGTTCGTGCACCAGAAGCATTGATCCGATCCTCGTGCGGGATTTCTGTTAGGAAACGTCGTCCGGTTGATCCTTCGAAACGAGGTCGTTTAAACGAATTTCCCAACGGAATTCTTAATAATTTGAGAAAAACTCACGAAGAGTTGTACAAATACGGCAAAACCGGTTTTCGATCCATTCGAATTTTCGTTTTCGTCACAACTCGAACGAAATACACGTAACCCGTTCATACCCCCATCCCTGTAACAATTCTAACCGTGGAGTTAGAACTTACCATTTTTAATTTTCGCATTATTCACCACTGCAAAGGTTATTTCAGTTCATACGTAAAATCAAAAACAATGTCAAATTTAACCAATTGAGTAGCAAGTTGCATATCGGACTGTTATTTACATGATTTCTAAGAATGTGGGGAACATGAAAACTGGATACTTTTCTATGATTCGAAGATAAGGAGTACTGGAGACAAACACTCGGAACAATCTATCAAACGATTTATCTTATTATCATGTAAACATACCTATATATTTTTTCTCGTAAGTTATTACACTCCTTTACATAAGTATTTAATCACATGTTGCCCACAGCTCTAGAAACTACGTTAATAACAATCTAACCTGACATGCCGTTTGTTTAAGTCATGTAACGAACTAGTTAAGTTTGAATTTAATTTTGATCATGTAGGTATTTCGATTTAAATCGCATGCATTTGGGTATTTAGTCCATTGACGTGCTATGAACTATCAGTTATTAAATATTGAGCTACTGTTTTCTTTGTGGATGTTAATTAAAAGATAAATAAATAAGTACCAATTTATGTGTGATTTATGTTACACTTGTAACTATGTGTGTACTACGTTTGCTTGTAAATTTAAGAGCGTTCACTTCTGTACAAAAATTTTCGTACAAACGTGCGATAAAATGGTCAATATTAAATGTAATAATAAATTGAATATAATGAAAAAAACTATAAATAAAAAATAAACAAACATATAAAGATGCGTTTTACTATGGATACCACATATTGAGCCACGGATGAACAAACTTAAAACAACTTCAAATAAGTATCTCATTAATATAATGAATATTATATTTAAAATAATAGTATAAATTATTAACGCTTTGTGTTTATTTTTTATTTTTCTAATTATGTATTTTATATTTTATCAATAAATGTTAATATCATATAAGTTACATAAATCTTTTCTTATATATTTTCATTAAATTAAATCTGACCGATGCGACAACTATGGATATTCGATCCTGCTATACGGTATCTTTTCTTTTAGTATATAATATTATAGTTGGCGAAAATCGCGTTCGAATCATATTCCATATCTAGTACGATAGAATATAAAAATAAAAGTTTATATTTTTTCGATTGATATGTAATCAATCGTCGAATGTATTATACACACAGCGTGTGTGATCTATCGTGAATTAGGTTCCCACCGGGCACCGGGGGATTTGTTACGTAGCTATGTATTATATTTGTATGTATACATTGTATTATAATATTTATTACAGCCGGAGTGAATCGGAATTCACGCTCGAAAGCGCGGTTAACGTTTGATTGGAAAATCAGTGTACGTTCGGCGAAATCACATACATTCACCGATTTAATTACATAATTTATATTCTTGTTTTACGGAATATTGTGCGTATTATATGTATCATTATTCACGCGATCGTGTAGATATATGTACATAGGTATGTATAATTTTCTCGAATGTACGTGTGGTTAAAAAATATTAACGAAAAGCAGCTTCCACGACTGAAATGATAATTTTATCAGTACAACATATAAAAATTATACGAAAAAATTTGTTGTAAAAAAAAAAAACAGTACAGAATTTCGGAAGAATATGTATACTACGTGTGGTTTTCGGTGATTTGAATTTTTCCAATTTTCATAAAAAGTAGTCTATAATCATGAACAAATTATATTTTAGGATTTAATAAAATGGAGTATAATTGCAGTAAGTATAACTAATAATATTTATTATGATACGTCGTCGTGGATAGTGTTCTGTATTATAACTATTATATAAGGGTTTACACATAATGTTCAAGTATATTCAGATGAACAATTACATTAATCAGGCTCCTTCGTGTCCAATTAACTTGTTTACCGAGTGAGTACTTAATTTGAAATTAAGATTTCGATGAAGAAATAATATATTCACTGGTCTAGAAATATTAGGATACGCATTAGTATACCTACCTATTTGACGTATTAAACCTTACGTATAATAGACAAATTAGTACAAAACTATAAATTATACAAGCACAAAAAAAAAAAAAAATAATGATGTGCATTTATGTAGAGGTAACTATATAACTATATCTAGTTTCATCTAAATAATTATAATTCGTTCGGTATACGTCAGTGTATGTAGTATATACATGTGTGTGAAAATAGTTTTTTTTTCGAATTATAATTATTTCATTTTCAAGTAATTAAACATGCATGTATCCACCGCAGTGGTATACACTGTGAGCTGTTGCTGTTGCATATATTATTATTAATGTGCTCGAATTATCAACGTATTAATGTAAGCTAATGAAAACTCTTCACGTTTTTAATAATACGTTTACATGCGTCTTTTCCTTCTTCAACCGAAACGCAACTTGTTCATCTCTGAATTAAATGAGTGCATGCGGTTATAAGACACATGGCGATTATACTTATATCATAATTACATATTGTTTGCTCGTACAAACCTAGGTAGGTGCGCACATTAAATCACCAATGGAATTTAACAAGTCAATTATAATTTTATTTTATTTTACTTTTATTATGTAAGCTATATATATATATATATATATATATATATATATATATATATATATATATATATATATATATATATATATATATATATATATATATATATATATATATATATATATATATATATATATATATATATATATATATATATATATATATATATATATATATAATTACATAAAATATGTTCTACAATAATTAGGCATTAAAATCGTAAGTATATATAAACATGTTTATATATACTTACGATTTTACTGCAGTATGATGACTAATGAGTATAGCCAAATTAGTAGGTACACGTTAATCAGAAATGTTAGCTGTTAATATTTATAAACTAGTATAACTACTACATTTCTATCATAATGAGTCTATACTATAGATCAGTGGTTCCCAACCTGGGGGCGTATACACATCGGTTGGGATTCGCAAGCAGTCATCACAAAATAAAATTTTTATTTATCAAATGTTATTATATTTAAAATTAAGAGAAAAATTGAAAAATTAATAAAGACTGGTTATCGTTATAGATTATAGAATATAGGGTCGTTAAAGTCGATAAAGTAATCGATAAAGATTACAAGTGTTTAGCCATAGTGCACCATACCCTAACATAAAAATTACTTTGATGTTAAATCTGACTTGAGATGTTCTTTATCAAACATCGAGCCGAACTTGAATTTTGGAAAATTGTCCAAAGAAAAGTGTTGTCAGCCTTCACATTAAATGTTAATTTTATTATACATTCTATTATTTATATTTTTTACTAATTTATTTAATTACTCACATAAATTTATAATTCCACTATAATACTATATTATTTACAATTATTTATATTTTATAATTACTATCATCAATAAAAAAGTAGTCTTTCCGAATATTATATAGTTTATTTGTAATATGTAAAGTAAACAAAAAAATTATAATTTTTTCAATTTATAGGTGGGGGGGGCGAGATTTTTGAAAATCTACAAAGGGGGCGTAGAATAAATAAGGTTGGGAACCACTGCTATAGATATATTAAAACGCGCGCGCAACTATCAATCTATACATCTGTTGGAACACTGGGCGCCGTGTTTGTCCTCCATCAGCTCGTAGACCTCGAATAGGAAAATAATATTTATCGAGAGTTAAGAATTTATTTTATTTTTTTATTTCATTAATACAAATTCTAAATATCAGTACCCAAAACTATTACAAAATCCATTATTAATTGATTAATAAAACGCGTAAAAGAAATTTCTCTGTCGGACCGGTCCGGTCGACTGACTGCCGAGTTACGGAGTATAATACTGATAGCAAGCGCACGCCGATAGCAAGCGCACGCACGAAGGCATAACGTCGTATTGTGCATATTTAAAGCAATTCGCAGATGTCTTGGTTATCTCTACAAATTATACAGGGGGGATGCGTGATCAACTGCAGCGGAGCAGTATGTTGTGTGAGCATTACCCCGTACGATCCGACGAACGGACTATAATATATTGTGACGATTCGACAACGTCCCGTATAAATGCGTGTGTATCGAACCGGGTAGATTTATATGTGTTTATAGTTTGAAAAGAAAAAGTTTTCGATTCACTTCGTTGAAAGCTTTTCGAAAACCTGTGTAAATGGAATCGATTGCGAACGTCGTTAATTAGAATTGAAATTTATTATTTTGTTACGGCTGAAGAAACACCACAGCGGGGTCGATATTTCAGTCCAGAATCAGTGTTCGGTGCGCTTGATTATGACGGATCGCGGAAAAAGCCTTTTGCGCGTAATAATTTCGGTATTATTGAAATGTGAAACATTTTTGGAAACCGCGGAGCGAAATATCTGCGCCGAACATCTGTACGTACGGCTCTGCGTATAGTTTATATCATTTATACTGTTCGTTTACCATTATGTACTACTTAAATTACTTACCTAGTATATTTAGCTTGAAATAAATAAATTTAATCAATTTGCATTCATACCTACGTATTTATGTTTGTTGCAACAGCGCCAGCGGGAGGTATTGCGGGGCAGATAATTTCACGGAACCAAATAATTTGGCTTGGACGCGCCTTAATACTCCTACATGTTTTCCTATTTTACATAATTTACAGAAATATATTTTTCTCTAATATAGATTATTATCATCAAAGCGTCAGCGATAAATGATTGTTTATTAATTTATTATTAAACTATTTATATTATAATATAGACCTACATAATAATATAGTTACCATACCATATCGTAGATATTTTCATATGGCAAGGTCCTCGTTATTAAATTAAAAAAAAATTGTAGTCTTGCAAATTATTAAATCTCACGAAAGTCACGGGATATTCCTAAAATGACGGCTGCCCCTTCTGGCCTGTTCAACCACTGGCGTTGCTTGTTAGTCAAAGTGTTTAACAGCCAAAAACGCGTGTTATTAAGAGTGCATGGTTGTTAATACGAAATAAATAAATACATTTAGTGGCGTACCTACATAGGAAATGGCCCCGTTGCAATAAGTGAACTAAGCTCTTCCCTATCTAACATTATCTTTATAAGAAAATTCAAAATATACTCGTCGTATTGACTTTTTGAATATTAATATTAATTATGAAACGAGAAATTAAAGTAATTAATATATATGTAAAGTGGAAAGGAAATCCAGTTCATTGCTATACAAACATATTGGATTATGCGTAAATTATCATCTACATTACTACTGATTGTAGCCAAAATGATCATGTATGATTTCGAAATTTACTGTTAAATACATCAAAATTGTTAGTTATTTAAACGAAGTATAGTCTCAGAAATTTCCAAAGCACCCTGTGCTCTGGGGCTCCGGGCCACTGCCCCACTTTGCTCTCCAATAGTTACGCCACTGGTTCATACGTGGACATATATTTCCTCGGTGGAAATCGGTGGCAATGCTTTCTCATCAACAGTTTGGAGAATAATATATCTAATTTGTTAAAATAATCATCGATACAAAAACCATCGCAATAGTTCAAGCGCTATTTAGGTATACAGATTAAAAATATTGCATTCTATTCGATAACTGTAAATGCGCATTAATAAAGATACATTCATTTACGTCAGCGGAAAAATAATTATCTGATACGGTTATTATACATTAAATGGTGATAGTATTTAAGACCGATAAATTGTTGGGTTGTAGGCTACTAATTTCGTATTCAAACTCATCGGATACTAGTAGTAGATATTCTAACTGTACACACTCACTTCGCGCAGTCACACGATATAATTCGATATAAATATTAAATTACTCCGCCGGTGCATATAAAAGCTAGTAATTTAAAAATCGATTTATATATATTCTGTTGTACGTTTTTTTTTCGATCATCACTTTAAAGTACAAAATTACATAGGTCTTACATGCAGGGTTGCTTTATATTTGTATTATAATTGTTGTATTCGGCGCATACACGCCTAGAATATGTTGTACGTCGGTATAGTATTAAATATGAACAAACGTACCGCATAATTGTAAAATTGTTTCAAACTTCCATTACTTTATTTATACAAAGCGATTTAATAAATATTTTGCATGTTAAAATAATAAAAATTAAAAATTAGTAAATACTTAATACTCACTAATTAATATACAAATAAATAAACAAATAGCTTATATAAACTGAGAGAAAGAAATAAATGCTTAACCTGAAGTATTGTTATACTTGTGAAGTATGACCGAAATTAAATTAAGAATACATCATCAGGTATACAAGGTGTAACAGGTTTATTTAACTAACGTATTTATTTATTTTTTTATTCAATATTTTAAGGTTTTTTTTTTTTTTTGTAATGATTTCTAGAGATCTTCACTTAAAATTTGTATGTGTTATATTTTATTTTATTTTTTACAACTAATATAAAGAATTTAAATTTTGTATTAAATTTTTTGCTTACAATTCAAAGATAGCTATTTTATAAATAAGTTTTTAAAAATAATTTTGGCGTTTAAAACTTTTAATTTTATTAAGTCATTGATATTATGTACGTGAAGTTGGTCCGCCCTTTTTAACGGATTAACTTGAAACCTATACCAATATTTTGCGAGTTATTTGCGAGAATTTGCGAGTCTATTTTCAAATTTGCTTCATAATTAATTTAATTTGCGAGTAAGGAGTGAGCTCGCGAAATTTGAAAATGGACTCGCAACTTCTCACAAATAAAGAGGCATCATTTGGTACTAATTTTGAAATCCTAGGGTGACTTGGAGGGGCTACATGAAGTTGGCCCACTTTTCTGTCTTTTAATTATAATTCGTAAACGGCTTACTCGCAAATTCTCGCAAATAACTCGCAAAATATTGGTATAGGTTTCAAGTTAATCCGTTAAAAAGGGTGGACTATATTCACGTACGTATTAATACTTAAAAAATGTTCAAAGTGTGTTAAAATTCAAATTTTATTTCTTGCTTTTAAAATCGACAACAGTAGTAACACTGATTAGCAAGAAATAAATTCGAATTTTAACACATATTGAAAATTATTTAAAAATTAAAAAATTAATGACAACCAAATGAAAATTTTTTTACGCCAAAATTGTTTTTAAAAACTTATTAAAATATAGTTATTTTAGATTATAAGAAAAAAAATTAATACAGAATTTAAATGATTTATTTTTAGAAATAAAATATCACTTATAAAAATTATAGAATTCCAGAACACATTACAAAAAAAAAAAAAAAAAAATTAAAAATATTGAATTAGAAAAAAAGTTATTTCATTTGTCAAATAAATCTAATATATCCTGTAGGTATATACGCCATTTTATTGACTTTGTATTTACCTGTCAATTAATTTGAAACCGGTCGTACTTTACAAATATAATAATACTAATAATATCAGAGTAAGCATTTATTAATTTATTAAATATTTTGTGATTAAAACAAAAAAAAAAAAAAACATTACCAAAGAAAATGCAATGTTACTGAACAATTTTACTCCGTCATCTGCAATGTTGATGTTTATGTAGCAACGGTTCCTGATTGTAACAGTTATAAGTTTAATATATTTTATAATATATATTTATTATTTATTTTTTACCAAACGACATCATTTAGGCGACAACTTTGACGAAATCGGTAAAAGAGAATCAGTATGATCTGATGGTTGAAGGTGTTCTGGTCAATAAAACCCTTCGAATTGAGTATTATTTTCTTGCAATATGTTCATAGTTCGAAAACATACAAATTGTTTTAAAATTATAGTAATTTTTGAATTGCCATATTGACCATATGTTTGTTCAATTCTAGAAACTAAACTAGAAAATATACTATTATCTATAATTTATTTGAAATACAAACCACGTCGTGTAGCATGCGTTCCAATGTTGTAAAAAGTAAAACATCGTGTAATCGGAAGTATCGACATTAAATTGGATATCGGAAGCTTGAATGGTACTCGTAACAATGTTGATGAAGGCAATAAACCTATTCGAATTGACGTAATATGTCACTTAATTGGTAAAACGTAATTAATTTTAAAAATAATATAAATATTCAGTTCCGAACGAATAAGAAACAAGCAATACAGAATGGATAAAATTAATTGTGAAAAATTGAATTTCATAGCAAATTGATCACGTTTTATTTAACAGATTTATTATGGCGTATTTCATAACACAATTTCAAAACGGGAAGATGTAATTGAAATGTAAATTCTGTGCATATTTCTGGAGCAATATGTTTCAAACTGAAAATATATTTTTATAAAAATGTAAAAATAAACCTTCATAAAGATGAACCTATTATTATCAGAGCTAATACTTTGATCGATTTTAGCACATCGAACATGGGTTCATTTTATCCGTTCTATATCGCTGTTGATTTTTATACGATGGGAACTCACTTACATCATCGATAATGCCATACGATGCGCTTATTTAGTGAGGCCTTCGAAACCACGATGAAACATGTTGGTCGTCAACATTGTTCTCGACGTGTACGAGTCAAGCTACGGATTGTCCGCTCGTTGGTCACCGCGATACGACTTCCATGTCACTGTTAACCACTGCATTCCAGATAACCGCACGAAGCGTATTTCGCTATCGAGCACATGTCCACTTCCGACGGGCTCTGTGCGTCAATCGTTTTCGCGGTCGATTTTCCGCCGTTGCACACGGTCGGCCCGCGCCCGGCGTTTACGTGCGAAGGATCGGTACTGTTGTCGCGTCGAACGACGTTTTTCGCACGACCGCCATTGATGTAACCCTTATTAACGCACGGTTCGCTTCTGGTCGAATTCAAATGATCGTTCGGCCTCGATCCCTCGCATTTGAATCTGTCTATCGCTGCGGTGCACCGCGGCACAGGCGCTTTAGGACGCACGTCCGTCAGCCGATCAGTTTTGACCGCGTCGGCCACGAGCCGCCTGCACGGCGTTGGCGGCTTGTCGGCCTTCGGAGACTGCGCCGGAACGTTTCCGATCATTTGGTTGCAAAACGTCGAACCGTTGCCAGAAACAGCTCTGGGAGCCTCGCAGGTCCGCCGCGGCACGCCGTCGTCGCACGGTCGGCTCCGCGGCCTTGCACCATTGCATTCTCCGCAGCAACGATTCGCCGGAACGATCGATGTCGAGTCCTCGTCGTTTTCCATCAATCCCAAATCAACCATTACGTCTTGCAATTGGTTTACCATATTCAGCAGTATAACTAGCTTGCGGCCGTGCACGTCACTGAAACCGATGTCACGGGACGTTCGTTGGGTGCTACTGCAGTTTTTCGGTTTCTCGTCCGCCGATTGCTGTCGATTGTCTTCGGCCCAACCGAACCAGCTTGCTATGAAGTTCATCATTTTTTTCTGCAATAGTTTAACGGTGCCCGTGCGTCGATCTCGCGTTTTAAAGTACCGCTGTGTTAAGACGTGTAAATTTTGTAAATTTGTAAATTTTTATTATACTCAAAAGTTGATTTTGTAACTTGAAATTTTTGATCAATTAAAATAGAAATTTTCCAAATGTTTATGTTCGTAACCAAAACCCGTAGCTAACAGAACCGGCCAAATTGTATCCATGGAAACGGAATTATTTAATTCGACATATTTGATTTTAGCCATATGATTGAATGTAATTCCCGTACACCATAGGTACCTAACGGTTTTTCCGCGATTATAATAATAACTAAAAAAATAATGATTTAAATGTATCATGCAAAAGAAGAATCCGGCCGAGGTGTTAGCACTGACGGTGGTTCATACTTAACGCGTTTTATTATTTGTACATGTACAAGAATAAAGACGTGCATAATTAATGATTAATGAATTATTATACGACAAAATAATTTTCTAACTCTATTTTAACGGCAGATATATCGCTCATTCAAATTTCTCTAAGTTTATTGTTTTAATGCTTTGTTGACGTCGTAATAATTAATTACACGAATTAAATACATGTATGCCATCGAATTAGTTAATGTTTGTTATTTCTAGTACAGGCGTAGTATGTACGTATGTAACCAAACATCACGTTGTGTTTGAGATGTTCTTAACGTTTTAATAATTTCTGAACCTATAACCACTATATTATATTTAAATTGTTATTTGATATAATATTTATTTTTTTACATATTATGTACCCGCGAATAACTGTAGAGTGGTGCGTATAACACATTTTTTTACACATGCATGTGTATTATACAATATAATGTAATTAATATATAATATGTATGTAATTTACATTATATTGTCTTTATCGCTCGACGTCCGTTGGGTTGATTAGATGTTATTTTCTTTCTGTTTTTTAATCTCCGCTCGTACGAGTGCGTTGAAAACAATACGCTGCTAGCTGCGTGCTTTGTTCGCGAGTGGATAATAATCACTGATAATAAACTCGACCAAATATAGAGAACCCTAAAACATTTGTCTTACGTTAACGTGATAAGTTTACCATCGGAACGAAACAGACGTTGATTGATACTGCGTTACATTTTCTGTTAACGAGCCACTGTGATTTACTAATAATTCGTACGGGATAGAAAGAAACACGCGGACTCATGTGCACATTGCGCGCCCGAAGGATGTCAATCGTTACATTAGAGTTTTTCCAAATTCGTTTGATTCGCGCCATACGATTTTTATATTCATTCGTACGCATTATAAAGGCACGACGTGGCGGTCGGGTTTGCCATCACAACCACGTTTTACAATTAATTACATTCCGACCGGTTTTGCGTCCGTAACCCGACGAGCTCGACAAATTGCCCGAACTTCTCGGAAGCGAAAGACCGCGACTTACCATCATCGTCCAAATCAATTCTGCGTTCATTTCCAAATCAATATCAGCACGGTAACGTAAATGGGCGCAAAAAATATGCCTGCGTGAATATTTAAGTCTCCGTTGTGACTTCGTCTGCTTGTGTCTGATCGAATCGACCCGCAATGGGGTTTGGCTTGGGCGAATAGTGATTTACCGTCCGGACGAACGTATTACGTTAACGAATATTTTCTGTGGTTTTTTTTCTTCGAACATTAGGTACATTTTTGGAAATTAAATCGATTCCAATTATATTTTCGAATTGAATCACTGATAATATCCCGATTACTCGAATACGAGTATGTTTTGAACGAAACTGATGTGTTACACAAATGAAGAGGACATCGAGTTTTTGTCTGTATGTGTGTGTCCATCACATGATCGAAAAAAAGGGGGCAACCCACTAAATCCATCTCCTGTGCTTAGGTTGATGGCAAATACGGTAGACCGACATAATATTTCAAGCACCATCCGAGTATCAAAATCACCAGGTCTTCACGCTGGTAAATTTTATTTCACTCGTATAAATGTTACAAACAAATAACCTCCCAAATAAACAGTTAATTTTTAGTTAAAACTATTACCCTCACCTAAACGACCAACGTCCACGGTTCTTGCTCGAAGGGCGCAAGTGCTTTACTTGTCACAGAGGTACAGCGCTCGTTCAAATTCACAGGAAGCAATCGATTACCCGCAGTGCTATTAAAAGAAAAAAAAATTCATCGTCCAAAAAGTAAATTATAAGCCTATAAGCGAGCACGTTTCCGAGCATTCGGATTTATCGGTTTATACATCGTTTACTGTAGGAAACATTAAAAATCAAAATATCAATACAATCAATAATGTACAAAATCGTTGCAAAATCTTCAAATCACTTCCAATCACTTTTAGTATGTATTCCATAAGTAAATCGATCGTTTCCAAAAATCAAATGTACCGCAGTACACGAAAACGATCGAAATCAACACATCATTCGACGTTTGCTTAATTTAAACAAAAAAAAATTTTCTTCACTGTATATGTTGATTGTATGCAAAACAGATTCAGTTAACAGTAAATCGACGAAATTAAAAAGAAAAAAAAAACTATTACTACGTTAATGGGGTTTTTCAATTTTTTTAGTTGTCACAGAATTAACGCGAAACGATACAAGTTGAAAATTTCTATGGTATATACGGTAAAACTAGCTGTCAAGAAACGGTATCGCGTAGTGCGTACTGCTATCAATATTACTACAACAGGTATGTACCCCTATATAAAGATATAAATCATGATATGCTAATATATAGTAGTTGGAAATAAATTGAAAAAAAACTAATTGTAATTTTTAATAGATATCAAACGCGCGCGGGCATGAACAAAAATCGAGTGTTATTTATGTTTTTTATCCAATAATGCGCGAATAGAAAAATTACGGTTTTTTCTACACACACATGTACCAAATTATATACATATATGTGTGTAGGCATTATTGGTCGGACAACGTGATCACGTATATAGAGGATTCTGACCTCATCTGAAATGACTTGACACAATGACGTTTAAATCCAATTACGACGTGTTTTTTTTTTTTTTTACTTTTTTGTCACGTTATGAATTCGTTGACGTGCACAACGTGTATTTACGCGTTTTACACACAAACACATATATACAAACCTAGCATGACTGTTGTACCCGACCGATCGTCATTGGTCATCATCCGACCAAGTCCGTATATACACGTGTAAATAAACCTACAATAACACGCGTTTACCGAATGAATGGAAAACAAAAAAAATGGTATTAATAAAAATAAAAAACACCGAACAAAATGCCATCCGTTAAAGTATATTTATTCTTTGTTACCAGCTATGTATTTTTATGTATACCAATATGTATGTGTACACGCCGACGACCTCTGCGTCAATACACGTTATATATAATGTGCATGGTCGGTACATGTGTATAAGTGCGCGCGTAGCATACACAGATGTATATATATGTATATGAAAATTCTCGTGCGTGTGTGCGCGTGCAAATTTTTTTCATACATATTATCTCGTATGTCATTAGACACGCTAAAAGAAGGTAAAAAAAAAAAAAATAAAACGACGCGTACACACGTATAATTTAATTGTGGTTTTTAACGCCAACAGCGACTGTCATATGCATCGTCGTCGACATCCCAACGTTATATTGTTATGTTACATATTTTATAGAATGAAACAAACAGGCGTGAGTGGTGTGTAGGTTTTAGTTAATTTTTTTAGAAGTCTTTTTATATTTTTCCACTCGACGACGTCGCGTTTACCGCCACGCCGCCGCGTTTGTCCACCGTACGCGCGCGCATACGTATACATTATAATAATATATTTATATGTGCGTGTGCGTGTGCGTATGTGTGTGTGTGTGTGTGTACGCTCGCCATTGTCTGTCTTCCGGCGGAAAACGGAAGCGAATAAAACGCACATCGACCGACGTATACACACACACACACACACACACACACATACACGTCTTCACTTATCTCGTTTCGCCTGTTAACCTTTAAAGTATCGTGCGTGTGTGTACTTGTGTTTTCGTTAGACGTCCATACACGTACGTAATAGTAATAATAATAATAATAATAATATATATAATATCTACCGCGTGCACAATAATAAATAATAATATTGTTGCATATTTACAACGGACCCGCAGGTCACGCGACCACCGCCCGTTTACCAACGCGGTAGAAGCGGTCTGAAAATTAAACGGTCTGAAAATCGGCACTCGGTAATGGTATACGTCACGTGAAGTGCAAACATTCACGTCGTCGTCGTAATATTATGTACATCGAACCGAGTACAACAGACGTTTTTCGTTCGTCTTCTTTGCGAAATTCGCACGCGCGCGTTTCCCATCCGGTCCCGCAACTCAAAAACAATATTATTGTCTCAACACGTTTGTTCCACTGATCGTGCATTCCCTAATTATCTCGCGTTCGAACATTTATTCATACATCTATCAGTGGCGCCAAATACGTACTCAAAGATGGGTACTAGTCGCGCATCCGGTTATACTAAACGGTTAGCTTTTTATGCACGTGGTTCACCGAATAAATCGTTTCGAGCATTCTTATTTGCTTTTAACAATAATTATTGGGATGAAAATACTGAAATAAGTGTTCCGTATTAACTGTTCTACGGTGGCGAATGCGGCGATCGAGAAATAACAGTTCAATTTTTACTGCCGCGTAATAAAAACGAATTTGGCGTCACTGAGTCGTCTTACTACTACTACTACACGATATGATGTCGCAGCAGTTGGTTTGCACCATTTTCCTATACTCGATAAGTAAAACGGCAGTCGTATACGTGAATTCGCCGAGTTCACTATCATAGATATAAAATACTCGTGTAGCGGGTGTGTGTCCGAGATTATGACTAACAATCTCGGACCGCCTGGTCGGCAGAATTTTTATTGGGACACCCGTAGGTTTCTGCCATGTCCCGGGGAGGGGGGATGGCAGTCTCTCTCCAAAGGCAGTTGTTTCCTGTCCAAGTAGAGAGACTGCCCGTGGCCGGGTTCGAACCAGCGACGGTACGTATCGTAGCCGACGCCTTAGTCCACTCGGCCACTCCGTCCCCCACTACCATAGATAGTTACGTCCGAAGGGATAGGAGCAGTAGGGGACGATGCCCCCTGAGATTTTTATGTCGGTTACAAAATGAGAAGTTTTTTTTATATAAGACTATATGTACTCGGCGACTATTTGACAATCGCTGCACTCAGGCCCGTCGCTAGGGTACCTATAAGCAAGTTATTCGATGCTTCAGGGTGGCATACAGTTTTAAAGTAATTGAAGCTGCTAAACAAGATAAATATCGAAAACAGATGACAATAATTACTGTTATTCTATTACCTCCATCAGTTCTCTGTGACTACGAATCATCACAATTCGTATACGAACTATATATAGTTATTATAATTCCGATTTCTAATGTTTTGTAAGAATCAGCGAAAAATCGGTGAGTACACGAGTAACTCCTTAAAGTTAAATAAATTGTACACCTATTAACTTAAATTAGTCTTGATTTTTATAATACGAGTGGGTAAAAGATACATCTTCACATGACTAATATTTATTTACCATTTGGTTTGTCTCTCACTCCTTAAACTATATTTCCGCGGCATCCCTGACCATATACATTAAAAATGTGCAGTGACACAAGCTTTCGTAAAAAGATACAGCTACAGAATTCCGTATAGCACTCATTATAGTCTACATTTAGAGTGTACCGTGATTATTTCGATTCGTCGGTTCTGATCGTCCCGTTTTCCGGACTGATATGATCGCTCGTCGAAGGTTTAAAAGCCAAGATTTTGATATCCGAGTACTTGTCTCTCTCACGACACTATACGTGAGAATGTACATGCGTTTAACCCGTACGTCATGCCACACTAAACACACATACACACACTCACACCAATATAAACATGCGTGCGTGTACACCACAAGTCGTTATAATGTTTATGCATTATGTACGTAAACCGTAAAAACGTGTATAGTTCTTAACGTATCGATATAATTATATGTATGAATAGACGTATCATATTATAATATTTCACCACGAGTGCTGTAGCTTAAAGCAATATATATTCAGATGTTCGTGTTTGTTTTGTATTTATAAATATATATGTTTTTTTAGTGCATAAATAGAATTATGTACATTTAGTGTACAATAAAACAACCACAAACCTATCCATTTTGTACTCCAGTATAAGAATTCAAATACACGTACAGGCCGATGAAAGTTGATTGTTTGGTGTGCATATATATATATACTCGTGTTGTTTAGCGGTTTGGAGTAGAGCATGTAAAACGGACATTTTACATGAATACATCGCTGCGTTCACTATCTGAAATTTATTGGTTACAGGTAATTTAGGTAGCGTTATGTGATAGATACCTAAATATATATATAGGTACCGAGTACGTATATCGTATGATTTGTACTGGCGTTATGATTTACGAGTTTTTATTGTGAAGCCTTTTCACAAAAATAGTATCTTCTCAATAGACACAACTATTTTCAATAATATTATTTTAGTCTTGGATTTTTTTTTTTTAAATCTTCTTGTTATTGTACTTTTGTGTTTTTTTTTAAAGCTCTCAACTCAAAGATTTAAACAACACATTAGAAAATAAATTAAAATTGTTATTTTCTAATTCATTACTAATGGAAAATAATATTTTTTTAATTATAAAATTGATTTAGTCGTTTCAAAAAAAAAATGTATTCTAATTGAGTTAAATTTGAGTTAATCTGTGTTGATTATGCAAAGTTATAATACATTTTATATTTTATAATTAAATATTCAAAATCAAACAACCATGAAATTTCTAATGAAACACTATTATGTTTAAAAATGTAAACATATTAGGTCGTGAAATGTTTTCAAAAATAAATTTTACCATTGACAGGTTTTAATATTAACTATAGTTATAATTATAATTATAATTATATTATTTAATAAAATGGTAATTATTCACAAACTTCTAAATTGACCTTTACGTTTTCATTTTATAAATGTAGGTATTTTGTTAACCAACATCGGTAACATCTATCTAACATTTATTAGTTTTTATACATTTCTAGTCCATTCGAAGACAAATGTTTAGGCTAAATTCGCTCGCCAAAATCTCCTTGTACGTATGAACTCGGAACACAAGAATAGGTTTTGGAAAGAACCGTGAGCACGGAAAAATGTGAAAAATGTACTCGGAACATACGAATTGGGCATTGTCATCGACGACGTTACACTGTACTAGAAATACATTAAAGCTAATGCGCGCGTTCGTCGTTTCAATTGAACTCCACATCACGGTGCAGTTATATTATATTATACACATACAAATCTAAATTTCGACCGTCCGCCGTTGTAATGATAGTACGTTATGTATATGTGCGGTGGAAGGGGGAGGTCATCATATCGTAATGCACGCTAAAGTGTTTTAATGCAAAAGAAGTTCGATAATTTTATAATATTTACAGCAACATCGAAAACGGGGACACTTCGAAGTCCGACACGCCCACAGCCCGGGACTTATTGTCGGCACGTATGACGTACGGTCATCACATTTTAATCAGGTACACGTAGCACACGGCGAAGCGAACGTCAGTCTGGCATACGTTATTGTTACGTAGGTACGTAGATTTTATGCTCAGACTCCGATCGTCCCGGATTGCCGTCCATCGAGTTGACCCGCGAAAAATAATAGTAACGATAATAATGATGACCATTTGCGGGAATAAACGAATTTTCCCCATAAGATACATCCTATACAATTGATTATCGCCGTGCACAATTCGACTTTAAATATTAGTTTCATAGAAGCACCGGGAACCGAGTGACAGAGATCAAAGACCTTTATACCCAGTGTCTCGAACGTGGGTATGTAATTGCATAACGTTTCTAAACAATTGGTCAAATTTGGTTTTACGTTTGCCCATAACAAGTAATATTGAACATTCTACAAAATCGAAAAATCGACGGTTGTTCTGAGTGCATGCAATAAACCGTTTATCCCAGTCATGCGTCTCGAGACATAGGTCCAGAGAGCTTGGGGTACAGGAAAAAAAATTGTGTTTTGTAACAAAAAACAATTGTAGTAATAAACAATTGAAACACTTCAACGAAGACAATAGATATAATAATGATTATGGCGTATAGCAACTTGATTAATACGAAAACAAGACAACTTTCAAATTTTTATTTACTTGCACACAATATATTTATAGTTTTGATGATCCGTGTTCGAAATAAAAAGAAAAGCTAGGTTGAACAACATTCTTTCCAGTAACGTAGGATGTGTTTATGTGTTTCGAGAAAATTTAAGCAAAAAAGTTTACTTGCTTTGCTTCGATTTCCTTATGTAGCAACTTTTCTGAAAGGAAAGTGAATCTTATTGGTACTTTGGGGGTCAAAAGTAAAAAATTTTCAATATTTTTTAAATGCGACGGGAAAAACCCTAAAAAATCAAGGGAAAAACGGGAGTTTTTACGCAAAAACAGTTTTCGACAAAATCAAATTTTTTATTTTGCTATAACTCAAAAACTAATCGTTGTGAATACTTGAAATGTTCACCAAATGTTTAGATTAGCGTTCTCTATACACCATTAAATTTTATTGAGCTATTTATAGACAATTGAAATTTTCAATTTTTTTAAGTATTTTTTTTAAAATAACGATAAAATTTTTTTGGCCAGCCAGAAAATCTTGAAAATTTAATACAAGATTTTTTATAAGTTGTTCCTTAACTGATAAAAAAAAATCTAAAATCGTAAGTCACAATTTTTTTTTATAAGTGCTTAAAGTTCCAATTTATACGAAATATGTAAAAATTGCGAAAATTTGCAAATAATTTTGTGGTTGTAAAATCGTAAAATTTTTTCTTTTATAACTAAGTTTTGAAAATTTGGTACAAGATTTTTCATTAGTTTTTCTTCAAATATCTGTAAAAAAACTCTACCGGATTCAGACAAAAAAATTTTATGAGTGTTTGAATTTTAAATGTTTACAAAACCACGTTAAATAACGGTTTAGCCTCAAAAGATTTTTGCTATTTGTTTTTATCCAAAAAGTATAAGTTGTAGAAACTTATAGAAATAGTAGAAACACTAGGTTATCTATAAGCTACTCTTCAAAAATCTTTAAAAAAATTTCTACCGGACTTAGAGGAAAAAATTTTATGACTGTTTGAAATTTAAATATTTACGAAATGGCATAAAATAGCGATTTATTCTAGAACGATTTTAAATATTTGTTATAATTCAAAAAGTATAAGTCGCAGATTTTTGAAATTTTTACCAGGTGTTAAGATTGGCATTTCCTTTATGACATATTTTTTTTCAAAATATTATATTGATTTTTAAGCCACTTATAGGCATTTAAAATATTCGATTTTTTTACATTTTTTTTTTTTATAATTGGTGATAAAAAAAATTTGGCTCGTACAAAATACTTGAAAATTTAATAGAAGATTCCACAGAAGTAGTTCATATTGTCATTCAAAAATTATTAAAATCCACAATTTTTTTTATAAGCGTTTGAACAGCGAATATTGACATAAAATTACATGTAAAATATAATATAATGTATAACTGACAAATGTTATCTGTTTTTTTAAAATGCTCTAACTCAAAAACGAAAAACCGCAACAACTTGAAATTTTCATCAAATCTTTATATTGACGTTTTCTATACATGGTTAAGTTTTCAAAGTATTTTGACATATTTTGACTTATTTATAGACAATTTAAATTTTCGATTTTTCGTTTCAAAATAAAATATATTTATTACAATATTTATAAATAACATTGTATTATATTCTAGACAAACATATCATCTCCGTTCAGAATCGTTTTTCGAATACAATGATACCTATCATTGAATTCAAATTTAACAAATCCATTATAATGACTTATCCTATGAAGAGTCGCACTCCACCCCCAAGTGTACAGCAGAGCGAGGCCCATCCGGTTCTTTTTTTTCATTTTTTTTGTTCAATAATTTTCTTATTAGTTATTCATCTGCTTTACCAGTGTTTTAAAAAACCACTATAGCCGTTTATTCCTAATAAACGTAAAGATATTTGGTCTGTTGTATAATTTCTGTAATTCCTCGTTTTTTTTTCTTTTATAGGTATTCGTTTCATGATTGAATCGTGGCCCATATATGTTTCTGATTATTTTTGTCTTATCGCCTTTTTTAAGATATTTTTGTTTGTAGAAAAACTAGTATAATGAAAATGCATTAGTAAGTCTACAGTCAACTACATTTAATTACAAAAAAAAAAATAAGTATACAACCCTTTTTAACTTAACGAACTTAAGTTTAATTTTTATTAATTTAAATATAAATCATAATTTTATTAGCGCACAGTAAATCGATTACTTTTGGTTTTTTAATAAAGTCTTCATTTGTCATAGAAATAATTTTTTTATTGAACACTTCGACTGCACAGTAGCGCTTATGGGGAATACATTTTGCATCTAAGTAAATGGTGCGGTACTGTAGTGTAAGCAAAATCCTAAATACTTACAAAAAGAGTATTAAAAAAATCAGATCCCCACTACGATATTAAGCGTGTATCGTATCGTTGAGCTCATGTAAACAGTGTTAAAACATGTTACACGAAGGCATAACGCGTTAACGCCAAGTATAATTAAAATAAAAATATATTTTCTGCCATCAATAGCGACGACTGACGACCACAGTATTACCGCGTTTGCAAAGATATTGTTATCCTATGAATTTAAACATATTAATTTATTTATTATTGCTAAAATTAAAAAAAATAATGATAAGTCAAAGATTTAACATGAATTATAATTGTAATAACTTTATTGAGTTCTTATTTTTCCTTTTTTTAAGTGTTAACAGTGCTTACAGTACTTGCTTTCACGATACGGCCTTAGTTATTTCTAATCTAATATCACCCAACTCAACGTGTAAGTGTACAATAAATAATCTTAAATCATAATTATCTTTATTATCTTTATTACCATAATTCTGTACCACTCAATCACCGAATGAAGAGCATTCAGCCACAAAACTACTGTGCTAATTTATTTGCATTTTTTTTTTCGAGATGAGAGGACGTAATTATTGCTATATTTAAGTGAAATAAGGAAATATTTATTAAAAATCACTTTGGACTATAAGCCGGGGATGTATCCGCTCACTTTTTGGTTTCCCAAGAAATATTTTAACTTGTTCAACATGTTGATTTTAGTATTACAGTGTAGTAGTATTAGAGCGGTTCGTCTAGTCCGGTGCAGCATCGTGTTCAACGACTAATACCACGGTCAACACGCGTCCGTACAGTTTTGATGCTTTTTTTAACGATTCGTCAACATTGCGTTCATCCGTCAATATCATTACAGTAACGCGGGGAATGCAAGCACGCGGCTCGTGCGTCAGAGCATATGAGACGCGCATGACAACACTATCGTAGTGTGCAATAATTGTATGCGAAAACCATTCAAATCTGTCAATTCGGCCGACCACCGAATTGGATTAAAATTACAAACTGTTCGGAGAACGTAGTATAGAGCCAACGCGATCGAAGCGATACCGTAAAACGCATGCAGGAAATATGATTATCCTACCCCATATCGAGATCCAGTTTTTTTTTTTTATTTGCTAACATTGAAGATACCACTGTACAATTGTATTTTGTATTCATTCCATTGCGTTGCGTTGCGATAAATACTCATGTTTTGAACAGCGCGAATACTTATTGAAACGAATCGTAACATTCTTGGTGTTCATAAACATTTTTACCGAACGCCCACACTTAGTACCAATGAGTGGACTCGGTGACTGCATCGCATATCACTAAGGCTGGATCGGGTTGTCTCGGGCCTTCGATAAGTATTTTTCTAACAGCCTGACATTAGCCGTAGTGGTCCATATTTAGCATACAGCAAGACTACCTTACCGATTCGATTGAAATACTATGGAAACGTATTCATCGCCATGTATAAGGGCGCACGAAAAAGGAATCTTTCAAAAATCGAATTTTCATGGGTCGAAACCGTTTTGGGCTCTTCCGAGATGGGTGTACATTTTTTTCGCGGTGTTTGATTATACCAGATTATTAATTGGTTATATTTGAAATATTTAATTTCGTTTTAGTACAAATGTAAATGTATTAAATGTAGGTATAAAGTATTAATAAACAAAAATAAACATCTTAAAGAATAAACATAGAATATTATCAACCAAACGGTTTTTATTTTTTTTTCTATTTTTTACTCTGAAGCAGTACAATTACTCTAATATAAAATAGTAAAATATCTTCCAACTAGTAATATATAAATGTTTACTCGAACTTGGGTAAAATACTTTTTCAAAATATTTAAAATAAATACTCGAATACTTACAAAAAATAGTATTCCGAATACATTATTTAGAATATTTCAATTTGAAGTCTTCAAAAGTATTCCAAACACTTTTAAAAATGCTTCTAGTTTTTCGTACAATAAAAAGTATAGATGTCATGAGAAATATTTGAAATTGTAGACCAATTATATGTTATTTTATTGTATTTTTATATTTTATAACTGTTATAGTTTATGATTTACAACGGTAATAAATATCTGATATTAGCTTATACAAGATATGACGGAGAAGTAATGGTATCATTTAAAAAAAGAGATGATTTAACATTTAAAAGGTATTCGAAATACTTAAAAAGTATTCTAAATACAGTATTCCGAATATTGTATCCAGATTACTTCCCAAGTCTGCGTTTACCATTGCGCATAATAATATTACAGATGCTTATTATTGTATTCAAGTAGAAGCGTTGTGCCAACGCAGGCATATACCATGCACATATGCGGACGTAGATCCTTGTGAGTTTCACCCCAGATGACACGATCCGTAGCATATAAATGCGTATTCAAATACCCGCTATGTGTTTACGTCTCAACGGACGATTAATAATATTAATTTAACCGTCTGCAATTTTACACTCTACACTCACGTATAAGCATTTTCAATGTAATATTATAATCAATACACACACATACACACACGTGCGCACACATCGTTCGGTGGACAACATACGTAAAGTAGCTGTATGGGTGGAAGGGGGGGGGGAGCAACGAGTCATTGTACGAAACGAATGAACCGAATCCCCGCGCGTAACCGACATGTGTTTGATCAGGAACTCCGGTCCGAATCGAGTTCAATTGAAAATCGTGCGCGTTTATACGTGTGTGTGCACATAAATATGTGTGCGTTCAATACCGAGGTAACGTTCGGAAGAAGGATAGATGTGTAAATGCATTATACGTTGGATGCGTACAGGGTGAGTATGCTTGAGTAAAAACTAAAAGAACGAAATGAGCACCAGATGTGCAGGTACATAGTTACGCTATAACACGATAGCAATAAAAACACGTCGATTAAACTCTAAACAATAGTGTTAATTTATTATTATTATTATTATTTTATGTTTTTTTTTTCACAATAATTTTTACACATAACAAGAATAATATATTTACACGAAAATCGTCATGACGATCGGAGAGCGGATCGCTTGTATAATATACGTATAAATATAGTTTACATTGTACAGTTCCTAAATATTAGGTATATTTATATTATAATGAACGGTTTTGAAACGGAATAATCGTTTTAAAATTGTATAAACCGTATTTATATAATATATATATTTAATAATCATATTATAATAACAAAGCGTTTTCGGTAATTGTCTTTCCTATAATAATAATTATTATTTTATGAAACTGCGTATGCTAATTTTTTTTTTTTTTTGGCACGATCAAGTTTTTTGTTCACTTGACAATACGTGATAAAAATCTTGTACAGGTAAAAGATACATAACATACAAAACCAAGCCTAACGACACAAATAGGTACGCATATTATACGATTAACTATAATTTTATAAATTTATAATAAAATGTATATTGAGTAAGAATAGACTAATTATTATTATTATTACATCATTGCACGACTCTAAATATAATTTATTTATTTTATTTAGTACTACGCGTATGTAGGAAATAAATTATGAATGCTTACACATATATACAATAATATCTAACTGTCGTAATCTATATATATATATATATATATATATATTTACAGTAATAATAATAATAATAATAATAATAATAATAATAATAATAATAATAATGATAATAATAATAATAATAATAATAATGATAATAATAATATTTAATATCGATTAAAAACAATCGTGGTAAGCAAAATAATCAAAACATACAATTATAATTTTATAAATGTTTTATACAAACAAGATATTACTGGATATTATCGTATATATATACGATTTATTTTATACGGTCTCAAACGTATATAAAACTAATGAGTGGTTATATCGGGCGTTCAAGTCTTTCGCGTTCCGAATTTTTATTTATTGAAACAAAAACTAAATATACAAAATCGAATGAAGGCATAACAATATATTCGGTACGAGTCCATAATAATAATAGTAAAAATAATAATAATAATAATAATAATAATAATAATAATAATAATGATAATAATAATATACAATATATCTACGCGTGATTACGAACCAATTCGGATTTTTCCCAACTGAAACGCGTTTTATGAAATTTTGCTATGAAACTTTGAATTCGAGGAAACAAAAACAGTATCTTTTTTTCTTTCTTAATTACCGTGAAAACATAAAATGTCCATCAGAGTAAAAATATAATAACACTTTTGATCACGTCCGGCTCACTATTGTGGAACGCGTGTATATATACGCGTAGCCAAAATATGTTAATATATATATATATGTATGTATAAAATATGTACAAAAAAAAAATTAAAATTAAAAATTATAATAAAGGAGTAAACGACGACTAGGTGGGTGGGTGTGCGCGCGCGCGTTAGCGTGTAGGTCGATGGTATCCTGCGTTTACGTATAATATCGATAAATATGTATACTCAAACAACATGCAGGACACAACTACTTAAAGGACACGACGCTATACGATGGATGCAGGAGCAGGAGAGACGACATTGTAGGACGTCACGTCCCTGCAGCTTAAACGTCCACGTTCGGCGAGTCGGACCCGTCGTCCTCGACGTCTACGGAACCGGGCCGGCTGTCCACCGTCGACCTTGGAGAGTCGCGCGACGACCGGGGTGGCTCAGGCGTGGGGCTACGGCCCGGCATGGGCGGCATCGCGGCAGGATGGTGGACACCGCCGTAGTAAAGCGGGTGGGCGAGCGGCGGCGGCGGCGGCGCTATGTGATGATGATGGTGGCCGGCCGCGCCGGTGCCCGCGCCTCCCGGTCCCCCGGCCATGCCTGGGTACAGACGGTAGGCAAGCGGCTTCTGGAGCGTGGACACCGCGGCCGCGGCTACGGCAGCCTGCCGGTAGTAGAGGTCCGCGGCGGACGGCGCACCGCCCGCGCCCGAGACGCCGCCCCCACCACCGCCGCCGGCGGCCGACGCCGCGCCAGCCGGATACGGCCAGCAGCCGTAAGGCGGCCCGCCGTACAACCGCTGGAACGCCGCGTAGTTGCCCGCCTCGGCCAGCAGTTCCAAGCCCACTGCGGTCTGACGCTTCCACTTGGTCCTGCCGAACAAAAAGAAAAAACAACGAACGCCGGGTTAGCAAAACGTTTTGTTCAAAACAGGCGCATGCATGTATTTAAAATCAATAATTTTAATTTTCAAGGGCCGATAAGAGCTGTACTACACTGTGACGATAACATCATAATGATATGATACGCACGCGCGTTTCGCATGTTCACGCGTATGATTACTAGCGCGAAAGGATGTGATTTCAGTGTTCGTACCGAGATCAGAATCCAACGTGGACGGGGAGAGGATTTTAGATTTACAAATCGGACGACGCGATTTAGATCAGAATATTTACCTACACCAATTGAGTCTTCGTCAAAATGTCGGTTATCCCGGCGGGTACGCTTCTATAGAGATACGTACATCTAGGTACACCTGAGGAGACATTTCAAATGTCAACCGTCGTACGCGCGTATAGGTTTCGGCGCGTATTTCCGAGAAATTCAACCGGTTATTCGATCATATCGTCTACATAAAGTATACGGTCACCGGAAACCCCGAGTATTGCAGGTTAGTCGTAAACACGCGACGTTTCGCCCATGCCCCGAGCGTATATGAGTTTTGTTCGATTTCTCGTTGGTTTCGCGTACAGAAATACATATACCTATATCTATACATCGTGTATATTTCCAAGTAAACAGTTATTTTACACGTCATAGCAGTTCGTTTGCAAGACAAAAGAGTACAAAGTCGGGTGCGATTATCGTTCTACTTGCGTTATGTGTAATGTAATCATTACAGCGTCGATAACAATAAACTATTGTGTACCTATTTATATTACGTGTACTTCGACGGGCGGGCGAAATATCACGGATTGTTTGTACGGTTAAGCGAATCGACCTAACTAACAACGCGTACCAATTGACTGTTGTGTAATTACATGAATATTATCTATTACAAGTCCTTAAACGAATCGCGTGGTGCTTATAGTGTAAACTTGTATGTGCATCGTTATGCACGTATGTTCCGCGAAAACTCGCACGGAGATGTCGCACAACGTACGAGTGGTGCGCGCGCGACTTAGTTTTGAAAATTAATTTTTCAAACTAGTAATTTCGTTGTGCTAGTAGTTTTTACCTTATATATAAACATCATGTACACAACGTTTCGCCCCGGGGCCAGTGTTATTATCAGCGCGTTCGCATTTTAATGTATACTGTAATTCGATTTCGAGAGGAAATGAAAAACAAAATAAAACGTGTCATTAGAATCGTTCGTACACAGTGCACTGCGATATTACGTATTATAGGCATATAATATGTATATAAAAATTATATTACACAAGTAAATGAACGTTTTCATTATGAGACGTAATTGTCCGCCGGAAACATTGGAGGTTTCATAACGGAGCCTACGAATACACCGATGTCGACTAGCAACAGTGCCACAGTAACAAAATATACGTCGTCCGAACGTTTCGCGCGTTACAACGTCATCGGCTGCTTCCTCTCTCTCTACTAACGAGCATTATGCGTGCAGTACACCTACCGTAAACTTAAAATAACGAACCGTCAGCGCCGTGCACAGCGAATATCTCGCATACTTGATTCTAACAAATACTATATTGCCACACACGTATCCGTACAAATGGAGAATGTTCGATACGTTTTCCGGGAAGATTATTATTGACAGCCGGAAATCTGACAGAGCTGGCTCGCGATTTCTATACGATTATCTCGCCGATCTCGTACCGGTGGCGGCGGACGTACCGCACGAAACACACCGGTGCCCCGCGCGCGCCGTAAACATAATATACATGCATATAATATTATTTTCAGAAACCTACGATTTTTTTTTTTTTCATCTAATTCTCCTCTCGTGTACGCAGTGTCACGTCGCGTACATACGTGTGCGCATCGATTAAAACGTCAATATAGTATAAATATAATAGCCGCGGTGGCGACGGCGACGACGGATGGCCACGGACACGATCGATTCGTTTCATGAGTTTTGTAATGGCCGGTCAACAGGCGACGGCGCGGTATAGTCGTACAAAGGTATCTCTCGTATTTTTTTTTTAATTCATTATTTTTTCTATATTGTTATAAACCCGAAACGCGGACGGAACGAAAACTGAAATGGAAAAAAATTACCAAACTCCCGGTGTACCCGGTGGGAGGGGGCGAATATAATAAGAAAAGGATCGGTTATATGTTACCCGCACATATACTGGTTTTCCATTAAACACGACGACGTGCCTCGAGCACGAGCTACGTTGACGCGACGGTCATCCTGATCGTCTCCGCTGCAGCAGCGCGCGTACATGTATATATATATTTAGCGGTCGGTAACAATGGATGTGGCGAACGTGACCTGAACGACCCGTGGAAAACACACAAAATTCCTATTATCGATATTTATTATGTTACGTACCCGGATGATGTACACGAGCGAACGAGCGCGCGCGCGCTATGACCGTGATGTGATCTATACAGAATGACGTTTGATACGCGCTTCGAGTATACATATATATGTGTGTGTGTATTTTTTATTTTTTTCTCGACACGCACGCAATTCAGTGTATATTACGATCGAAACGTTTCGGTTTTATTTTTATTTTTTCCACGCCCTAGGTTCTTCAGCTATTTTTTTAGCACTCACCATATATATATCTATATACGTACTGCGGTACGACGAGAGGAGATGATTGCCTATTATTTTTTTTCCCATCGAGTTTTGCGCGCGCAAGCGAATGACGTCTTCATCGAAGTGTCCGCTGCGGAAATGATGAGACAGCGCGCGACGTGTCAATTAAAAAACCCTATCGGGGGCGCGGAAAAAATAAAAAAATCACAACGGCAACACGTACACTACTGCACACATTTTGAGCAAGTCGGCCGAAAATAATCCACGCGTGTTTCGCGAACCTTCGCACACGTATTTTTCTTTCGCCGTTACTGGCGTACCATCAGGTTGTACGATTCGTGCGCGGAAACGATGAACGCATATTGTGTGTTTGCCGTTTAGGTTCTTCGTTGGTATTTCGAAGCAATCGCGAAAGCGCCCCGTTTTCCGGTGGCAGTGGAACAATAATTTTCGTACGCAAGACGCGGTGTGGAAAACTACGAAATCGTCGTCTAACCAAAAGCCAAAGTGTGAGATGAGATTGTACACGTGATGCGATGGAAAGGTGCGCGCGCGATTATAAAATAAACGTTTTGATAATTATACGTAGGTATATCGCGCGTGCAAGCGGTTAATTGTTCGCAACCGATTTATTCTAATTCCGGTTTGGCGGACGCGTGCCAAAGGCGAAAACAGTTTTTTAAACGAGTGTATACTTTATCCGGGGCAAACGCATTCGTCTTGCGTCCTCCGCCCGCAGTATAAATACGTATGTACGTTATATGCAAATAAACTTTTAGTGCGCGATTACGCGGCCATCGCCAAACGAGTATATACACGTCGCCATTCGTGCATTATAATACTATCACATATACGATATATTACGACGCGACTAAATTTAGCTTTTGATTTATACGTGTCGGGTCGGCACGTATAAATCGACCTGGATTGTAGTCGACGTATGTCGGTCGGTAAATTCAGCTTTCCGACCGTGAAAATGTGCGCACATCGCAATAATAATTGTACCGTCATAACGCGAGAACGCGTAATAATGTTGCGCGCGCAGCACCGACCGACAGCGGATTTTAATTCTTTTTAAACGGTCAGCCGAGCGATCATGGCACAGGTACGCGTTCAGACGATACGGCCGTTAATAATATTACTATCGTGTTGTACATCTAAATAGGCGTGTGTTGCGCAAGAAGATATTTAATGAAAGGCAAACACAAAAGAAAGTTTATAATTATACGTAATACACGCGAACGGATGTTCTGTACCGCAGTCGAATTTAGTCATTCCGTATATTATTGTTTGATACACCGCGGAAACTGACCTATTCGAACGTTTCAAACGTAATAAGATTGCGATGGAATGCTGCACGTCGAGGACTTACATAAAATCGTGCCCGTCGAAAGATTGTTTTTGTACGTTTTATTGGGAACAAGACCGTGAGATGTCGACGAGTCGAGAAAGGAAGAATATCATCGGCACTCTTGGAACGTCTGATACTCGCTGCAATCCATTTGAAAACCCAAATTATTTCCCTTGGACTTCGCCAGATATCGATTATTATCCCCATTCAATACTGTGTAATTAATAGTGGATTTATTTTTATCGATTGTTTCAATAATGCAAAAACGAATGCACACACTTTACAGAAAATATAATAGAAAAGTTGTTCGCAATGAACGCATGACGGCTATTTGATAATAGTATGTAGAATAACAAGACGCTGCTTCTAACCTCGGATTTTACGCTCGATAGTATAATAATAATAATAATAATATCGTAATTCATAGTCAACACACCAGGACGTTAGATTTCGTGGCACCCTCGCGTTTCGACCGATCAAATATACTGTTCAATTAATTACGACCACACATATCATACGCGAGCCCATATACGATATAAAACGTGTCGTATTGTCGTTGTCGTCCCCAGGTCCAACCCCCTTGTCATCGGACGAGCCAATCCTTTGCCGTCGCCGCCGGAGCAGATGTACATACATACGTACACATGTACACGTAAACGCGGACCGCACGATAAATTATCTCCTTAACCGCGCGCACGGGGACAATAATATAATGACACGCCGAAATCCTCTGCCAAACACCCGTATAATGTACGCGTATACAAACATGCGCGAATGCTTCTCGTCCTTTTCAACCCAGAGGCGGCTATTATAATATATTACATTATTAGTGTCGTATATTGTCGTAACGCGTGTATACCGATTTTTCACACTCCAAATGATATCTGCCGTTTTTTTCCTCCTCCACCTCTTCTTCACCTTCTTCTTCTTATTCTTCTTAGGATTCACCGCCGCCACTTTATTGTGTACAACATATCATTCGTAACGTGGACAGCGTGCATTTGTGTAATAAGTGGAATATTAGCCGAGAAGTTAACCACATACACACGAACACACCGCGTGTTGTTATATTGCTTACGGCTTTTGTGTACCTACGCACCCCGCCGAGCGGTTACAGTCGTTTCGTCTCCTTTGGAGTGGTCCTATTATGCGTACCTCGTTTATATGGGCCTCATTGTACCGATACATTTATACGGTATACTTGACAAATGAGTGGATTGCGGTAGACGCGCCAAAGAAGTCATTCAAAACGATAGGCGTATAAAAAAATTTGTATGTGTACATTTGAGATATAACTGCATCCTAACCCAATGTATACACATAAGGTACGCACGGGAGTGCGTATTCGACTACCCTTCAATTTACACGTCGTATAAAAACTTGACTCGAACCCTTGGTCGGCTGCGTATATAAATGTTTATGCGTGCCAAACCCGTTACGGCGCGATAAAAATCGTATACGTTTCGCTCTCGCTATAGATATATAAATCCTGGGGGCAACGACGAGAGGGAATGTTTTTTATTATTATTATTTTTATTATTATTGAGGGGCGGAATTTGCAACGTATAATATTACTCGTATAATGATTGCGTGTGTTTGTGTAAGATATATAATATATTAGCGAATGGAAAAATGGAAAAAGAAAACTTATATAGCGTTTTACACTTGTCTAATGCGCGTGTGGTTGTATCATCCAAAACGCTTTCGAACACCCCTTTGCACGCCCCCACCATCACTCTCTTCGCCGACTGACAATTACAATATTTTCGTCGGCCGCGGCACACGAAAACGCGTATCCGACACGATATCATATTGCAACCCTCGTGGCCCACCCGCCCGCCAACAACTCATTCCTCTTTCACGTTGGCACATCCGTTTTCAACGCACTCATGTATACACAATGATGTAACATTATGATGAATATCATAATAGCCCTGTGCCGAATTTCCACCGTTTACGAGCGTTGTAATGTATACTATTATAATACAGTTGTATTGTTTTTATAGGATCATACGTTTCGGTTTTAATTGCTCATTATATACACTCGTATATATTTTTACATACAGTAATATTATGTTAATTTCAACGCCAATATGCCAGCATCCTACATTATACGATATTAAAGGCATATTCTGAAATACGTAAATATTTTGATTTCTCTACGTTAACGTGAGTTAACGTAACGTAAACGTTACATGAATTCATGCAATCCGCTATCGAATGCGATCAATGTGAATATGTAATAACAAATAGTTCACGATGATAAGTAATTTTGGAAATCGATGAAACAAATGGATAAGTTTTGCTTATTTTATAAAAAAAATGATGGTGTATAGTGCGTGATTATAGGTTACTACAAAAGTCATGCTTTTAAATTAAATGTTTTTTTTTTTTTTATAAAATAACTTTTTATTAATTGAAAACGAATAGATTCATGTCAAAACGGATAAAATTTATTTTTATAAATCCTAACACAACTTTTAAGACTGAGAGTTGTATTTCATATGCAAATTAAAAATCAAACACTAATCTAATTTTAATACTGTAAACTCAATATGTGTTTTTGAGTACCAGCATTTGACTTGTAACAATTAATAATTCAATAATATGCATTTTCTATTTTATTCAACATTCTACGTACTACAGGAATAATGATTGGGTTTTTATAAACTTGAAATTAGTACAATAAACGAGTCTCACCTTCTGTTCTGATACCATGTCTTGACTTGGGTGTCTGATAGATTGAGCTTTGCCGCCAATTCCATGCGGTCTTGGACGCTCAGGTACTTTTGCCTCTCAAAGCTCTTTTCAAGCGTCTGCAACTGATGGTCTGTGAACGCTGTTCGCGCTTTTCTTTGTTTCTTGCTGAGATTTGAACCGGAATTTCGACCGTCATCGTCTCTGTGACCTTTAAACATAAAAAAAAAAATAATAATCAGATGTTTTATAACCGATCCCTTGCACTGCATTTAATACTCATTTACGCATTGTAAATATTTTAACATTACAAAATACATAATATAACAGTCAAAAGCGCAGGGTGTACATATGAACTACGGGTAGGTACAAAATATGTAAAATGTAGCCGTATTCATAAATATTTTGTCGGACATAATTGTGTTTTGTACAACTAGTCTGCACGAATGTTATGTGACAAAAACGAAAATAATATAATAATCGTATATAAAAAATGTTATAAAATCTGAAACGCGATATAAAGCTTAATGGCGGCTATTCAAATGCGCACGCCGTGCCGTATAATTCCAACATACAATACATATATTTTATTCATATATATATATATGTACATATATTTATATAATATTTTTATATACATGTACACGGTGAGCCCCGGTGGTATTAGGTAGTGGACACGCATATCACGCGAAACGCCGTCAACGCACAGCGGTCATTAGTGGCAAATCGACGATAAAAATCGCACAAAATGCTCTTGTAATGTATAAACGGCCGGTCGTATACGGAAAAACTAATTGTTCTCTTTAGTCATCGCTATAGAGTTGTATAATATTACAGCGCATAGTGATGTGATTACACAAGGAATAGGCGCTAGGTCTCGAAAACAGTAACAAAAAGTTTACGCACATTGATTAAGAGTTGAAATCGGTGCGACCATCATTAATAATCCATTCCTCCTTTCTAGATGATTGTTTAAATATACATAACTATTCTAATACGATTTTCACAGACTCATACGAATGATTTAACCCCGAAGAGATCGAAACAAGTACGGAATTATAGATGATTGCCTAAGTTCAACCATTTAAGAACATCGATTAAGCAAAGTTTGAATAAAAAAAAAAAAAAACCAGCAATAATAATAAAAATTTAGATTGTGAGCCCTAGACACACTATTTGTAAATTAATGTCTACTCATCATGTTCATATTTGTTTTATCGATCTCGAAAATATAGATAGCATTCACGTAAAATAAAAGACGAACGTTTTATAATCAATAAAATTCTCGTAAAAAAAAAATCATTATTTTGAGTTATTGTCCTTGCACTGTTGAACAAAGAGGTCGATGAAATGCCGTGGTATTTATAATCGTATACAATAACTGAATAATAGTGACACGCGAAACCGAACAGGGATTTGTATATTCGATGGATGTCAGGGTGGACCGGGTGTGAAAAAACCCGTTGTATATAGCATAACGTAATACGCAACGTGTAAGTGTGTGTGTTTGTGTAGAATTTGTTGTCGATTTGCATTTAAAAAATAAAACGGGGTTGAATTAAAAAAAAAAAAAAACGGAAAAAATAGTGCGATCGCAACACCACGTTGAACAATATCCATGTATAAATACACGTAAACTTACCGATGACGGGGTGTTAGTGTGTGTCCGTATACAATGGCGCTGCTGCAGTCGAGAAGGGTAATACAATTGTCGTGTGTATGTGTACGTATATAAATATCAGAGTGTGTGCGTACAGGCAGCGGGGTGACGGTAATTGGAGTAAAATGGGAAATAAAGAAATAAATCTGCCGGGTGGGAAAGGGTGGACGTTTGTGACGGTGGCATCGACGGCGGGGGGAGAACCGAAAGCCAATGAGCCGCAGTGCGCGCGCCAGAGGGGCTTAAGTGGTCCGCCGCCGTTCAGCCCTTCTGTTGCTGCGGCTAATGTATAGTATATATATATATATATATATATATAAGTATATGAATATACATAAGCGCAAGGGTCCTTACGTCAGCGGGGTGGAGCGGGGCGGGGCCGGGCAGAACGAGTGGGCACAGAGTATGTGTGTGTAACGCTCTTGTTTTCCCACTGAAGCCGCCTGCTCGCACACCACCATCGGGAGAGACGTGGCTTTTCGGCTTTCTTCCTCTCTATCTCCATCAACCCTTCCCGACCGTCCACCCGCCAGTCGTTATTGCTGCGCCCGCGCCTCTTTATACAGTTTTGCAGCAGTAGCAGCAATCTCACAGTTCCCTCCCGTATATTCCAACCATCGTTTCGCGCGCACAGATATATCAATTTAATGGTGCTCGACTTGTGCGCGTGTATGAGCGCAACGTGTGCTCAAGTGTACACGTACACACGTACATCTAATACGTATACATGCGTACGCGTAATTTCGAAGTCTCCGCCCAATCCGTTTATAAAACGCTAATGGACTCGACGCCAGCATACATTATATAAACATATATATATAAATGTACGCAATACATGTGTGCTGCAACAGTCGATATAACCGAATTATGGCTCGGCGCGAACGTACATCCATATATGGTGTAAACTGTCTATAAACTGAATCTCGGTTCAAAAATCGTTTAATGCGTAGCTCGAACTGTATTATACAATATGCATATGTATATTCATCACGATTTGAATAAATAAGATGCTTGGCTGCGCAGCAGATAGCAGATCTTCCCGCAAATATTTGATACGGTTAGTGGTATGATCAAGAGCTCTTGCGTTCTTACATATTAAAAATTTGATTCGACGAGTGAAGAAGTAGACCCCTCGTAATAATTATGTAGTCGAAAAATAATAAAGTCGGTCGGTATATGATACACGTAATATACATGCACGTCAGCGTGTGTGACTACATAGTAATATCATATATAACTTGTGGAATGGGTGGCAGCGATACTCGACATCCATATCTATGTATTATTATTGCAGCACAACCATGCGCACACGCACGAACAAACACATACACACACACGTGGGTGGTAAAGGCTGGGATTCCGAAAAATTAATAGTCACGAGAGGTCGACCTAGGGTGGCGAGGGTGTCCTTTCATGTTGTCGGTTGTTTTCGTATTATTACACGCACGAATTTTTCAAAGTGAGTGTGTGAGCGCCAGAGAGAATGTGTGCAAGTGTAACATGATGGCGTGCGGGTCGTGAAATGCCTGATATTGACCATTAAGGGTATGTATGTATATAAACATGTATGTATGGATGTATGTGTGTGTGTGTAAAGGGTCACTCCCAGCACGGGAAAGGACTAGAACGGGAGACGGTGGAAAAGGGCTTATAATATATAAAATCATAAACACAACATTATATTATTTAAGGGTGTTGTTTATACAGTAAAACGGCTCGGTTGCCAAGAACTTCGCGTGCTCATATACCACCACGGGCCTCCATCACCGCACTCACATATATGTTGCATAATTGCCGTTTATACGTATATACGAAATGACGTTTATTAATAATAGATATTTTCCTAAGCCTAACACACCGCCGTCGACGGGGTCACAAAACGTGCGCGGAGTCCGGCCGCCGCGGACCCTCCGCGACAAGGCGTATATTGCAATATACTTGTAATACAAGACTATATGTATACATTTATTTAATTCCGAGTGAAGTATTGTAGTAATTTGATGAGTATACTGCAGGTAAAAATCTCCCACACCTCCTACCTAGGACTGCAGTGTTCTGTTTACCTTTGTATGTAACAAAATATATACCGATTATGCGTATAGTTGTCAAGTTAAACTTTTCAAACGAGACATTAAAAAGATAATTCTATTACAAAACACTTATTTGTATATTATAATTAGTATGTACCATGTGTTAATTATTGTATCAGTATTTATTTCAGACTTTATATCCTGGGGGGGGGGTTTCATAATTTTCGGATGGTATGTAATATGCGGTATACCACGTATTATATCCCTCGATAATTATATCCCATAGGAGTATCTAAATAAAAATTAATTAAATACATTTTTTTGAGATGTATATTTTCTATCAGGGGTAACCCTTCTCGCCGGTCACCTCCCTGAAATAAACATTGTATTGTATCTATATATAAGTGAATGGAAACGATTCAATAATTCGTTTTTTTTTGTTGCTTCCATACAGTACCAAATATAATTTCTATAGTAATTGTTATCTGTTATAATAATAATTCACATATACACATAGCCGAGTTGTTTCCGTATACACATACGTGTATGTACTCGTATAATAAAAATGTTTACGCTATTTATGTATTGGCACTGCAAATGTATTATATGATGATGACGTATATATGCAGTATGAATATAAATAAGAGTACATTTATACGATATGTTTATATATATAGTATTATTGTAATCATCAACACACACACATAAACACAATTTAATCAACCGGTGTGCTTGACAAATCTCGCCGGGACATAACCTTGGCCACTATTAAACATAATACTCGCAGTGTATATACATGGGCAACTATAGACATAATAATAAAAATAATAAAAATAATAATAATAATAATAATAATGACAATAATAATATAAACGTTGTATATATGTGTGTATAATAAATTTTACTGAGAAGCTGTTTGGCATGTTGTGCGAGTACTTATATATTTGTATATATTATTTCATAGTATTCCTATATGCGTGCGCGCGCGACACATCGGCGTTTCTCGTTCCGAAAACTACCTATAATATGTCTATTCAGTCTGTTAAAAAGTGATTATCAGATTGCGTTATCGGCGGCCGTAATGACACATTATCCATTATATTAATATTGTATACGATGGCGTGACAGGACCGAGTGTAAATCGATTGTTAAAAAATGTTCTGACTTGTTATGCGAGTGTTCGTCGCCATCGAATATTGTACAGCACATAATTTAGTTGTACGTACGGTGATGATAAATAATATAATATGCACTAGTTCGTCCTCGCACTAGATTTATAATATTAAATAATCTTATGCGTAAATATATATAAATATATGCGGTATAGGTGCTTAATACATGGGTACGTGCGAACAAGACGTTTATAATATAATATATACGTCGGAAATAGTCCTGCGGCGTTAAATTAATATTAAACACAATGATAATGATGATGTTCTCAAAACGATATCTGTTAAGAACCCGCGTATGTACAAATGAATCTATAATGTATATATATGAAAGAGAAGATGAACAGCAATTAAAAGTATACATAAAAACTGTTGAGTTTAAAGAGATTTTCGATAGTACATCCATAGAATTGAATTCGAAGTATCTACGTTTGACACGACAATAGAAATTATTATACGAACATATATCTATTTGCGGGAATATAATAAACATACTGCAACGATGTGTAAAAATAAACGTATACACATAATGCATAGTGTCTAGAATGTTCAGGAAATGTTTAAGCACACGTGATAGAACTACGTTTCCAAATACAGTTGTACAAATACGGCCCGCCGTGGTCAAGAAGTTTACCGTTTCACGCGTCAATATGTGCCCTGCAACACGCGTATACACGTACACGTACAAATGGTGGAAAAACTTCATACATGAAGCAAATATCGGTATACCGATTTGTTGCTGTGAAACAAATGTCTAATTTGGATTTTGCGACGATGTACAAGTTAATTTTGGCTCAGTTCCTCCAGAGACTATTAAACTATTGCTGCTGCTGCAGCAGCAGCTATGCAGTGCGCTACACGAACACACATCACGCTGCACACGCGCGTGTTTATATTCAGAAGGGCGCAATAATAATATTGTTGTACGTTATTATACTGGTACGTATTATTATTACTATTATCCGTGTGTCAACGAAGAAGACGATTTACAGCCGTCGACGTGTGTATTAGCGCCAATTAGCAGCCGCGGGATATAAATATTATTGTCACCAAAGTCCCGGCGCACAGCTCTTTTCTCCAATTTTCATTTATACACACACACATATACATGTCCCCTTTTATTACCTCAAGATAGAAAAAACTGCAAACGGACGAAGTTTATATATATATATGATATGTAGACGAGCTTATAATCATGTATATATAGTCTTTCGTTCCGGAAAGAGGCGACAAAAAAAAAAGGTCTTCGGGACAGACGGAAACGCGTTAATTACCGCGGGCGCGCGTGAGGAGAGCTGCTGCCGTCGCCAAGTTATATTTATGAGATCTTGTGTACACACATATATTACAATACACACATATATATATATATATATATATATATGTATATATAAAGTACGAAAGAATAAGTTATCGCAGCAATATATAGTTCCGTCTGCGGTCGCGTGTAATGATTTTTCAAATGTTTTATTTTAATTTTTTTTTTTTATATGCGAACAGTATTAAAGTAGTTGGTTTAACGACAATTTGAAAAAAAACTATATGTACAACGTATACGTGCACCGTTTGCGAGACTGTATTATGTATATGTATAGAAAGTGAAAATGATATTTACAGTTTTTTACGTTCAGCTTGTAATTATAACGGACTTTTAGGTATTTTTTTCGATCTTTCAGTTCTTATATATGGTAAATTCCACAATTCAACAGCTACACATGTACAGAGTCATAAGAAGTCAAATTAAATGCAAAAAAAGAGACTCTAGAATTGTTTCGAAATTGGTGAATTGTAACGCGAAATCGTTACCGCACTCGACCGGACACATTTATTATACAAATGTTATTACACCTTAAGTAAATAATGTAAACATGATTTATTAAAAAAAAATTATACGAGTTCATTTTATTTTATATCTATAGTTAGCGTTGTATCTACTTATCAACATATATTGATTTATAAATTCACTCGAAACAGGATGAATAGTTATTAAAAAAATTATTCGCGCTTTTATATGTGTACATATAGAATATACAATAAATCTTAAGATTTAATGCAGTTATGAAAAATATATTTCTAAAAAGATTTTAAGACATTCCGGGTTAGATACGAAAAAAAAAAACGATAATAATTTGAATGGGTTAAATATACCTTCCGTTTAGACTTTTAATCATAAGTGTATGTGAGCGACCAACCCTTTTCTTTACGATCATCTTTATAAATATAGAGGTATACATTATTCCAGTAGCGATATACACGTCATATAAGGATGAATGTATACCCACAGCACTAGTATAATTACTTATATATGATTATGATCAGGTACGTTTATAAATATAGCTGGTATTTAATGGTATATTTATTATACCGAGAATTAAATTGTGGTTAAAAATACGGTTGTATGGATTTTCGTGCGCATTCAATTTAAACGATGTTTTACCCAAACGAGTTAGGGTAAGACATGGTTGTCAAAACTACTAATAAAAAAAAAAATTAATAATAACAACAAATGTAATATCGGACATTTTGTTGCTATTATTATTTATTTATTTATTTAGTTTTTTCTAACTTTTCTAACTTTTGAAAATTGCGTGACGTGATCACGATATTAATATATAGGTATATATAAAAAAATATAATATATATCTACAAGTTTATAAAACAACTGTTCACATTTTGAACGGCCTTAATTGGATCCAATCGATTAATATTTAAAACTTGCCACCATAATATTTACCACAGTAGTCATCCGAAAATCACTGGTAATTCATACAGGTAAATAACAAAGTTAGATTACTGCTATTATTATTATTATTATTATTTTAATACATTTTTAAATTATTTAGGAATTATATGGTTATATAGTTGTGACAGACGACAGTGTTGCGTGTAAAAACGCCACTGCAGTAGATTATGAAAAGGTAAAAAAAAAAATGTAGAAAACATAAGTCGCAAGCGTCATATTACGAAGTCGCGACAAAACGGTTTTCCCCTTCAGGCGTATCGAATTTTCCGCAGGGGTGAAATTCGTTAGAGGTAAAATATTTAAAAAAAAAAAAAAAAAAAAAACGTATTATATATAATAAAAGCTATACAGAAATTAAAAAAGAAAAAAACCGTCTTGTAAAATGCAAAAGTCGTAAAAACACCTCGTAAAATATTCAATTTCAAAAAAAAAACCCACAAAGTTCGCGCTCTAAGCTCGTAAAACGTTTACACTCTGAAACACATTACCCACACACATACATACGCCACGATTGTACCGTAATAATCATAAATATAATACATATATGTACTATAGTACCTACACTAAGCTAATTATATACTGACGTAGTGTTAACATACACCACTGCAACGTTTGTAAAATATTTGTAGGTATATTGAAAGAATAATGTATGCATATATAAGCATGCATACCTGAAACCTATAATTGGATGTCAGACCACGCGGAAGACTGCAGTGATTTTTTCTGATCCTACCTACATACGGATTACATTCCATTACGCTATAGTGATTAATAAAACTTTCAAAATGACCGAAATGGTCGTAGGCCAGAGATTATTGAATAAAATAAACGTATTGTTAATACAGCGTGGTACGGTAAAATTGATGAGACAAGTGTTTATTAATTCACTATTTTAACAGAAAAAGTACATAAACTATATCCACACAAGTCATACAACTTAAACGTACATTTATGTATGTTAATCTGTATAATATATTAACTCAAAGAATAGATATAATAGGCAATACTGAACGATAATTTAAAATATAACATATTATTATGACTATAGTATACCTATAACGTACAATCCGCGGCGTACGCGTACATATTACACGTTATCCCGTAAAATAGTGCGTCCAATGGTATAATAATAATAATAATAATAATAATGGTATAATAATATTGCAAGGGCGGAAATCTCGAGAACGCACTTACGGATTACGCTCATTGTCTGAGGGGGTTGATGTTAATCCGACACAGCCGATTCAAACGTCAAAATTGCAGTTAGCGTTTTATTATAACGTACACATTGTGAATACGTTTATATTTCAGTGTGTGTGTATATGTATATATATACACGTACATGTATAATAAAATAATAATTTAGATGTGTATCGATTTATTTGTACTGCGATCATATTCATACCGACTTTCCGTAATATTGTATATTGTTATATATGTGACAATGTGAGCGTATACACCTATATATTTGTATAATACACATGTACCTCGCGAAACGAATTTTTCGCCCAAATTCAAATCGCGTTACTTTTACAGACACATAGCATATACATTTTATACGCTTATAAAGATTTATTTTGATTTCGTCCGTTTACGCGTTTTACCGATAAAATCGATTATTATATATATATATATATATATATATATATATAAATATTTCAGTACAAAGATGTGGTGATGGAAAGACGGTTATTATTATAATACATGTAGGTATAAAAACTTCTCTTCCTATAAATAATGATTATACTATTCAGAAAGATGCAGGTACCGCACAATATACCTATATAGAAACCCGTAGCAAATATAAATAGTATTTTATATGTGATAGAAAATTATAGCGCATAAAAAGAAAATACGCGATATGAATATACAGATATTTAAGGCTTTACACGACTACATTTCTACATATATGTTCACACTGTAAGTAGGTGCGTTGTTTGTACAATTGATCGTTTAGGGGAAAAAATAACCGATAAATACGTAAATAAACGTGAGCTTATGCAATGTTGTGTTGTTATTACGATGTAGAGGAATCCCAGTTATATGTACAAAACGGACGACGATTATTTTCGCGGGTTTCTCGATCTAACCACAGTTACCGTGATTGTCCAGGAAATCGTTTATGATATTATCACAAGACATATTTACCTGTGACTTGAGGACCGGAATTGTACAAGGTATGTACGTAACAAATATAAGTGCCAAACGATGTGGGAATATTATATGATTGACCCGTCGAACAACAAATATATGTGTTTATTCGCAGATAGGTTGTATATAGTTATAAACGAATAGTGTTTATCAGTGACCTAAGGTAAAAACTGTGGTTCGGCATAATGAAATTGTAAAAATAAAAATGAATTAAAAAAATATCGAATAGAACGAACTCGATGAGCAGAAGAACTAATATAACGGATGCGGAGAGTTAATTAAGCGTTGAACGTTTTGAAAGAACTCGAAATATTTCGACGAGTCCCGCGTAAGAAGAAACAGATTTTCGAAATCCACACATTATCACTAAATCGAAAACACGATGATACACTGGTGCAGACTGTAGGTATATCGCGCGGTTAGGGTACAGTCGTTACGCCTATTACTGTCGCGAGGTTTGCCGCGAACGCGTATGACTTACCGTTGGAGCAGACTGAAGAGTTGTCGCCGGGCAGCCCGCTGTCGGTGCCGCTCTCGTGGTCGTCGCTCAGGTCCGAGTCGCCTCCGCCGGCGGGACCGGGTCCTTGCAGACCGCCGACGCCGCCGTTGCTGCCGGATGACGCGCGGCCGTGCAGGGACAGGTCACGCGGCCCGTCCGTGGACGAGGCCGGCGACACGGGCGAACCGTTGCCGCCGCCGCTGCCGTTGCTGCGTCCGTTGTCTGATAGTATATCGGTGATCATGAACCTGGACCGTCCCATGTGATGCAAGGGCATGGTGCCGGCTGCCGAAGCGGCCGTCAGTTCGTGCACGGTCATCGCCGCCGTCGTCCTGTTACCGTTGTCTCCTCCGCCGGTGGCCACCGCAGCTGCTAGCCCGACCGGCCACTGCTGCAGCAGAGACGCACTTTGGCCGGACACCGTACCGATGAGTGTCGTCGCCGTCGTTACGGGATCGCGGGGTCTCGTGTCTCTGTTTGTTGCGTTTGTCGCGTTACACCGATCGTGCGCGATCTCGGACGCTGCAGTGTACCGCAGTAGACGGTCGTGTTACGATACGATACGACGGTGTTGTCGCACGCACAACGCGCACAGCAAAAACACGCGGGTCGAAGAGGAAAATAGAGATAAAAAAAAAAAAAAAAAGATTATAAAGCTCACGGGAAAAAAATAAAAAACCGAACGCCGGATGAAATCTGATACGATTGTCACGCGAACGACGAGGTTCGCACGTACTAATGATGGGTGCACGGCACACACTCGCGGACGTATAGATTGTTATGCGTATACGATTTGCTGTCGACGGTGTGTCTGCGCAACGATATTATTCCAACTGAACCACGGGCGGACAGCGCGCGCGAGAGAGAGGTGATCCGTACGCGCCGGTGTGCAGTCGATGGTTAACTAAACGATTGGTTAAGCGACTGTTAACGGCGGCGGCGGCGGCGGCGGCGACGTCCCGCGGCCTCCGACGGTGGGGGGCGACCGCCCATCGGTGGGAGGCGCCGTCCAATCGGAGACGGCCCCCTCCGCGCCACCGGCCAAACGACCAGACGCGCGCGCACGTACGTGAACGTAACCGAATTATCGCGCCGTTCTCCACCCGTCCGCCACTCGTGCTCTACACCTCCGCCACCGTGGCCGAGCAGCGCTCTCAGGCCGACAGTGTTTTTCCTCCCACCGACGCGTCACCATCGCCACCGACGTCCGTTCGTATATTTTTGTGTATATATATATATATTTTTATTAAATTTTTTCCGTCCCCCCTGCCCTTCTTCTCCCAGTCGGAGTTTCTCTCTTAGCCATTCGCATGCGCACGCGCAGACCACTGATCGACACGCGCTTGCGCACACGTATTATATTTTTATACACTCGATCGAGTGTCTGCCGCCGTCGTCGGGTCGGGGCGCAGGCAAACGCAGAGATTGCTTTCTCCTTACGCACGCGTTCGATGCAATGATCATTAACATGATCATTTTTTCCGCCGCTGCAAAACACCCACGCGACGGCAAACGAGGGGGAAAGGGGGTTCGAATCGTGAGCTATTGCCACAAGTAACTGAATCAAATTTTCCGTCGTTTTTCAGGTGTGTTATTATTATTTTATTTTTTTCGTCGTTATCGTCGTCGTAGCTCGTAAAATCCATAGAACCCTCCTCCATCATAGTTATAGATGTTCCTTTTTTCAACTAATTTTCGATGAGCAGCAACCATGTATGCATGATAACTTCTACAAACTGCTATCCGCGTATGTTTTATTACTTACAAAATGTCCCTGTATTTTTTTCAGATGATTGAGATTCGTACGTACTTGATTAATAAGGCAGATGACTTGTAGCATTTGCGTGTTTGTTTTGCACAATCACATAGCACGAAATAAATACGTTAATTAAAGAAACTAGTTTTGAAATTTTATTTTGTGTATATAAAACGCATGTTTCGAGTTTTTTTTTTGTTTTTATGGCATATTTCTTCTGTTTTATACTTTTAAATAATTTATCATTTTATCAATACTTTTCCGTCGACGTTTTTGTTTCATCTAAAAAATGACCTAAACATATTATAATTAAAAAAATAAAAATTGATCATAAAATATGGTTGTTGATTTTAAATGCAGACATATTTTTCCCCTAGAAATACGTCTCGAGAGTCGCCGATTAGATTAATAATATTTTTAAACAGTAAACACGTACGTTGTCTAGATTATAAAATTTCCGTTAGGACGATACTAAAAAAAATGTCATTAACTTTTGACTATCGTTGTTCTTTTATAGTTTAATGTTTTAGTTATTTAGTCTATTTATTTAGTTCTGCCGTCTGCGTATACGTGCGTCAATTCGTAATTCACGTATGTGTATACTGTTTCCACATAAATATGTCGAAAGATGAACGGTCGGTTAAAGTGTAATTTATCGGAATTTGGTGTGTATGTGTTTTCGACTGATGTATACTTTATACAATCTTATATACTGTATGTATTGTGACGTTAAAGATGGATGTGAAAAACGATTTAATGTTACGCAACATTTAAATGATTTATTTATTCTTTTTAATAAATCGCTTTAATAAAAAAAAAAAAAATCTATAAGAACATACATTTTGTACATATGTGCTTGAGTATTTAATGATTTTTTTAAAAATACAAGGCCTCTGCCCAATATATTGATTAGTTATTGGAATTTATTACACTCCGAAGATGTATTTTTACAAATTAAAACACTCAACTACTATTACAATTAGACCCAGTATGGGTGCACCCACAGTGTGCCCACCGATCCGTTGACAAGTTTTGAAGGAACAATTGCTTCAAAATGATATATCCTTTTTTATGTATCTTCGCTACTCCACTGATGCGCATTGTATGTGCACGATGTATGATACAATGTTGCAATATCATTTCTTATAAGTCCAGTGACACGAACCGAGATACAGTTCTATATTGTCGAGCGTATAAGATTTAATTGGATCTATTGATATAATAAATATGTACCTATACATCTATACAGGTTCTTAATGGACTTTTAAAATTTACCACGTAATTAATAGGGTATTAAAGTGATTAACAATAATACATATGTAAATACTATGTACGTTTATCTCTGCATCAGTTTCACGATATACACGATTTTTTTGTTCCCACGGATGTTTATATTTGGATTGAAAGATCAACCGTGTCTATACGATTTGAATGATTCAAAGTGGTAATGTATACATACGTCATCATAATTATATCTATATACTGGATAAGAAAGGTATAAAATATCATTTTTCTATTAATAATATCTTTATAACAAGACAGTTCTTTTTTTTCCGTTGGTTTTAATTTTTTTCTCGTTCCATTACAGTCGCAGCATATTTATTACGTATAGATTGATGTATTCAAATGTTACGATGAAAACGGATTTTAAACGAATATATTTTACTTTGACATGACCTTTTAGTTTTGTAATTTACATTTATGCAGGTAGTCATGGCGTACAATATTTATTCATATCAATATAATTTAACACAAAGAGTGAAATCTTGTATTGTTTCTATTAATTTTGTATGCAAATTTTGCAATTTACATACAAAATAAATTCCGTATAAATAAAATCAATATATCATTTTATTGGCAGGATATCTTAATTTTCAATAATATTTTACTCTACCAGTGGATTTTAATGATTTTAGTAAATACATTCATCGTTTTTAGCAGTGCCATAGGAACTATACCATAAGAACCACCATCAAGTTGCCCTTGGTGAATTTTATTTTCGCTCTTATTTTAAATAAATAAATCAATTTTCATTTAACTTAAACGTGCCACTTACTTTGCTGCGCCCTTGGCATGCAATCACTCATTTCGTGAACCTCTAGTCACAGCACTGATATTTAGATGTCAGTACACGACAAATATTTATATGCAAATAAAAGTTTTAAATTAATACAAAAAAATAATTTAACATTATATATATATAACTAGCTGATCCCGTGCACTTCGTTGCTCGTTAAATATACCAACTCTATATGACTCAAACTTTGTTCAATTCGCTATTTAATATTCGGTGGATGATGTTCTAGATTTATCTTAAGTTTTCTGTTGCCCAGAATAAAAATTCTGATTCACAGCAGTATATTATCAGGTAGGCAATCTACCTGCAATAGATCGCGGACCTAATGCTGTTTGTACGTAAGTGTATGATTTAACTCTAATAAAGTATCAAAGTTACACCAAGTTTGACATAATACGGTGGATTAATATAATCAATAAATACATAATCCTAACCTAACCTTAACGTACTAAAATCCGATAAATAAAAAAAACCAAATTTAACCTTTTTTAAAGTATCCTATCTTCTTCCCACAGATCTGCACACAAACATTCATTTATATATAATATAGCTAATCTTGTGCACTTCGTGGCCCGAAAAATCACAAAAAAATTATGTTTGTTCAACTCCTTTTTGATGTAACTCACTGCAGTAAGTGCAACTCAGCCATGGGTGCCAACTTATTTATTAGTGGTTGCCATTGGTAATATATAAAATTAATATAATAATTATTTGGTGTTTTATTATTTGTTAATTGGCTCTCATGATTACTTAAGTTAAGTATAGTTCAAACCCATCTGGTAAATATTCCAGAGAGAAAGAGAGAGAGAGAGACAGCCATGCACGCGTTTTAGTATTCCGTCTTGAATAATGAAATAATTTAAATATGTAGCCGCATGATGTGCCGTTCTGTTAATATGAAAATAACAATAATGCCAGTACATTTTTATAGTTACATGCAAGTTTTATAACTGCGTAAGTACATTTTCCGAAAATCCATTAAATGTATTTATAGTACCTAATGATTTTTGAATCGAATTTGAATTTTAATTGCGATTAATTGTTTATCGTAAATTTATAATTTTTCAGATTGATCTTAAACGCGGCAAAAGATTACAACGCATATGGCATATTGGCATGGACGTAATAATAGACTTTTGTGTATTGCATACAGTGCATCAATATTGCTTCACTGAAACATAATACTATAATACTATAATACTATAATAATATCATATCGTATTTACTGCACGACAAACATATTTCACACACTCGCATATACACACGTACGTACAACGATTAGATATACACGTATCCGATCCGATCAATTATCGTTCAGTGTTATTCGCATTGGCATTGCGTTGCGCGCGAGGCTGTTAATAAAGTTATATATAAATATAACTCGCATATGTATAAGTTAACATGACGTGCGTGAGCGAATCGGGCAGTTTTCATTTACATTATTCGTAATCAAATTATGTGTAAGGTACGTACGCGCGTACCTACGAATTCTACACTCAGCCATTGTTGTAATGAAAACTGTAATGAATTTGTTTGTCAACAATAATTGTTTGGAGTAATTATCTAGTTTAAATGCCCAATTGGCGTGGACGTAACGTGATTTTATTTTTTTTTTTAAGTTCAACATTATACTTCTATTTATTCGGCGCGACACACGGTGCATACAACTTATGCAAAATAAACACGCATATCAAATAAATATCTGTGCAAACCGATTGGTCTTTTCATATATACTCGAGAGTATACGCATAATACATATATTTTGCAAGACAAATCAACCGCGAGTACTCTATACAGATGTATATTTAAAGTATCATCGGACACGCGTTATCGCCGATATACGTACGTACAACGGTTTCACCGTGCGCTGCTCGTGCACCTACGTTGTTTTAATGTGTCCGGTACGTATATTAATAATTATTCACAAAGGGTCCGAACATTTTTTACACGCGACCGTACAAAACTTAAAACATAATCGAGTGAGATTTTCCTTTGTTTCTGTACAGTTATGTGTTACATGATACATATCGGTAAATAATAATAACATACCGTATTATACATTATAGAACCTCGTTGCTGTGGATTGAATATAATGACGGTATATATGTTCGCGTACGCCTATTATACATATACCTGCAGCTAATGCTTATTATTGCTTTTTTTTCGAACATAATATGCGGTTCGTACAATTTCTCCAAACAGTAAATAATAATACCAAGTTTTCATAAACACCAATGTTTACCGCATATGTTTGCATAGATCGTAAGACTTCGAATCGCTCGATATTGAGTACGTGAGAAATCCTTGACCGATCGTATATAGTATCATATACATATATTATATATATGTATATATATTATGTTTTCAGTGGCGAACTATACGCGTAAAGAATAATAATTATTATTTACATTCTCAGAGTGGCCTGTTCTTTTGTTATTAACAAACAATAAATTTGTTAGGTAGTTAACTACATTTATATTTCGTACATAATTACGTTTTAAACTTATACCTATAACTGTATCTTATTTAGTATATATAATCTAATAAAAACATAATACACGATAAATTTTTGATGTAAAATGTACATGTTAAGTGTGCATGTTTATTTCACACATCATATTGTACGCATATATTGTAATAATTATATATATTATATATAAATTATATTTAACGGGTTTGACTCTTGCAATACGAACATTCTGGTAACATAGTATTTATATTATAGAAAAATAATATTCAAAACGATAAAATACTTCAACATACAACATGACATAGATTAGTAAGTAATATAAACGGTAAGAAAAAAAGCATGACTATAAGCAAAAAATATAAAAATAAAAATAAAAGGTGGTATCGTCGTAGGTATTTTTCATAAGACATCTATGTGGTTCGTTAAATAAGTAATTGGTTATGCGAAAAAGAATCAGTCATGAAGCTTACTATTTAGACTGTTACTGGGAAACTTTGAAATTGATTAAAGATAACAATGATACATAATCAACTTTACCATCAAGCAAGTTTTTTAGTAGTTTAGTTATTGAGGTTAAAATGTTCAGCAATAGGAGAATAATCACGAGGCAGGTGAGGAAAATCTAATAAACAAACCAGCAGACCGAAAAAATCTTCGTTGTACTTTTTCAATCAAATAAGCGTCAGTGGCAGTATGCGTGCTATCCGCGGACTTCAGACGATCGAATCATACTCTAAAATAGAATGGAATAGACTCGCGAGCCACATGAGCTACACACACAAAAATTAATATTTTATGTTAAAAATCAATATTTTATAATATATAAAAAGTATATTATTTTTATTGCTTTTGGAAATATGAAATAATACATAACAAAAATAATTTGATAGTGCCCGCATGGAGTCCTTCCAGAATGCTACAGTGAGGTTATAAAGTTGGCATTTGGAGTGCTGGCAATTTTTGGATCAACATATTCGTGCGAGCAAGCGTTCTCTTGCATGAATACAATAAAAAATAAAATAAGAAGCCAACTAACAAATAAAAATCTAGAGTCGTGCTTGAAACTTAAAACAACAAGTTATGAGCCAAATTTAAAAGAACTTTCAAAAGACATGCAAAGCCAATGCTCCCATTGGTGAATTTCCCTATTGGCCTATTCATTATTGGTATTAAAAACTGGTTTTTTTTTATTATAAATTTATTATATTATTATAAATTAATTTTATTATTATTAGGTCTATTAAAATTTAAAAATTAAATTTTATTTAAAAAATTACCAAAATTTTTAGTGGCTCTTTAAAATCTGGAAAATTTTGTATATTGTAACTTTTGGATCTTCCGTCAATAAAGGTTGCCGACCCCTAGACTAGAGCACAAACATTTTTAAACCACTAATTGGAGCTTAAAATCCGAAATTTTTCTCAATATACAACTAAGAACCTTATATCCTCCCTCACTTTCCCTCTGATACCACGACTGATGAAGATGTATTAATACCAAGCTCATGTTCGACATTATATTCACTATAAATACCTATGCGTGCATCATACGTGTACAACAGATACCTGTTGTGTATAACTTATTATTTATCCGTACATTAATGGTACGACACGTTTATAATTACAAACGTTGAACACGAAAATGCGCATACAGGTATACTATGGTATGTATTATGTACAAAAAGGTTTATTTAGAAACGTTACCACGGGGAAAAGTAATGGGAGGATTCCAATAACATAGAACCGTGTTATCCCTTTTGCACGCAATATTGAAATTTACTGGTGTCGTGTTACGAAGACCGTATCAGTATTGTGTTCGGTAGCAATATTTTTTCACTTTGGTTTTAACGCTATACATAACACAAACTACCTATGTTACGTATGTATGTATGTATGTATGTGTGTGTGTGTGTGTGTGTGTGTGTGTGTGTGTGTGTGTGTGTGCGTGTATGTGTGCGTGTGTGTGTGTGTGTGTTATATACGTAAAATCCTCGGACACTTCTAAAATTATTTATAAACCATTCGTGGGGGGTCTTAGACAATAAAAATTTAATTTCTTCGACAACAAAACGTTACTGAAAATCACGCGAGAAAATTAGATGGATATTACGAGACTCAAAGTAATATTTACCTCGCATATACGTATAAACGTACGCGCACGATATTATTTGAAATTTATAATGAAATAAATTATATAGTTATAAAGGTACCATTGTGTCTACTATCCCAAAACAAATTTAATACGCACTTAAAAAAAAAACCATTTAACTTTTTTGAATCTTTTTGCTTGAGGAAAATCAAATCAATTGTATGATGTTCACATACATGTTAATAGATTAATCATATACACTTTAAAAAAGACTGTTAAATTATTATTATAAATCCTTTTGTTTGTCTCATGCAGAATTTAATTGTTTTTTATTATCCTGTATACTGAGTCTTTCTCGACAAATTTTATGTAAAAAAATAATAAAAATTATGTTTAGAATTTAGAATTGGGATAATTCAAGAAGACACGTTTCTGCGATATGTCAAACCTACTCGTTATAAAATCAACAAAATTCAAAGCGGTGAATCGTTATGGATTAAAAAAAAAAAAAAAAAAATAAGCTGCAGACCCCTTTTATAGTGTAAATCAATCTCTTTTTATACGAACAGAATATTATGAAAACTAGTGCATGTATCAATATATGAAAATACTATTCTATATACTTTAAAAGTCATTATCATACAATTTTAGAGTAATATTCTTCAAGCATTTGCGGCCACATCGAAACTTGTAAGTTATAGTACATAAAGCTGAGAAACGTTTTCTTGGTGTTTTATGTAATTATCGAACCGCATAAGATAATTGTATCATACTATGCGTATGATAGCGTATTAAGAGGACGCCACACACGTAAATATTGAGACCAAAAACAAGGTTCATGTGAACACGTTTTATCAGAGCTATAATCACCCTAGGGATTCAAAATTTTTACACAATATAGAAGACAACTATTTCTATGACGTAGTGTTTTTATTTTTTTATTAAAATGATTAGAAAAGGGTTATTAAAGGCTCAAATATGCACGATATCATATGTTTTTAATAAGCTTATAAAACTACATCGAGTCAAAATATGAAAAAAATAAAAACACTACATCACAGATAAAATTCTCCTTAATACATGGTAAAAATTTCATGAATTTATTATGAATTTAGCCAGTGTATTTTATGTTCACGTAAAACAGTTTTTAACAATGTTTTATGGTAAATACAAATATTCGTCATTGATTTGTGCGCTGTTCCCATTGCTAGCGTTCGTTTGGTAAACTAAAACCCCTACTCCACTGCCGAAACAATTGTAACCGGTACGACGACGACGCATCGACGTTATCGGTAAACAGCGATATTATATAAATAATAATTATTGCAGTTCGAAGAAACAACTAGAAGCCAGGTATACAGCCAGATAATCTTAGATCTTATCGATTATCATTAGTTGTTTTTATATTATTCACACGATTTTAGCCGCCATTGTAATATGCTATTATTCTGATATTCAAAAAATATGAGATCACACATAATTCATACACTCTAGAAAATTATAATAAATAATATACTTCAATACTAAATTCTTATGTTTTTTTGAAATATTTTTTAATAAATCTACAAGGCAGTAGTTAACTGATATTTCGTCGGTTTTCTATTGAAATAATAGTCAAACGCATAAAGTTTTTTACAAGTTTTAACTATAGTCAGAAATAGAACATTTCAAAATAAAAGTAATTTCAAGTTCTAAGAATTTTTTTTTAACGCTTTACATTTTGAAATTTATGATTTTATTACTAAACGTGAGCTTCCTAAGGCGTGTTCAAACATTGCAATAGCAATACGAATTTTATTTTATGTTTTCTTATAAGTGTTGAAAAACTTGAAACCTGTAAACGTAGTTTTAGCAGATTAAAAGGTATTCAAGTCTTGTTAATATTAAAAAGTCAAATCGGCTTAAAATTGTATTTATTAGCATTAAAAATTAAAAGTCTTCTGAAATTGATTAATTACGATTAATTCGAGGCCAGACTGATTTTCCAATTTAAATTGAATACAATTGATTATGTTATTGGTCAAGGAATAAACCAAAATTAAACTAAATTATTAGGTATGACCTATCTCTATGAACGAGTCGCACTCCACCCCCAACTGTACAGTAGAGCGAGGCCCATCCGGTTGTTTTTTCAGACGTTTTTTTAATATATTTTTTTTTTGACTATGGAAAATGTATATTTATTGAAATTGTTATTACTTTGTTTTAATAATTTTAAAATTCCAATTTAATTTTCCAATATTTTTAATTTTCACATTTAGTAATTTAATATATTATTATATTTTATACTTTTAGGTTTTATATGAAATGTATTTTACCTGAAATAATTGATCCACAGTTCCCTAAAAGAATGTCGAAAACAGATATTCGAGAACCAGACCACATTAAAAAAGAACCGGATGGGCCTCGCTCTGCTGTACAGTTAGGGGTGGAGTGCACCTCGCTTATAGGATAGGTCATTATTATAATGGATTTGTTAAATTTGAATGCAATGATAGATATCATTGTATACGAATAACGATTCTGAACGGAGTTCATATGTTTGTCTAGGATATAATACATTGTTATTTATAAACATTGTAAAAAGTATATTTTATTTTGAAACGATAAATATATTTTTCAATTAGGATGGGTTGGCAGTAGCATACAGCGATATAGTTTGTCAGTCTAGAACATTCTACATTATATTATATTTTACATGACTTTAAGAACTACTTCTGTGGAATCTTCTATTAAATTTTCAAGTATTTTGTAGGAGCCAAATTTTTTTTATCACCGATTGTAAAAAAAAAATGTAAAAAATTCGAATATTTTAAATGCCTATAAGTGGCTTAAAAATCAATATAATATTTTGAAAAAAATATGACATAAAGGAAATGCCAATATTAACAGCTGGCAGAAATTTCAAAAATCTGCGACTTATACTTTTTGAATTATAACAAATATTAAAAATCGTTTGAGAATAAACGCTTTTTTATGCAATTTCGTAAATATTTAAATTTCAAACAGTCATAAAAATTTTTCCTCAAAGTACGGTAAAAATATTTTTAAAGATTTTTGAAGAGTAGCTTATAGATAACCTAGTGTTAAAATTTTGAACCTAAAGTATGAACAGAAAAAATTTTATGAATTTTTATCTCCAAAATAACTTGCAAATTATCGTGATTTTTACACATTTTATACAAATTTGAGCATTAAGGGCTTATAAAAAAAATTTGAGTTCACCGATCACCGATATTTTTTAGTTACGATAAGTTTAACTTATTATAAACCTAGTATTAAATTTTCAAGAGTTTTCGCTCAACCAATTAAATTTTATAGATGTTTAAAAACAAAAATTTTACAAAAATTGAAAATTTAAATTGTCTATAAATAAGTCAAAATATGTCAAAATACTTTGAAAACTTAACCATGTATAGAAAACGTCAATATAAAGATTTGGTGATAATTTCAAGTTGTTGCGGTTTTTCGTTTTTGAGTTAGAGCATTTTAAAAAAAAACGGTATTTTTGTCAGTCTAGAATATTATACATTATATTATATTTTACATGTAATTTTATGTCAATATTCGCTGTTCAAACGCTTATAAAAAAAAATTGTGCCTATGGATTTTAATAATTTTTGAATGACTTTAAGAACTACTTCTGTGGAATCTTCTATTAAATTTTCAAGTATTTTGTACGAGCCAAATTTTTTTTATCACCGATTATAAAAAAAAAATATATAAAAAAATCGAATATTTTAAATGCCTATAAGTGGCTTAAAAATCAATATAATATTTTGAAAAAAATATGACATAAAGGAAATACCAATCATAACAGCTGGTATGTCGAAAACTGGTTTTGCGTAAAAACTCCCGTTTTTCCCAAATTTTTTTATGGTTTTTCCCGTCGCATTTAAAAAATATTGGAAATTTTTTACTTTTGACCCCCCAAAGTACCAAATAGATTCACTTTCCTTTCAGAAAAGTTGCTACATAAGGCAATCGAAGCATTTTTACTGCCCCAAAACGTGTCGACAGACACAAAAAAAAAAAAAAAAAACACATTGTAAAATCAATACATTCTTCACTCCGTTCAGAATCTAAAAAACACACATCATTGTAAAATCAATATATTCTTCACTCCGTTCAGAATCTAAAAAAATTATATAAATAAAATAGAATTAATAAATAAATTAAAGTTAAATATTTTTCTTTTTCATTTTCTTTAGGTTGCAATATAGTAAATGTAAATACCCCAGTAAATACTGTTCAAATGAAAAAATATCAATTAGTTTCAATTAATTTATGACTGATTAAAATGTTTATATGACAAGTTACGTCAATGAATATTATTGTATAAATAATATTTATTAATTAATAATTATTATAATCAATGGTATAGTTATACATTTGAAAACAATGGCAAGTATAAAAATAAATACGTTTGTCTATAAAATAGATACACAGATATTTTTGCAAACTAAATGTAAATGGTAAATCTGTCAGTTATTTTACGTAAAATATTGTGCTTATACAACTATAACTATTAAACTTATGTGTATAGGGATAATTCATTAACATTATCGGCCATATCACCGATTGATGTCAAAGATTTGACGTATACGTTCGGATGTCGACGACAGCGTGTTGGCTCGTGCGATGTTCGAATAGCATTATATTGTTTTTATTCTTGAATGTATGTATTCAGTGTGTGTTTTTTTATTATTAGCCAGGTGATCTCAATAGTGGTGAGATCCTGGACGAAATAATTATTAATCAGTTTTTTATAATTTATTGTGATATTTTTAAAAGTGATTTGTATTCAATAAACAATTTGTGCACCGAACCACGTGTAATATATTTGATGTTTACGCTACATATGGTAGAAAATTTATTTTCTAGACTTTATTGTATTGTTATATAAAAAATATACACAATTAGGCAGACAGTAGCTTTAATTAAAAAATAGTTCATGGGTAAGCGGGTAAGTAAAATATTATGGCAGCAATGCGACATTTGCGTGTACGAATTTTATATAGACACGGTAGTAGACGAAGGTTTAGACAATAATAAACATCGCTCTCGGATCCGGATGTCTAATGAGCACAATCGTCGATTACGAATAGGGGCGCGGCTTAAACGTCGCGCGCTTGCGGATCGCGAAAACACCTAACAGCGCATTCTAACGGTCATTGTTCGCTTTCGTTTCCCCGTGTGGCGTCCTCTTAAGTAGTATATTTATGTGGTATCAAGGACTGCAAGTCATACATTATAGTTTACTAAGTCAGAAGTCTTTTGGAAGTCTGTTTGTAAAACATCCATCTGCGATCGTTGGTGAAAGGCATTAAAAATAAAATGAGTACATAAAATATTACAAAATGTAATAAAAGGACCTGGGTAGATATATCTAGTATACAGTATACTGTATTGCTTTTTCAAAATTTTCAAAAATGATGAGGGTTTTTTTTTAAAATGATAACTCCACATTTTTGACATGTTGTAATAAAAGGTTTTTAGATTCAAGTTTGAATTTTGTGCATAAAAAAATTAAATTTTTTATGAGCATAGACACTAGGATTTGATTTATAAATGGGATGAACTTGTTAATTTTGGAAAAAAAGAGTATTTTTTAAATCCTTGGAAAAACCAATTTGGCTAATTGTGGCAATGTATTTATACACTGCGTTCAGATGATTCGATATTTTGACCGATAGTGCGTTATTTTTCGTGTGTGCTACTGTCGAATTGCTAGTAGTCGTTTACAAATGTTCCAATTACAGCTTATTTAATTTAATAATTACTTATTATATTTTAAATTACAAGAGAGTAAATGGATAATCGAAGTACAATGGATGATATGAATACAGATATACTTATATCATTGGTCGAAGCAATGACCTGAATTATGGGATAAAATATTCGAAAATAATTAAAACACTTTGTTTCGTCCTGTCGTAATTGACACATAAGTGTATTAAAAGTGCCCAAATATTTCTTTGTCCCACATTAGGATGTACCCAGAATCTTCGATTTGAAATCTGTTGCTGTTGATGATACTTAGTATTAGTGTATTAATATAAATTTATTCAAGTCCATCTTCACGCGTTTTGATGCGCATACCATACGATTGCAATTGAAAACCGTGTACGTTGTAAGGTTGAGTACGGTGTACAGTTAAATGACCGTACCGTCTGAACACTCCAATCGAAAGACACCGAATTGAGTGAACGGGCATGAAGATGGACTTGAATACATTTATATTAATATACTGATATCGCAAGTATCGTCAACAGCAACGGATTTGAAATCGAAGATTCTGGGTACATCCTATTGCGAGACAAAGAAATATTTTGGGCACTTTTAATACACTTATGTGTCAATTACGACAGAACGAAAGAAAATGTTTTAACTATTTTCAAAAATGTTATCCCACAATGCAGATCTTGCTTCGACCAATGATAGAAGTATATCTGTATTTATATCATCCATTGTACTTCGATTATGCATTAACCGACTTGTAATAAAAATTGTAATAAGTAATTATAATTAAAATAAATAAGCTGTAATTGGAACATTTGTAAACGACTACTAGAAATTCGACAGTAGCACACACGAAAAATGACGCACTATCGGTCAAAATATTGAATCGTCTGAACGCAGTGTATATAAATACATTGCCACGATAAGCCGAATTGGTTTTTCTACCGTACGACCGAAAACGATTTGCAATGATAAAACCGAATGGCAAAATCGACCTAAACGGTAATTTTACCAAATACTGTACAATGCCGTAACGTCTGAACATATGTATTTAAATTATATTGACACTGCCTTATACGGTAAAATCAACGATACGGCAAAACTGCCGATTCGGGATCATGTGACCGGCTCTTAAATTAAAAAATTCAAATGGTATGAAAATGTGTATACTTATGTAATAATAACCAACTAAAATACATAATTCAAATTTCAGGGCTTTTTCACAAATATATTGAGTTTTCTCATTTATTTATTTTATTTTTTTTATTTATTTATTTATAATAAACGGGATAAACCCTTTTGAAAATACAGTAGAAGTGAATGACATAATATTAAGTAATTATCAGTAGTAACATATTATAAACTATTTTCATACAATTGAAAGATAATATAAATAGAATCAATAATAATAATAAAGAACTTAGATTTACAATAAAAATACCAGTAAATCAAGAATAATACAATAATAACAATAATATTAAAATAATAACAAATGATAATCGAATATAAAAATTAATTTGCAATTGAATTTAAACCTTAACGTTTACAAATTGTACAAGTATATAAATAAATATACGCTTATTAAACAACTACTAATAACTTATGTATTTATTAATGTTATTAATGTTATTTATTAATCAGTATGAATTAGATTACCTTTTAAACAACAGAAGCTTAATAACTATAGTTATGAAGCTTCTGTTGTTTAAAAGGTATAACTTTAAGGTATAAGCTATAAGTTATAAGGTAATAATTGGCGTTCATTGATCTTTGCATAGTAAGATAATTCTGAAGTTTCACAAATGTGTAAACAAATCCATCACCAGGAAGAGATAAAAATCATCTAATTAATACCGATTTACTCTTATTATATAAGCCATTAGATTTCAACCTCGTGTACGTATTTTATCAAATACCTAATCCTGTGTACTCGTTCGTTATTTTCTAAACTTCAATAAGCTATAACTTAACTAGGTTCTCGTATACGGCATAACGAGGATCGTGTCAAACTATAAAACCAATTTTTGGATTTTCAGTTGCAATATTTCAAAATTTTATAAATAATGGTCGAAATTTCATAAAAGCAACTGCTTTAACACTTACCTCGTTATTGAATATCGAATCAATTAATGACTTACCGTACGTTAATACATTCAATAAGAATTTTGATAATTAATCTTACTCGTAAGTTTTCATAAACGGTAACTTTTTATCAACCGTTCATTTTCGGCTCTAACTTCTAAAATTTTGTTTTCTGCCGATATTCGTTTTTGGATCTGTTTATCTAATAACATCTTGAACATGCGTCGATTCTTAGTAGAACTATTTTCTGTAACGATAAGTGTCAAACTAAACTAAACTAGTGTATTTACTAGGTATATTATGCATCATTCTTTGTCCATCATTTCAAATATATTGTATATGTCGTTCTCGTCACTTACTTAATTCTGCCAATTCTTTGTTTTTGATCGCCAAGACAGTATCAAGCGTCGCGAAAATATGAACAATATCATATTTATATCTTGTTGTATTTGATTTTAAAGATGCGAATTTTGTTTTAGCTAAATCCAATAATGGCGTGTATCTGTACATAAAAAGCCGAACAGTATTAAACATTACGTTTTTAATGAGTACGCTCACGCTGCATAGAGAATCCAATCGTTTAAGAGAATCCAATAGATTATTTATTTGCTCTTATCGTTTTCAATAAATCAGGAGACGTGGAACGCGAATAATGAAATCTAACATTTTAAAACCGTTTAGATCACGCGAAATAATTGTTTTGCTGTCCGAATCACATTCCAAATATGAAACGGGGACGCACCGAATATGTATCCAAGGGCTAGTAATTTGGTCAATGCTCAACGCGACGCTTTGTTGATTGCCTTTCGAATGTCCATATGACATAAAATATTTTTAACAATTTAGTCGAAAACGAGATAACTGATTAGACGATGCGATTAGTGGATGTAGCTATGTTTAATGCAGTTTCACATTATTGTCTGAAGTTCACTGCACAACGAATTGTGTATAATTGCAAGTGCGAGAAAATCAGTATTTATATACTAGTAGATTCACTCTACTTCGGCACACTTATATGAAATATTATTTTGTTAGACCATACTTTTATTGATCACATTTTCACTTGGAGCTAGAGAAAACATTTGAACGCGGATTTTGATACAGTAGTCTTATGAATCGTAATATTTTTTTGTCCATATTTTTGGTGAAACACCACCGGCATTGAACGTGTTAAAAACAATTACACTTATCGATTAATTAATCGATAAAACCTAACCTAATAGAAATTGATATTGAACCTTATATAATCTTTTTCGCGATGTAATTTATTGTTTAGAAATATGACCTATATGACGACTGGATGTATAGATGAGTTCTAAAATGTATAATATAATCGATTTAGTGTTTAGGACTTGACGATATCGCATCTACGGGACAGATGTTACATTTATTACATTTCAACATTCTGGCACAATATGATGGTAGAACTGAATATTATTTAGCAGTGCACATTACTTTTCGAATAATTTTGCACTTTGGTTAGCGATCTTTCTGTGGATAAATGCTAACTCTTGGAACAATAGCGATTGGAATCCATAATTTTGGATTTTCAACATCAGTACATCTACATTGTAACGGTTTGTTTTTAAGCGAGTGTTGTGTCCAAATTTTTCCAACAATTCAGCGACGATATCTGTATGATGGCATAAAAAAAAAAAAATAATAATAAATAAAAGAAACCACTGTAGTCATCGAGAAAACTTATATATATTATATTAATTCGACGGACCAGATATCCCATAAAGATATACCTTGGATGGACGAGTAATTCGAATCGCCCGATGCCATTTCCCTCGAATCATCATCCTCGTCGAAGTACGTCTGTACACCAGTCGTCTGGTGATAACACGTATTCGTCTGTACGCTTATCGATTCGCCGATCAAGGAGTCCGTCTGGACACCGATAGAGGAGTCGGTTTGCACATCCACCGATTCACCGACCGAAAAGTCGGTCTGGACACCTACATGCTCGCTGATCGAGGAACCGGTCTGGACGCGTGCAGGCTCGTCGATCGAGGGGTCGGTTTGGATACCGACGGTACAAACGGTCGTCGGTCGTACCGGGTCGCAGTGGCAATCGTCGAACACCATGCTGCTCATAGTTGCGGTGAAACGCCGTTCGTGTTTGTCCGCATTCGAAAGGCCGTTGATCTGTAGACGATAAAATGTTCGCGGTGCTTAGTTCGGACACGTTTCGGAAGGAAGGAGGAGGGGGGATGTGGCGCAACACCCGATCCGTGTGCCTTCCGCGGAAGAATCACGGAAGATCCCGGACGTACCCGAACTACGACAGCTCGTTAAAACACGGGTGGGCACGTACCTGGACGAATTCGCTCAGCGACCGGCAAACGAGCCGGAACAACGTGCGCGCCGTCAGCGGTCGGACGTCGCGTTTGCCGGCCACGTTCCGCAGCTGCGACACCCAGCGGGCGCAGCACTTCACGTAGGCCCTGATCGTGACCGCGTGCGCGTCCGCAGTCTTCGTGGCGTCCGACAACTTGGATACGACGTCCTTGTACCTCGCCACCAGCTCCGCCGACAGCCGCTTCGAGTTTTCGTACGACCGTTGCGTTCTGTGCAGCTCGCGCTTCAACTCTTCCGACTCGTTGACCACCTTGATGATCGTCGCCGATTTCTCGTCGCATTTTCCCTGATCACCGACGCGCATTATCTGCCGAACACGGTTTTCACGCGGCTTTTACCCAAACCCCTTTTACGCGCGTCCGGCCGCGTTTCGTTTTCACTCACTTTCAGCGTCCGAATAACGTCTTGGTATCCTTGCACAATCGCGTTCGGTCTGCCGTTGCTTCCGGTCCCGAAATACCGGGCCGCGGGCTGGACGGAGTACTCGGATCCCTGGCGTGTGTGCTGTCGTTTCGACGCGAGCAACCGTACGCAATGACATCTTATTGGTTCCTCGGCTCTCGAACGCCGCGGCTGCGATCCTGCGTAATCGTTTACCCTACGCGCCACGTCTGCTTTTTTCCTAAAAATATTCGGTTCCAAAACGCTTAAAAACGCTCGTAGAAAACATTTCAAGATCACGGTTGCATCGAACATTTTTCTCGATGTTTTTTTTTTAAACGTTAAGCACTTAAAATTTTGACGTTTACAAAACGATGATTTCTGAACACAATTGAAAACAGATACTTCTGTGAATATTATTTTATTTACTTAATATTAACGTTGTTGTTGCTATGGAAAATTATATTAATCATCGGGGCCAATAATGTATTATTTTTTTTTATTTATTTATATTCCTCTTATCGGCTTTCGTTCTTATCAAGAATAGTTAAAACATGTATTAATGATTCAGAAGTAGTATGAAAATCATTATTACCATTTTCTGTTATATCCGATTAAATACTATTGTACGGATTGGTAGTTTTTGAAAATTAAAATGTTTTATAACTGATGGATACAGTACAGCAAAGTTTCTATAACTTCGTTTATAACTGTTCGTGGTAATGAATTATTTTTCTAGTGTACTGTAATATTCAGTCTCATTGGTGAAAATACAATTTATCCATTCAGTATTGATAAAGTATGTTGTCACATCAAACATTCAATATTTTATTCTTAATATTGTTCAACAACCTTTGGACGAAAAAAATGATGATTTAAATAAACTTTTGAGAATTGTTCTGCTAACTTATATGCATTTATATATTATTGTATTTAGCAAACTTTTGTACAACATTTTAAAAAATAATAGCCAAAATATAATTACTTTTCTTTGAAAGAAGGATATCGTGAGTTAACATCTTCAAACAAATTATTTTTCAAATTACTCGTGATCGCTTGCTCCAGATTAATAAACAAAATCAAATCATTTCTTTTTTCAGCTATGTCTAACATTTTTTTGGGTGTTACAAAAACTTTTAATTGTGGTGGTGGTAGAATCTTAAAAATAATATCTTAAAAAAGAAAAAAATATTCGGTATTTTATAACACTTACTTTTGAAAGTACACATATAGTTATATGTTTATCCTGGATCCAGCAAATATTTTGGCTATTAGTGGTTTCACCTTAGACCAATCTAGTCCATCTGTATCACAACCGATTCGCAAAATAGCTCTCATTTCGTCAATGTCATTTCTTTAACTTTTACAAGAAGTGACTTTAAAGAATTCAACAATGATAACATTGTCGAATGACCATTGAATTGTTTTTTTTTTGACTTTTTTGTCACTAGATAAAATGCATTTTCTTTTCTGTTATTAACAGACTCCAACTTTACCCACTGTAAGATTTTGGTTAATAGGTTGGCCAATACCACCAAAATAACGTCTAAATGAAGAGAAATATTATTGTTTTGATCAATGTTAATTCAAAATATTTTTACTTGAATTGCACTGCAACATGCGTAAATCTTCGGTTATGCAATTCGCTAAATAAAATTGATAATTTACCAATTTCCAACTCCTAAAACTTCTATTTTAAGCACACTTGGTTTTTCCTGAAATTCTTTACAGTTATCATTACACGGAATCACGTTATTTTGTTTGATGTCATCACAATTTACATGCATTTTTAAATTTAGCAATTTAATTCTTGAAGACATGTTTATTTGATAACTGGCATTAACACTAGATTTAAATTAAGTAGAAAATGAAATTGTCATATATTTATGCACCAGAAGACATATAATTCTATTTTTTTAACCTATTTCGAGATCCAACAACGGCTTTGACCATTAGTGGTTCTATTATTGGTTCTACACTTGAATGATTCGGTAATTTCAGTAAAATTTCACTTTTAAAAATCATTCTAAAGGATAAAAAATGATTAAGGATTACAAACTGTGAAAATTAAATAAAATCCATACTTCTGGCCACACATCATTGATTCTAATTGTTCGGCACGTTTACGTTTTTTTTGCTCAATTTTATCACTTGATTTCCATTAATCCAAGGCATAATTCAATGATAGTGAATGATAATTTAACAACAGAAATTTAAAAAAAATTAACATTTTAATCATACCTATATTTTGGTTATTCTCAAACTCTTTTTTTTTTTTTTTTTAATTGGTATATTTTCACTCTAATATGTGAATTACTTTGCATGATTGTAGGATATTTCTCCGTCCTATAATCATTTTAAAGTAAATTAGAAATTTCAAATCTATTACTTTCTCAGTCACAATGCCTTAAATTAATTTTAATGATGATTTTAAAGTGTGAAATATGAATAATACTTGTTATGTTGTTTATAAACAAAATTAAAACCAATTTACAATAATTATTGTCATTGTGAATCATTTCTGATATATTAAGTAAAAACTGCTAAAAACTATTTCAATATATTTTATAAAAACGAGACCGCTTTGGGAGCTTTTAAGTGAAAACTGGAAGGAATGTTAATCTTAAGAGAGCCACGAAAATAGTTATTAGACATCAATAGTATATCATAATGTTTCGAAATACGAGATCAGAAGAAAAATAACTAAATTATTGAATTCATGATTGGTTCTATTCTATATAACTAATGACCAATTAATAAATTACCTCATAGTATGTTTGTCTATTTTAATTCCACTCATATTATTCAAATTAATTGTAGTATTTATTACTAAAAAGTCAAAATTGTTTTGTTGAATTTGAAAAAAATTTTATAGATTTTAATACATGATTTTACTCAATTATTATTCTACGATGCATTATGTAATTAATTAGTTATTATCCTAATTTTAAACAGGTTTGTCTATGTGAATCAGTCATATCAGATATTACAATTTGAATTGAATGATATCATATAATTTATGCAGCCTTCTGTAAAATAATACTTTTAAAAATATTCTACTTCTCAGACTTCTCCTCAGACTGAATATATTTGTTTTACTCTGGTCTACTTAAACTTAACTTAAAGCGTTGTATAGGTTATATATCATAGTCTTATAATTCGAGTATTTGTTTTGCAATTTTCGTGATAAATTAATATGATCATCCTGCTAGGAGTGGTCTTAGATTTCATACAAAATATTGGTCCTATATAATTTTCTTATTTACGTGGTATTAGGATTATGTACAGAAAATTACAGTAAGAAATTCACATCGAAAGGAAAATGTTCATAAATGTAGTGATACTATCCATATAAATGATTATGTTATTTCCGTACTCATCAGAGTGGTCGTTTTGTATTAATAAAAAAAAAAAAAATGAAAATATCAAAGTAGATTTTCGGTATGAAATGAAAGTTTATTTTGTATGTTAACTTTTGTAAAAAATTTACAGGAATCTATATATAGTAAGTGTACTATAACGATTCAATAATACTTGAAATATTGAACGAATAAGAATGTTGGATGCACAGTAAAATGGAAAAGTTGTTTGCGGTACGTGTTTTTGGTCTGGATCTACGATACATTTAAATGATAAATAGTAATAAGAAACAATGACACATGAACTTGGGAAATCATCGGTAAATTGAACTAAGCGTATAATCTTAAACTTATTAGCAGTTGCATACAATTACTGCGGTAATGATTTAAAACAGTTATATCGAACATTCGTTGTCACACCTAATGATAACCGTTGTTCGATATAATTTTTCTTAGAAAAAGAATACGGTCAGCAAAATAGCTCGAAAGCTGGAGGACCAAAGACTACGATGGTAACGAATACGTTTTCCGGGTCTACAAAATAAAGACAGGTTCGGAAGTTGGGATCCACGTCCTCCTTTATAAGACGGATTATTGATTCTCAATATGATAGTTCCTTATATGCTGCTGAATAACGAATGACCAAATTTTATTTTCAATTCATAACGTTAGCAAAAATTAATTGGTATCCATAGTAAAGAATGCATGCTTTGTAAATTCTTAAAACGTTTTTAGCCAATACAGAAGAAAATATTTTAATGTAATTTGCATTTATAATGTATATATATATATATATATATATATATATATATATATATATATATATATATATATATATATAATATAAGCTATATCAGAACTGCACTATGTGTAAGTATTTTTTACTATTCCATTTAAAATCTTTAACACAGTATTATGTATGACCATTGATAGCACTTAAATATTGAAATTAATTAATAAATATATATTTAAAACTATGATTTTATTATCTTACCTTTGCTTAAAATAATAACAAGATTTGAGGCATTAATTAAATCTTCAGAAACTTTTTGAATATTTCTTGAATCGGGGAAGCTAATTGGAAATAGTGGAAATGTTTTGGCGGCTAAGAATAAAGATATAGATGATTTAAACTATATAATTCAGAATGAGATTATTGGTACACTGCTTTCATTTAAATCTATTGACTGTGTAACAAATAAAGATTAGGCCACAAACTATCCAATTTAATTTTTAAACTTCTTGGATGTGCCTAGCTTAGCAACGCGCAATTTTCGACTAAAGTTTGGCTCCATAGTAATCATGTTTAGAATCATAAACCAACCAAAACTGTGCAACGAAACGCGTTTGGTGGTAAGTAAATTGATGAACATATGATTTACGCCATAATATTCAAAGGAAAATTCGAAGATAAAGAAGTTCTCATTTCGAGGATCCCGATGATCACAACCTATATGCCGTTTAAGTTTTAAAAACTTCAATTTCCGATCCGTCTTGTATTCGCCATGACCATTAACAAATCACAAGGTCAATCCTTAAAAGTTTATGGTCTGAATATAGAAAATCCATGTCTTTCCCTTGGTCAGTTATATGTGGTGTGTTCGCGGATCAGAAAGTGTTATTTGTTCTTGCGCCTGATAATACAACGAAAAATGTCGTCTATCACAAGGTGCTTCACCGAATAGTGCAATACATGCACCAAAATACATGGCCAATAAAGAATATTCAAAATATGTGATTTTTTAAATCAATAAATAATAAAACCAAAATCCAAAATCTGCTCATTTCTCGCTTCTAAGGCGGAACAAAGTTCACCGGGTCAGCTAATTTCAAATAAAAATAATGCAATATTAAATACATTACATGATAAAAATCTTCAGTATTGTATAAAAAATACATATATCCATATAGGTGTATTGTGTTATGCGAGTACTTATATACTTGTAAATATTTTTTTCTTTTGTAATATATACATTAAAACCGTACGAATGATGAAAAAACGTAAGTATTTAATATACATTTTGAGTTTTAGAGTACCTATAAATAAAACATTCACTGGTTGTGTGTGTGTGTATTTAATATAATATTACTTAATAAGTACTGCAGTAATTGATCAAAACCGACAGTGTGTAATTATAATAATCAACTGCGCATGTACAGACAGCACTCATCGTCCGTTCATAATATTATAATCCTAATATTATTTTATATATAGCAATTAATTAAAAAATTTTTTTACGATTTTACCAACATAGGTAATTAATTACTATTTATGTAAGCGTACGATATTACATTGATGGTTGAAATTGCGTAACTGTGTTATGTTATGTACACCAACACATGTTAGTCAATTTTTAAAACTAAAAACACTTTTCTCTGTTTATTTTGTAAAACGTTTTCCGTCACACTAGAAAATCGACTTATGTACGAAATTTTTTTTTCGTTTTATGAAATATGAGCGCAGATATCTTCATTGGTCAGCACTGCCGGTTCTAATGAAAAAAATAAATGCTTATATATAATACAAATTTGGTTTACTTGTTTAGAAGTTACTTCGTGTTTTGGGAACATTTATTAAAATATTTTTGAAATTTTGCCGTAAGTATACAAATATAAAAATATTCAGTATTTTACTCTCGCTTCATTTAGATAGGTACATAATTGCGTTTGAATTTCCAAATCTGTCAAAAAGTGAACTAAAAAATATTCTTTCGCTTTATAGGGTTATAGATCCACCACAGTTTTGGATTTTGAGATAGATGTATGAATTCGTTCAGTTTTTGGTTACGTATGAGTAAATATTATGATTCGTTTTATACGTTGAAATTAATAATTACCAATTCAAGTGAATGCAAATCAATTTAATGTAAATAAATAAAAACAAATATTATTGTAAAATATACGACGATCGTGATTTTTTTTTTTTTATTTACATTTTTATACTTCGTGATGGTAATTGCTCTAATTTAAAATAGTAAAATATCTCCTGCGTCAGATTGAGTAATTCATCATCTGTGTTATATATACATGAATATAATTAATTAAAGGTTACTTGTTTAAGTACTACATATTATTTTATTACGTCGTTTTATATTATTATCTCATTGTGTAAAGTTATATTATGCCATCAGAACCATACATAATTGTATATATTTATTTCAATTGTTATGACTGTTATGAGATTACTTATCATAGAATTTCTACAATAAACGCATAAACGAATAAAATTATATAACGGTATTGCGGAAACGAGAAAAAGTGTTTCAGTGTGTACACAAGTTGACGAAAAACTATATGAAAGGCGAGTCTGATTTGAAAATATTTAAGACAATTATAAAACATTTTTGAAAATACGAGTATATATATATATATACAGCAGAATTTAAAAATAAATATCAATATTGAAGTACATGTTTTTTGTAAAGTTATATTAACACTTGAGAGTCGTCAAACGCATAACCCACTGGCTTCTTCATGAATACGATGCAATAAAATTTATTTATCATTTACCTTCTTTGTAAATTGACATTCTTTAACTTTTTTTTTTTTACTTTTATGTTTAGGTTTGTATATTTTTATATATTTTTTTTTATTTAACTTTTTTTTTTTTATTTTCACTGTAACAATTATTACCACGTTGTAAACAAGATAACTCGTGGGTATCCACACGAATTTTCAACTCAATAAGGACTAGTTATGTTTTCCGACGTTAAAAAAATAAAAATATGTGTGCGTTCGCGTCGCAGTGCACACGTGTGGAAAAATGCGTTTTTCCCCGCACGGTGTTTTTCTCGCGGCTCGTGTGATACTTTATATGGGTCAACTGTACCACAAAGTCGTACCAGTGATCCGCATAACAATAATAATAATATAATTCATGTTGCACACACACACACGCTATGCTAAAATATACATTTACGACGCACATTAACGCCGTAAAGTCGTAAATACACGTAATAACATCCATGGGCATACAATGTACAGGACTACGAAACGGACGTGTACACGTACGGCTAAACGAACTCGACCGGAGCTCGCGTCGTCACGATTCGACGAGATTACAATGCTACGCTGCGATAGACGACGGACGTTTTATGATGTACAAAAACTCGGCACATCATCGCAGCGCGCGCACACGCGATACGTGCCGACACACGTCGCCTTCTCCGCCCGTACGGCATATCCGTCGTCGGCGGCTACGATAGCAATAATAATATGCGCGCGCGTATGTGTTATTTGTGTGTTAACGGCGCGTGGGCGCGTCGCGCTCGGAGTTACAAACACCGTGGAGGGAAGAACAAAATGAATAATAAAAAATATGAAAAATGGCCGCCGATTTATGGACCCATGTGTTGGTACGTGCGCGTAATATATACGATTTTACCGGTCCCGCATAGAGCTCATCGGTTTTGTCTCCGGACAGGGCGCGACTGCTACGTGTACACTTAATGCACACACGCACACACTCACACATTTAGGTACGTTTTTATGTAGAGGGTGTTCAGGATTTGGTGTTGTTAATTTTTTTTTTTTTTTTGTGTACCTACAGTGACTTCGGTTCGAGATTACGTTCAACCGCGGTGTACATGGGTTCATTACGATGTGCGAAACGATAATAATTATAAATTGGTTGGTTAAATGAAGAGTTTTTAAGATTTATATCCTTGCATCACACTCACACATAAGTTTGTTATACTTCAGCGGCGTACACTTTTCAAATCCTTAAAGCCACTATCTGCCAAAGAGTTTTGCTTTGAAATAGGTTTTTCGACCGCCAACGTTTGTTAAAAAAAATTCTGATCTGTACGTAACGTTTGAAAAACAATAGCAAATAAATTCGCATTTGATTTTTAAAAGATGATCACAAAAACCCTCCCCAAAATAATATCGAAATATTTGAATTTATTAAATTATATTAGATTGTACTAATAGTCATAAAATTCTGACGCTTTCTATATTGTGCACAATATACATACACATACATGTATGCCTATTCATCAGAAGACTGTTGTACATGCAATTCTGATCACCCTGTATAATATAATAAAGTGTTATTACTTATGTACCGGAGCGCGGCATATCTACACACACACACACACACATATATGTATTTATATATTTTATGGACAAATGTATTATAGGTACCTATTATGTACGCACGCGTTTATATTTATTATAATGTGTACGACGATTGGCCAATTAATTCGGATCACGACCATTGGATCACGACCTCCGGTTCTCATTACGGGCGGACACGACGACCCGTCCACGCAGATATTAATATATATATATTATAGGTTCATTTATACGTATGCAACGTGTACACTGGTACGCGCGTGTGTGCGCGCGTATAAATGCGGACGCATACAGGTATACACCAACGTGGGTCCGAGAGGCGGCGAAAACAACAACCTCCTGCGATGGTCATTATATTTTATATACTATTATTATGTGCCCACAAGATTTTATGTGTACAAAAAATATAACACGACGCTCTGAAATACATGCAACCGGAGTGTATTATATACAGGTAATACGCGGTGGGAGGAGACACGTACACACACACACACATATATATATATATAAAATACTAAATATACTTTGTCTTCGTATATAAATATGTGCTTTTGATACTTCGATAGTGGTCATTGAATATATATATATAGTAATTTACTAAGAACTGACGAGTGATTTTGTTGTACATTATATATTTGCTTGTTGCGCGTGGGAGTGACCGAAAGAAAATTTAGATGCGGAACGGGAGAGAGCTACGCTATATTCGATTTCGATAAAGCTATCTAACCTAACCTGTTCGACCGTGGTCGCAGAGTGGTACGCCAGATGCTTGCACGTTTCGTCGAAAATTTAAATTTATATTATGTAACAATAATAACACACGTGTTAATACCAGTATGTATATCACGTAGCAGTCGTCTTTGTATCGTACATTAAATTATAATACGAGTTTTCGCTCGCGTAATTACAGATAATATCCCCTTCAAGGGATGTCGGACGTTATTGGTATAATAACAATAAAACAACGATACATACCAAATCTAATATGTACGGTACATAATTCCTCCACGTTATAACATCTAATGAGGTGTTGCGCTAACCTGGATATTTCATCTTCCCTCGTTTGGTATACCGTAAAACACATAAATATACGTTCTGCTATCACGCGTGCGCGCGCTTCATTATTTTCATCATACATGCTTATTCATTAATTATATTCTTTATAACCTATTTAAAATTAACTATACATTATTATACATGCGTATGGATTATGTTTTATCTGTTTGATCGATTATCGTTCCTGCACCGATCACGATCTAATATACCTCATCCATTACCAATAGTAGTGTAGCCTCATTGTATCTCAATTTTCTTTAAAGTTGTGGGTGGATCATATACAGTGGCGTGATGAACTTTCTACACCTATGAGACCAACAACATTTGAGATATCCACCACTAGGACCAGTGGTAGGTGGTGGTAGTGGTGGTGGGGGAGGATTTCTAAACATTTAAAGAATCATTGTATCATGCCAAGCGACCAAGTACCGTACACCCGATTTGAATGTACGTACCTATCTGAATAATTAGCATTTATTATTATATTAAATGTATGTTTTATGCATATTGTAATGTTATTATTATGTTTGTGTTACAGATTTGCATGAACCATCTATCGAACTATTGAGAGGCCATCAAAAATTCCTTCACCGCGCCATCGATTTTACACACACACATATTTATTTATATACATATTATACGTAGATATATTAGGCTAATACATTTGCATACTACTATATTATATTTCAATCTGGGGGAAAATAAGTTATGCCAAATGTTGAATTATTTTTTAATCTTGCAGTAACATTCAATTTCTAAACTTTACAACCAACCTATGGACTGCAATATGAGACTTGTTGACTGTTCTATTTGTTTGACTATTGTTATACGATGATTTGATCTGCTTTTAACAACGTTTAAGTTCACCGGTTTGGTCAGCCAAGCGAGGTATAGATATTTTATATCTTTGTTGATCTTTTAGACAATAAACATGCACACTGACATTTATCACCGTGCACAATATCATATTTTATAACCTACTATACGAGGTTAGATACCAAAAGTGTGATACCAGCAATTTCATGGTTATATGAGTTACCTATGTACTGTATATATATACAATATAGTATTTTTACATTACAGATATGGTATACACTGTAAATAGGAACATATAATACTACATTCAAACTTTGTTTATTCTGCATGTGTACTAGAGAGATAATTGAATCTATTACGGTACGTGCATACATACTTATTAAAAATCACTCTTTCCCTACTACAGATCTCTATTTGTAGGATTAATAATGATTCGAATTGCTTATTTGTTCCCATTTAAAGTTGATGAAAATGCATCTTCAAATAATTTAACTTATAATCAAATAACAAAACCATGCGTGATATTAAAAATACTTTAACCTTCTTTGAAATTATATATGTTTTATTGCATCCTATCGCATTTGATAAATTGAAATTATTTATGGTGTATAAAATTATGTATGCGTATAACGTCTAATAATAAGATAACTTAATTTTACTCACATAACTTTGCTCGTCATGTTTACAATTTTCATACGAACATGTATACATGTGTATACACAAAAACGATATAATAATCATAAAATAAGTCTGCTTTAAAGTAAAAAATTAAAAAAAAAAGCTAATCTGTTACAGTTATACAATATAAATATGGTAACTATTATAATACATGTATATATAAATATATATATATATATATATATATATGATTCGAAATATTATTATAACTTTGAAACCTCAGCTTAAGTACGTATAATAATTATTATAATTATATACACCACGTGGTCTAAATTATAAACTGTTTATTAAACTTTTATCGCATGGAAATCTTGATTTTGTTTTGAAAAGAATGACTCACATAAAAAATATGACTTGTTCATAAAAATAATACATACTTAAAAAGTTTTATCGCGTGACTTTAATGCAATAGATAAAAAAAATAACCTATCCAGTTATCCAGTTATTTTATCAAGATACGCGTGTGGTTAAATGTGTGTGTGTGTATGTATTTACAAAGTCCCACAGTCATAACTATATAATTGGATAAACTACAAAATTGTAGGCGTTTCCTTTTATACATTAAGATCTTAAATATTATAGTTTCAGTAACCGCGGAAGACTGCATTCTATAATATTATACGTATAGAGTATGTCATTAAGCATATAACGAGAAAACGCTTTTCTCGAACAGAATGTATAACGGTTTTCCTATTTTATTTGGCATTAGTTCAAAGTATTTGTGTAATATTTATACACACATACACATGTAAATTTATTCGTACAAACAGAAGAAGTGTTGAATGTATACTCAAAATTGATCGCATATACTGTTTATATGTTATATTATACGTGTGATAAAATCTAATATAGAAAAACTCAAGTTACACGCCTCGTGTCAGAATTTTTTTTGTTTTTGGTTTACAAAAACCAACGATTATAGTTTTTTTCTTTTGCGGTTTATTTTCGCTGTTTTACCTCTTCTCGTAGTTCACTCTTACTTGCAATAGATCAAACATTTCGTTGAACACCAATGGTCAAAGATATCAATATAAGAATGAAAGTTTCAAATTCTATTACTCGGGCCATTTCCGAAGTGACCTAATCGTTTCCCGGGTATATGATGTTTATCAGCTGACATTGTATATATGTACGTAGTCCAGTGATCTGAAATGTGCAGTACACGCGCTTCACAAAACAATCCTACAATATTATACAGGTGCTACAGGTTTTTGAACAAGTGAAGTTACCTATTTGCATACATGTGTTTTATTCTCGAGTTGATTTCTTATCTAGGCTGAAATCGGTTATTTTCAAATTCCAAAATTTTACGCGGTTTCGTATAAACGAAAAACACGCCATTAGGCGACAATTAGATAATGTACGTAATAAAGTTTACGTAGATTTATATACGCATGCGCACCAAGAACTTCCGGTCGGAAGTCAACGGTTCGTCGGTTTCGTGCTGGACAAATATTTCATATATACGTAAAAAATGTGTGTGAATGTGTGTGTGTGGACGACGGTAAAACCGGTAAAAGTGTATATTTATATACGCACACGGTGTGATTTGATTTTCCCCTTTCAACGTTCTAGAAAACGACTTTTAAAGAAACTCGACGAATTAACATTTTAAGTGTTACTAGCTGATTTTCTAACGCTGTCACGTTTTTTCGTGAGTGCGTACCTATATCTGACTTGCCCGTTGTCTTTGTGTTGCTCAAATTATGTAGCAATAGAAAATCATACCCGCGTGCAGTGCACGCACATTGCCGACACACAAGCTGATACATAGCACATACATAATATATATGCATATAAATCTGTATTAATGAATTGTTCGTTTCCCACAAAACCCGCCCACCGTCCCTCTTTCGTTAAAACCAAACACGTTCTTGGTGCGCCCCATCGTACATTTCACCGCTCAAATTGGATTGCAAAGTCTCTATTAAAAATACGAATCTACACTGTCTTGTATTTGCTCATCGACTGACGCGCGTTCATGATGGACTGCAGTGTTACTTTCTGTGTTAGAATAGTATGCCAACCCGTGTAACTGTGTTGTACGTTAAAATGTATAAAATGCTATGCGCGTTCTACACGTATTTTCAGCCGCGGCGCGAGTGTATACCTAACTAAACATTAAACAGTTTGAGAATAATCATTTTGTCAACAAAGCGGCGAACGTTCAATTATAGAACTAGTCACGGTGAGTATTGGAGAACAGAAAAAACAAAAATTTCGTCACAACAATACGAAAAGGAATAAAAAAAAAATAAAAATAGGTAATAGTAACCCATTAACCAGCGCGGTACACGCAGCCTGTTAAGACGGTTTTTGTTTTCACACCGTTTCGTCGTCACGAACGACTGACACCTAAACTGAATTTAAACACTATAACGAGTCGAAGAAATTAATTCCTCCGGTGTCTGAGGGTCATCAAGTCTAAAACGTCCAATTTTCTAATGCTGACAACCGACGTTATACAGACACGTTACACTATAGACAATGGACGGTCGACGCGCGTTATGAATCCCCCGCCATTCCGAAGCGTCGTTTCTATAAATTCACAAATCATCATGAAAGCGTAAACGCGTTTAAGCTTGTCAACGTGCACAAGTACCGCGGTTATTATTATATGCGTACCCTACGTATATATCTGTATACGTTTTAACCGAAGAAATACGGAAATCGTTTTTAGAAATATTCGGTTGCGGTTGATATCAATTGTTGTGTTTGTATTATTTAAACTATATATATATATATATATATATATAAATATTTAGAAATCTAACGAAATAAATAAATGTTGACGGAATCTACGTACCTGTATATATCTATGTATACTTTAGGGCTAATGTTAACATTTGGATGAATCGACATAAGCCGGAAACGTTAACATTAGCAAACTGTAATCATTGGCCGCCATCAGTTTTATTAAATATTAGCTAACGTTAACATTAGCCGGATAATATGTCATTAGTCGAGGTATATACCTTCGGATACTATCAAAACCACCGTAATGATGTCATAAGATAAAATAATATAATTTAATATATCTAAGTATATCTTATAAGATGTTTATTTTTTTCAAAGAATTAATCTGAATATAAAACTTAAGTGTTATCGACCCTTAAGTTATTTATTTTTACGTGGTATAAGACAGTTGACTGTATCAAACGATCTTGTACTGTTCACGAACATAGGCCCGCGCTCAGGATTTTTGTCTTGTGTTCAACCATGTACTGAAGTGTGTTCAACATTTTCAGATTTCGCTAAATATTTTTATCGCTATGCTAAAAATGTAACTATTTTGGTGATTGTTGTCGTTTTGCAGTCATATAATATTAATAATAATAATAATAAATTTACATTTTGGACACTTCGAGGCTTGAACATCGATTCCCGGGGCCTCCTCACATTAGGATAATGCGTCACTGTTTCAAGAACGTACTTTTGTACTTAGAAAATATTTACCATCGTAAAAAATCAGTGACCACGGCTACGTCATATTGCGTAAATATTATTTTGTGTATATACATAACACTTTGCAGAAAATAAATACAATAATAAAAACCGTCAAAACACTTTATGTTTACAACTGTTCTGAGTTCACATGTGCTCTTGCGTTAGTACATATATGTATATACAACAAAAAGACGAAAGGGGTTGAATAAATAAACGAAACGAACATATGGGGTTCCGAAAATTCAAATGGTTTTCGGTAGTCACGTCTCAGATGAGCGCTACGTCCGGGAAAGGTGTTAATAATGAATTATTTATATGGTCTCCTTTTTATTATTTCGTTTGCACAATATGCACGCCCTTACTGCAACCTTTGTGCATAAATGACTACGAAAATGTATGTGTTAAAAAAAAAAAATAAATACTTCAATCCAAATTAATTGCCTGGAGCGCATGGTCATGTATATATATAATATAAAAATGAATCGCAAAATGTGTTGGTAAGCGCATAACTCAACAACGCTTGGACCAATTTGGCCAATTTTTTTTTTAATGTTCGTTGAATTCCAAGGATAGTTTTTACAGCGAGAAAAATTCGAATAATTGCTGGGAAGACCCTAAAAACAGCCCTTACTATAATATGGATAATATAATATTGATCGGGGAGGTGATACACAAATATGTTTCACTCGGGCGAAGCCGGGTAATTCAGCTAGTATATATATATTATACATAACGAAGTTATTCGTATGCAGTCTTATTCCTGGAATAATATTTGTGCGATTTAATTACGATTTTTGATTTAAACTGAATGACACGTGTACGCTTTTTCAAATATATGAATAAAAAACTAATTTGCATTACAGTTATGCAATATATAACGATAAATTTATCGGAGAGCTAGATGTAATAAGGTATACCAGCTAGATAATTTAAATGTAAATACCAATGAAATCGCACAACCCGAATTTCATTAGATCATATATTTATTCGATATTATGATATATGTTGATATGTTTGTGTCCGTAGTATTAGTATGCGTGTGAATAATTTATACGAAAATATTATTTTTGGACTAACTTCATGACGTTTGTATTTTATCCGCATAACGAAATTTGCTATGATAACGAATTAATATTTCACAGTTTTGATAGGTACGTAATTAAACGTGAACAGCGATATTAAAAAAAAAAAAAAAACCGTTAATATTATTATGTACCTAATTGATAATGTCGTCGTTATGTGAATGAATACATTTAAAAGAGGTTATTTCATTGCGGTTTGAAAACTAAACCGCAAATTGTAGTTTGGTGCACGTAATATGCATTATAATAAATGGGAAACAGTTAAATAAAAAAGTAGTAAAATTATCGGTAACAGATTATGACAATACGAGAGAAAACATAAATCATTCGGTACACGAGTCTCTTACAATTATATCGATGATTCTGTATATAGCGAATAAACATGTATTATTTTTATTTTTTTACCGAAACCAGCTTTGATGCGCTAAGTATATGCATATCATGAAACCGTACTTCCTCTTCAACCTATTGAGAATGTGGCATTTGCAGAAAAAAATTATAATATTGTCGAAATCATGGATATATGGATAAACTTAAAATCTATCATTGTTCTTGAAGAGATCATTCCAAATGAAAGAAATCGGGTGAATCAGTTTATATGTCTAAAGTTAGCTGATAGGTAAAGTGATAACAAAATGTCTTAGGGCCGTTATTACAATGTCTCGCTAAATCTTATCTAGCTGTCAGTTAAGCTAGCGTGTAGTTTAGCGTAGCGGGTACTTTAGCGGCGAGTTTAATACAGACCATTATTACAATGTTACCGCTTGTACTAACCATCAGTTATATTATTTTAAACAGTACAATTTTTTTCATTGGTTAATAATGTAATCAGCTGTTATGTAATAAGGAAAACTTTATATACATAATTTTGTTTTTAAGTGATAATCGTTTACCGTGTTGAACACGACTACACGAGGTTGTGTCAGTTTTTGTTTTATTAATTTAAATTTCGATTTTTTTTAAATATGCACCGAAGACTAATGGAAATCGAGCAATCTTAAACATTTTCATTTTTGTTTCAACAATATTATGTACAGGAATGTTTAAAAATGATCCACTCAATCCCGCAATAGCATAGGAAACATTTTTAATTGTTCTGCTTGCAGAAGATATGCTAACACCAAACATATCTGCGACCGATATAATTATAGTGCCCAAAGCATAAAATCTCAGTGTAAGTAGAACCTGAGTCATTGTAGTTAATGCCATATTCCTAAAAAAAAAAATTTCGTAGGTATAGGCACAGATATGTGAAAAACGATGCATAAATACATTGTAATATGTTATTGGTATGAGTAATATTTAAATGTCAGTTGCTGTTTCCAGTTTTTCTATGAGTAAATTTAATAAATAAACTACACATTTTTTAAAAAGACGAAATCTATATATAAATTCATCTTCTGTTAATATGTCGTAGTAATTAGGCCTATCATGGAACACTTGTGGTCTTCTTTCACCAATATAATTTACCTCATCCATAAAGTCAATTAAATGATTGCAATTATTCATTTTAGAAATTATATAAATGAGTAGGTAAATATAAAACAAATGAACATTGAAAAGTTAAATAAATGCACAGTACAAAGTAGTCAGTATTATCACAGAATATTCTGCAGTATTAATCATTAGCAAGTACTGATACAAAAACGTATATTATATTATATTATATATGGATTCTTCACGCTAATTACTTTAACAGGCACCAAAACCTGCCGCTAAATAAAGTGCCCGCTAAATCGTATTTAGCAATGACATTTTACGTAACGGAACATTGAAATAATGAAATATTAAAAAATAGGAGCTAAATGTGTCCGCTACGTTAACGGAATGTTTAGCAAGACATTGTAATAACGGCCCTTAATAAAGTAAATTAAATTTTTAATGTTCTAAATTTCACACACAAATAAAAAAAAAAAATAATAAAAATAATTCGAAAATTTGTGAAAATCAAAGTGCCTATAAACAGGACAAATGTCATTAAAATCATTTGAAGCTATAGCTATAGCTATAGCTGTATGATGTGTCTTTAACTAAATAACTAATTTTTCAATAAAGTATTTTCATCTAAAAAAAAAAAAAATTGTATAAAAAATGTTTAAGCCTTAAGTATAAAAATGAAATTATTATGAATTTTTAATTACAATACTACTAAATTTTTATGATTTTTATCGTTTTATTAAAATTTAATATCTAAATGCTAAGCACTATTTATTTATTTTTGATATTAAATTCAAAATGTTTTCTGAATCCTTTTGTCTGGTTTTCTCACATTTAAACTGAAAAACTAATCATAAATTCATAAAATGACCCTCTAAAAATACAGATCCATTTCCTATATTTTACTTTTTGCTCAGTGATTCTTTTATACGAATATACGAATATACTAAGAGATGGTTGGTTATGATTGAGAATGATATGAGGTCTGTTGGTTGTACGTAAGGGATGTAGAAAATCGAGACGAATAGAGGTGATGAATAGAGAAACAAACAAACAGTTAATTGGACAAGGGTGGTCGACCCAAATAATTGGGAGAAAGGAAAAGGAAAGAAGAAGAAGATTCAATGATTCTTCTAGTCAGAATCGTGTACACAGATAGAAAAGAAAAACATACAAACATCATGACAAAACCAATACATTCCTCGTTTTCCGTTTTTTAGCACTACAGCTGTAGGATATACCTTATTATTATTTATTACTGTAGGTATAATAGCTCGCGAGTTAACCGTTGCGTATAGTTTTCAAACAATTAAGCAGATAATTATACTGAACTATCAAAATAAATATACCTATAAAACCTAGAAAAATGATAATATTTTCACTGTTTTTCTCGACTATTCTTTAACGTCATTGACGAACATAAGAATATACGATTTAAACACGTTTAGTTCGTTCAGATGTACGCGCACACCACGTTAATAACGATAAAACGTGAGATTATGATAATAACGAAACGTCCAATCAGTGCATGAGCGTATTGACGTTGCAGTGACCTCGACGACACGCAGTGACTACAACATTATAATATATTTATTTATATGTATATATATATGTATAGTTTAGCTGTTCCGATATCACAAACAATGGCGCCATTATTACATACACGCCTCCGGTACCACCGTGCTTGCCTGCAGTTTATTGGACGGATAAGCGATTACAACGTTATGGCATAACATTAGACAATAATGTAATGCGTTTATTAGTCGTTTGGGTTTGTTTTTCTTCCGAAACGGGATGAAATTAATATTTATATTATGATCCTCTTGCGAGCTTGCTCAGCGCGTCCCAATGTACGCCGTATGCACTCAAGGCCATAGCTAGCAAAATATTATTGGCGGTAGCGGGGAGCGAATGGGTTAGAGCGTAAATACGTTTTTTTTTTCTGTTACTAGTGAATTTTAAAATTTCAAATTTAACAGGCATTTAAGATAATTTTATTTTATTTTAAGAACAAATTCCAGGAAGGTGGGACCTTGGCTACGAGCGTTGTGTGTAACACGTGTTTATCGTAATGTCGTGCAATGAATAAAAATAAACAATAATACTATCTTGCGTTCTGTGCGCATAGACGTTCGATGGACGCGCATCCGAATTCAATCTAGACAGCTGCTGCTATTAATAACGAAAACGGTTTAAGGACGACATCGATTCAAAGCTACCTCGGACCGCCGACGTATGGTTGCCGAAGCATGACTACGTAGTGTCAGCCGTCCGAGTTTTCGAAATCTCGTGTTGCTCAACGGAACAACTGCACTATTTTTACGTTTATCGGTTTGTGAGCTAGTATGAAAACTATACGCATACGTTAAACGTTTAACCTATAAAAACGTACGGATCGTCATAAGCATTCGGTAATTACGTGTTATGTTGTCCAACGTGTTATTGTTCGTTATGAATGCACTTCAGAGCCAAAAACGAACGAGGGTGGCGTGTAACGAGCAAGTTTGCGGAAAAAGAAATCGACTTCTGGGTCGCGAGTGGTGCCGGTTAGGGCTATCCGCGACGGACACGTGAGATACCGTATTTCATCCGAATGAAAACACAAGTCACGATAGTATTGTCATTATATACGCAAATCACCACAGATATTCATCGGCGTACGAATATCAGTGCTACGTTACGGGGATGCAGTGAACTTCTTGGAAACACGTCCCTCCGGGCACGACGGTACATAAATATAAGAGCGTCGTCACGCGCGGGGATTGTGCAAGGGATGACGTTTGGCCCCAATCGTGCATGCTGTCGTACCTTTCACCCTTCACGTGGTGCAAATGTTCCGTACGGTCCGATCTTTATCAATCCCGTCTTATCGTATGAAAATATGAGAAGGATTGGTTCGGTTCGACTCCATATTTTTATGAAAGATTTCGATCTTGTCCTTTTTTTTCCAATATGTGAATTGGCAATTAGCGGTGGTACTGAGTTTTCTCGTTTCAATGCCTCCCTCTCAAATTATTCCAATTTATTCGATAACGAAAATTAACATAGGTCTTAGTTTAATCATATCAATATAACACTATAATCATTTCAGTTCCGTCCGGTTTCTAAAATATAATCAGATCGGTTCGGTCCAGATCAGTCGGTCTTTGTTAGGCGGTTACGGCTCATTTAAAATTTATTGTAGAATGATTTTAAATTTAATACACACTTTTTTATAGAACTTTTAACACGTGTATTAATATTGGAATTAATATTTGATCCCTTTGCCATTGTTTTATGTACTTTTTAGATATATATTACAGAACTGTTCTTGGTACATATTAATGATGACTAGGGAACGAATTTAAAAGAATGCTCGAAAAAATAAGAAAAATACCTTATAAAAATACGATTTAATTCCTTAAAAAATGATTTAACATAAAATAAAAGTACTAAAAAGATGCCATAAAAAACTTTATAAATGTGTTTATATTCAATAAAAACACAATTTTGAATTTAAAACTTGTAAAAAAAACCACATTATTATGAAAAATCTGATAAAAAATATTAAAATACAACCTTGATTAATTAACTCTCAATTATCTTTTGTCCATCTTCTTTTAACACTAAAAAATTAAAATATTAATAGGTATTTCGTAACATTATAAATATTTAGGTATTTTTATTTTTTTTTAGAATGAATTTTGAAAAAATGTTGAAAAAATAACTTAAAAACCATAAAAATGTCAAAAAATGCTCTAATAATGTAATAAAGTCTTGAAAATGCAAAAAAATGCAAAATAAAAGTTAAATTTTTTAATTCCTTGATGTATGAAATGAACTTTTTGCTTGGAAACCAAAGTTTTCGGACATTCAGAATAAATACAATTTGCATTCAAATCCCTAATGATGACTATCGAAAATTCGAAAATAATTTCAAGAACAACGGTTGCAATTATTCTCATTATGGTGCGGGTGACATGAAAAGACTTGTAAACAGCTGCCACGCCGCTCGAGCGGATCCGCCCGATATAATTTGTATTTATATACGTATGTATGTACAACTACAGAATTTATGTTTCTATGCACTACATATTATCATTTTTGTACAGTTTTGTAATAATCTACGACCAGTTTAAATCTATAGCAATTACCAATTATGTGTTACACTTCAAAACTTTCACAGTCCGATTATTTTTAGTTTGAATCGTTCTGTCGTATTACATTATATTTTCGGTCCAGTAAAAAAAAAAAAAAAATCGGTTCCGTCCAATATCGGTTCTTTGTTAAAATTTTCAGTCCAGTCCGATCTCTAAAATTACGAACTGTGCAGAACACTAGATTCGTGGTGCGTACAAAATGTTACGCGTGCACTGACGAACACATGGTGCACATCTACGCACCACGATGACACACAACTAACACAACTAACACTCTGTACGACCGTCATGAAAATGGTCGAACCTTACATTGTACATGTGTGTATTGGAGGAAATATGAAAATACGAAGTGCTATGTACTGCTCACGAGTAGGCCAATACGACTTACAATATAACACATGATACGTATCACGCTATTATAATATCATATGGGAATGTTCTGCGATTAAATACTATATATTTTTGCGTGTGATATAGAGCGGATACGTTAATAGATACGCGCTGAACAGTAACAAAAATACAAATATTAGTATGTGCACATGGTCGTTTGAACACTGTTTCGCCCTACAGTCGAAATTTCGCGGATACAAATCAAATTTTCATATCGCTATACGAATGAATAATGTAAACGATATTATTTATATAATACAGCACTGCGTTACACAATGTCGAGTCACACTTTTGCGTTCGATTTTCCTCATAGTGGTAATTATTAAATGTAATATGTACGGACTGAGTGTAAATCGTGCACCTACGCACATATGTATATTACATATTCGTGTACGATAAATGTTTCGAATTTTATACGTTAAATCCGTACACCAATGGTTCTCGTTTACATATATTTCAAGTCACCGCACGAGTTTTTTTTTTTTTTTAAATGAACCGAAATCTGATTTTGGCATATATTTTCAAAAAATCATCATATTGCGTTTCCTTGCACACATATTTATAACCTGTATATTACATAGGTTTGATTTCCTAAATTAATATACCGTAGATAAATTACAAGCCGCCACTTAATATTTCAACGGCCCACGAAACGTATAATATACGTACCTGATATACATTGCTTCGTAGTATCATATCGTATCATAGCGTAAATTGTTTCCATATTAGAGTTGGTTGGGGTGACACTGAATCAGTGCAGAATCAACAAATTAGTGAACCTTTGATGGATCGTAGAAATATGTATATGCAAACGAGAAATTACTAAATGCGTAAACCGACCTGTCGTTGTAACGAATACATATAATTATCATTAACGCTTTACCACTGTCGAAGGTTTGATGTATTTTATCTTAACGTATTGTTACGTTTTAGCAACTAAACGCAACCTAATGCAACCTATACATAATATACATATGCGCCTGTATAATAAATACGTAAATAATGAATACGTGATTAAAAATTAATTGTGATAGTAGTTATTTCAATAAGACAATCGCTTTTATTATAATTGGACACGAGCATACATTCTAGTAATCTATTTCGATCGAATGATCATCGTTTTTTGGGATTTCATCACAATAAAACCGCAATACGCATCCGTTACTTGTAGGTCATCATCGTTATTAAATTATATATTATGTATCAACGATATCATAACATTAATATGATATTATAATGCTATAAACTATGATGGACGTCTCGTTTATTCAATATTGTAATAGATACAGCTTTGCTCATTACATTATTACGCATACATTGTGTGAACAGACTCAGAACACGTTGCAGGTGTAGGTAAACAAGTACGGTAAATATATTCGCGATTTTATAAGTTTATATTTCATACATATATTATAAATACGTAATAGACGCACATTATATATATATATATGTACATAAAGGAAACCCGAAAAGAATATTTTGTTTGTTATTATGTAATTAACTCTGCAATTATTTGTACGCATATTTTAATAATCCTTTATTAAAATCTGCTCGTACGCAATAAACACACACAAACACACATTTATAACATTGTTATCTACCCATTATAACGTAATATTATTAATTATTATACATTATTTTATACACACTCATTTTCAAGAGAAAATTTAGCACAGTTTTTTCTGTTTGTATTAATAATTATACTCGTTCAGCTATATCTGTATACATAATATACGACCTATGCGCGTATGCAATAATAACCCAGATACTATAAGGTCTATTATATAAAAAAAATTAATATTGTTATAATATGTGCGTATTACACACACACACACACACACACAAACACAAAAAATGCAATTATAATTACTACGATGAATGTAATATACACATATTATACACAGTAATTCGCAGTCATTAAGCCGTGTGCGTTTTTTTTTTTTTTTTATTTCGATCTATAAGCAGTGGTCCGACGATCATCAGATATTTTTACTTTCATAAACGAAAATTTGACGTGTCCAAATAGTTTACATGTGTACACACATCATAATAATAATTATTAAAACGCGCGTGTATTATTCACATTATACACTTGTATTGGGGTGGCTGTGGAGACCTACCGAAATGCCTGAGAAATTTAATACAATTGAATACTTACTTTCACTGTATTTACGGTTCTATAACCCACATTCTTCGTTCACTATAAGCTTATCATAATATTTATTTTGGCTTATAATTATATAAATATACATACACATAGTATATCAGTACCTTAATTAATGGTATGTTTAACGATTAGGCGTATTTTTATTTTTTTACCATCGTAATTTATCAGCCACTTTCAAAATAAAATTATCACTTTAATATCATATATTTACGTATATACAAGTATATAAGTATACACATATATTTAATAAGTTCCCCTTTATGATATTATACGTGCCCTTTGCGGTATAAAAGCTGTATTTACTTTGGTTTTTATTTTTTCGTGTTTTTTTGTATGTATCAATGTAATGTCTATTATATGGATGGGAAACGGCCTTTTAATAATGTTGTGAATCAGTAATGACCCGTGTTCATATCCAGTTATACGTGCTTAACGATTCGAACACATTTTCAACACAACTTAACATGACAATAAAATCGTTTTACTGATATATTTTTACATAAAAACGACATTACGAGATTGCTGTATGTACATGTTTATAAGGTACTATATATGTATACGCGCAGAAACCGATCGAAAGTTCAGTAATAAAAATAACAAGAATTTAGTTATAACAATTCGATATAAAATATATTATTTTTTTATTTTATTTATTTTTTAATGTAAGAAGAATAAAACGTAAAGCTTTGTAACCGTCGTAACACGACATTTCAGATGGAGGACATTTTCAGTTTTCAAGAGAAGAAATAAAAATAACTAACATTTTTTCTAATTCATACTTAAAATATCCGTATAGATAAAATTTGTTTTGGTATCAGAATTTGAATAGAAAAATTGATACCAATTCAGCAAAAATAATAACTTAATAATGATGAATGATGACGCTATTGTTAAGTTTTTATTTCATTGCGTCACAATTTCAACAGATAAAATCTCTAACGGATAAGATTGAAGTGACAGTGTATTATATTCTCTAAATATGAATCAATATTCTGGTATGTGTATAATATGTAAGCGGAAGAAGTAGAGCGTTCATTAACTACCTTAAATTGTTTATTATGAAAAATTATAATTTTATAGCCGATAAGCAGCTTACTCGTGCTTCCTTATATTCAAATTAAATTTAAAATCTAGAATGAAACCCAATGCTTTGTTTAGTAGTAATACGTTTAATTAGTATTCCGTGTTCAAATATTTAATAAATGGTTTCGAACAATTGCTTATAGAACTCATTTTTACTGAATTAATGTAATACTTAATTGGTATATAAATGAATATAATTTATTTTGTTAACCTACCGTACTATAGTATATTATGCGATTATACTTAGCCAGGGTTTATAATCGTCATGGTAACATTATAATTATAACATTATAGACTTCAAAAACAAAACATTGAAATTGTTAAATCAAATAAAGTTAATGATTAAAATAAAAAAATAAAAAACAACGTTAAAAGAATAAATAATATGCTGTTAAATTAAATAAACAGTAAACTATATAATATACAACAACTTCTTTGATATCGGTCTTTTGTTCGTCGAAGACAAGAAGATTAATTTAAAGTCACATTATAATCAATAGTTATCACATCGATTGTCGTCTCCGCGAAATGATAACGAAGCCTATATGATATTTCTTGCGTTTTGGATTTGATTAAGCAGTTATTTCTGTTGACAAGATTTATTAAATCATCTGTATTTTTATGATTTGCTGTCAACCGGTAAATCAAGGTCAAAGTCAAATAAAAACTGTTAAGATTAGGTGTAATAACGAATGAATGTATGTAGACATAATCAATCAGAAGCAATTGGTGGTTGTGGCTGGCTGCTTGAAGTACAACTAGTACAAGGTTTTTTTTTCGTGACATTTTTTTTTATTTCAAATAATACTTTATTTGAAATAAATTAAAAATCTTCCGTTCAATTGTGCCCGTACAAGCGTAAGCGTGATAGATAAAAGAAAGTGTAACTGACAAAGTTTGTCGATCGATAAACGCGTATTGATATAAAATCTTAATCTTACACTCAGCATTGTGCGCTGATGTTGGATCAAGGCGTTATATTATTTGTTCCTATCAATAATACAATACAACAAAGACGATGCTTTGTAGTCGGATACTATAGTTGGCACGAAGAGCAATGTTTTATTTTTAAACGCATACAGTTTTCAAGTATACTTAAATACCGGTCCTTAAATATGTACACATACAAATATATTATTAATAATATTGCTCGGGTATTTATTCGCATAAAACTATTACAATATGTATTCATTTATAATAATAATATGCTTACTGACGCCCTTGTCAGGGTAAAATAGTGTACAAATTTTACATTTTTTACAAAGAACATACAATTATATAACTAATAATTAAGTAAATGATTAAAGTATGACATGCAATAGTAATGAATTATAATTGAATTTTAGTTTATGAGAACATATAACAGATATAAGTAGTCATTTTGTACATTGAGAAACGTTGATTTATTGAGTTCATTGACGCCCAAATATTATTATAAATATAACTACACACTATATAATCACCATAAATATGCACAAAAAAAAAAAAATTATTTTAACTTTAAAGTATTGAAAATTCAAGATTTATTTTAATTATCTGGATATTTGATTTAATTTTTAAATAAAACGTTATTCCCTACTTCATATACACTAGTTGTGCTTGTTTAGTGCACGTTGTATTTTCCTTTTCATAAAAAAAGTATATAATTTAATAATTTAAGATAAAATTAGGCACATATAAAGTTGTACTGTGATGTAACAATTTTCTTTTTTTATTTAATTTTTTTTTTAATGTTCCTAAATCTTATAGATGCACCTGTTGTTCGATGGTCCGCAAAAAATTTTAGTGGCGTGAAAAGTGTCTGTTGATGTTATTGCAACATTCATATTTGAAAAACGCGAAATGAACATTGCCAAATCAATTGCATAGCTGCTTTAATTACTTCGTTAATTTAAATTGTTTTAAAAAAGTCCGAAAACGTTATGGAATATGCATTAATATGATATTAAAATCCCATAATATGCATGAATATACAACGCAAAATTAGTGGTAGAACACGAATCAAATTTGTATCTAGGTCAGCATTAAGTTGGATAAATATAAAAAAAATTATGCAACCGCATAAACATCCGATCCCAAATTAGTTAGGTTAACATTACGTGTGCACGTTAACCGACGGAAAACGAACGCGAGTCTGAAAACAACGATAACAACATAACCGAGTCGGTGTATTTTAATTTTGTTGCGCATTAAAACGATGATTATTCGAATCGCCGTCAACACGCGTAAAAAATAACTGCCGTGTTCGCGAACAGCTATTATGACAATATAATATGATAAGCATTTACGGTAACAATGGTGAAACCGTCGCGGATCTCCTTGACACGGAAAAAAAAATAAATAAGTGACGTATCTAAAACGATCGCGATTAATCGATGACATTGAGCATACGTTTGTAATGAAGCGTCGAGCACGCGTACGACGATGGAAAATAATTCGCTGCGGCGGTTTGCAAATACTCATTGTTGAAGTTGTCCGAAAACGTTAAAATCTGTGACAGAAAAGAGGAACGCGGTCGGAACGAAGCGCAGCCGATCTGCAAAAGTTTATGTTTATTTGAATATCCGTAAACGTGGATATATTTTAATTCAATTATTTTTTTACAACATGTCTCGTAGTTACCTGGATTGCATGCAATAAAACGTGCGTTAGCGATTTTTTCGCCCTTGCATAATAATAATCGTACTTGATTTCACGATGTATACAAATGAAAATTTAAAGTTATAGATACATTTAAAAATTCCTTATTGATATGTAACGTTTATGTCAAGGCTTTATTGTCGTCTTGATTGATTTGACCTTATGCGCATTTAACGATTTGAACTGGTTAAATAATTAACTTAATTCTATAATTAATTATCCAGAAATTTAATACTCAATTTATTTGAATGTCCCGAGTTTTCCATTAAGACCAACATATATGTTATATGTTACTACACATCAAAGCAACTATAGTATTTTTGTTCCAGTAAATCATGTATTAATAATGGGAAATTAACTTGAGTACTTTAATTTCTTATTCCATACTCTTCGTGATTTTAATAACTATTTAAAAAACTATTATTACATAATACGTTAAATTGATCTTAGTATGTTTTATTTAAATTTTGAATACTCATTGTCATTGCAAAATTGTAAAAATGTGCAGCTTTTCTTTTTTTTTTCTGTTTTGTTTTTAGCTACGATTGATTTGTATTTACTTATATAATTTCTGTTATTTCTGTATAATTATTTATTCTTATATGTTAAGTCTGTACTCTATGATCAACGGATGTTTATTATTCATAAAAAAAAAGAAGTTTAAAGTTTAATCATATTCATGTGTGTTTATTAAATTTAATATTAGCACCTATACATATATATTATGTTGTTTGTTATTAATTCATCCAAAAAATATATTTATAGAAAACAAATAATTCCTTAAAAAAAAAAAATTAAAAAAAAAATTGAAAAAATAATAAAGATAAATCGATTTTTATTTAAAAAAATGTACATTATGTTATAAGTATAGACGCCTAACCTAATAAGTATCAGTAGATGAAAATTAAAACCATAATTACACATCGAAAAACAACTTATACAGATCGTTTAACAGTGGATCGAGTATATATGAACTAGGCACACAATACAAAATAAATAATAAATAATAACAAAAACATTAAGAGTTGCCTATACAAATATTTTTAAATTATTAATAATATGCAAGTCAGATATCATAAAATACATTTTAGTTATTATAAGTCGTATCTCCAAAAATAATGATACGAGAGACTTGAAATGTTTACCATTTATTGAGTTATCTTATTCTGACCACCATAATTTTGTCCGAGAAATTAAAAAACGACTAAAAGTTTTGTAATGGAAGTTACATGATTAGAATACGGAAATTTCGGATTTCGGATTTGGCGGATTTTCGAAGAATTTCATTCATTTCATTCCCGTCGCTAATATGAACACGAATGTACACGAAGTACCTACGAAAATGATTATTCATAACTGCTTTAATGTATGAGTAGTACTATTTTTGTGCTATAAAGATGGCCCACGCGTTTTTGCGGCAGGGGTGGTAATCGTGGAAGGGGAAGGTGATTGTTTTAAGTGTCCTTGACTATATACTATATACGTACACGAAATGCCATAACCACGTACATTTTCAAATGGCGATTGCTGTGTAAATGCGTAATAAATGCGTCACTTGTTTTTTTTTTTTTTTTCGGTACGTACTTCACAACGTATTATTGTACGAGTGATGATGATGACGGGGAAGTGCACACGGCTGTATTGGTGCTTCGGTGTCGCATCAAACCACGTTACACAATAATAACACTAGGCTGCGGCGGCGGGGGTGCGTACGTTTGTGTACGCGATAAGAATCCGATAATTAGCCTTTTACTGCCTGCGGGACCGCACGTATTTATTATACATAGAGAAATAAGTGCCAGGGAGGGGAAGTATTACCCGAGAGAACATTACGACCACCGCATCAACCCTAAGCTTATATCACGCGCTCACGCACGCACACATATTATAATCGTATTTATAATACTTTTTTCTTTTTTTTTTTTTTTTTGTAAAACTCCAGCGCACTGCGTTATCGGTGACCGCCCATCTTTCCGGCCCCGTAAACACTAAACACCGGTTTAGTGAAAACCCGTCCGGTTGCGCGCGTTTCTATCTGGTCGTTTAATCGCACACACGTCCGTCGTACTCCCTGTCAATGCGTGTTTTGCCGCGACAGCTTTCCCTCGCCCCCGTCCCGATTCCCCGAAACGAATGCGACGTACAACAAAAGGGTCGTAGAGGCCCAAGATCCAAGCAGTCGTACACGGTGACAACGCGCGCGGTGACGAGCGCCGAGTGCCATACACCGCCTGTCTCGCGCGTTCCACATTCGCTCGTTTATTTATTTATCAGGTTTCACGCCAGCCAAACGAAATATACATATACCCGTAATAGTAATGATGATTACCTGGCCGCGGGCAGCGGTGCGGCGCACGAGAAAAAAATCCGAATAGACAACCGAGGAAAACCAAAATAAATAGAAGGTGATGGTGAGAATCGATTACGTGTACGATAGGATTGACGCACGAGACATGTGCAACATGCGATTACATTCTTAAACCTATGTGGAGTGAACTTGATTAGGATAATAATGTCGGAGGAAAGATCATGGTTTTAGAAAAGGTTCGGATCGGGGGAGGAGAACAAATGATTGAGATACATTTTTCGTTGTAGACGGGAAGGGCATTGAATATGCGAATGTTGCGGTAAAGCATGTTCGAAATTGTGTGCGGATGTACTATATATTTCTTAAGAAACTTCCCGTGGCCGGGCTAAGGATTTTCTCGGTGTGTCGCTTCGTTAAAATTGGGGAGGGGTGTAGATCCGGTGCTATAGTTTCCGAGCACCGGCGTAACGGAAATATGATTTTTCGCATAATCAGTCGGCGACGTTACGCCCGTCCAGGCGTTCCCTTCTTCACCGGCTTCACAGAACGGCACTTGCGGGTTCACATGCAACGAGCCCCGACAAAATATTATACTTCTTTAAAATAAGTTAAAAATATATCGTTGTGACAATAATTTCTTAGTAGGTCACGGTATAATATTTTCTGAAAATATAAAAAATAGTTATGTTTTGGCGTTAATAAAATATAATAATGATTCAACGGCAACAACCCGGCACCAGCCTAACGGACTGCTTTTAAAATCAAACAAGGGTAAATGCCCACCTTGTCGACCCCAAATTCCGCCACTGATATGAAACCCACGGTCTGTGGGCTCGGGATTCATGGATGTAAAACGAAATGTTAGCTCGAGGCTGATGGTTCCTATGACGACTCGGAGTGCGTCGTAAATACTCTTATACAGTTATATTAATATTTTCTTATCATTTATACATACTCAGTACATATTATTACTAAATGATTTACCATATTGTGGTTTTTATACTGTACAGATTCGGCATGCACGTATCTAACTACACCAAAGATAAAATAAAATATAGAAATATATCCAATCATCATACACCCCACAGTTCCAGAAGTTGTGTGAATAATAGTCCAATATGCCACTCGCGCCTGAGTCATGTGACAAACTAGTCAATTTATACCTGAATCAAAATCGCATGCATTTAGTCATTAAGTATTACACCACTGTACTTTTACCCCTTGCCGGCGCTGATTGATAAATAAATAAACAATATCGATCATAAAACGTACAATTACATGGTCAGCTCCGTAGTCCCAATCTACCTTCACCCCCTTTCCACTCGATGCATTAGACGTCCTGTTTTATTATAATTAGAAAACAATGGTATCCCGAACCTCATGTCGAATAATTATTCGGAAAATCAAGTACAATAATACCGTATTATAATATTACAATAATTTAATGCATTGAGCGTTTTTTCGTTTGAAAGCATCGTAGAAGTAGTGTTACCACTGTGCGTTGCGATTATCGTACAATACGATGAAATAGAAATGTTTTCGATCTGGTGAGCATTTTGTGCGTGTGCATAACAACAAAACAATACGATACGTTACGTTACGTAGTTGCGGTGTATAATATACGGATTTGGTTGTTTTTCATTGTTTACGCGCGTCTTTTATATTTTTATTGTTTTTGTTGGTAAATAAATTACTGTATCATATGCACGCGATAATAAATATAATATCTGTAGGCGCTCTCGTATCACACGACTCCCGGGCGTTGTCCTTGACTGGCTGTTCTATTCGTTGCCAATACAATTATTATTAATCTTATGATGTGTACGATAAACAATATCACGTGGTGTATATATGAATACTACTACTACAATAATCCATATCGATACGTATTGTCAAGCGAATAGACGTTTATTTCATCCTTTCATACTGCAGGCATACCGTGTGTATCAAGTGTGCGCTTCTACTACGAAAATTAAAACGAGATCAGCGCCCATTATTTTACTTTTAAGATCTTTGTTTTATGACACCGTTAACGTGAATTTTCTGGGAAATATATTTATTTATTTTTTTTTAAATGTATTGATTGCTTGGAGTTAATACTATGATATAATATGCCTGTGTACACGCCGCTGGAGGGAGGGATATTAAATTTGGACGAGCGCTTTACGTAAGCAAATATATTCATATGCGTGTTTTTGCACTGCGTATGGACGTAATATTCATTTAGGGTCATACGTTTCGCGTGGCAAAAACCGTAGGCAATTAACAATCCTTTGACCGAAGATAATTATTATACAATATGTGTATACATTGTTGTGCTTTTAATCCTTTTTTATAGTTCAGACGGCAATCAATGAAAAAGTTACAGAACTGCGGTAGGTTCCAGAAATCGGTTTAAAAGTACTGTGCGTGATATCGTATACGCCATACAATATGATCATCGCTCGAAATGATAATGTCCACTTTCATTAAATATAAAATACCGATCTATATTTACATGTCTCAATAACTCATATTGTTGTCTCAGCATAGGTCGCATTTGTTCTGATCTCGTATGTCTGTATAAGAGGATCAAGAATTGGGCATCCTATTTATTTTGTGTTAAATTATTGTACAAAATTTATTATCCACAAAAAAGGCAGCAAAAAAACAGTACTTACATGAATGTATTTTATTTATTTATTTATTTTTTTCAATTATTTTTTTATCCACCAGCACATAGCAGGGCAATAGAATATCAAAGGTGGCATTAAATCAATTATGAACAGTTCAGTTACTGATTTTTCTAAATAATATTTCCATGAAACATTATTCTTATATTTAAATAAGATTAATATATATTTTTGTAATAGAAATATTTTACATAAGTATTAAGTTAAAAAAAAAAAAAATAATATTACTACTGGGCGACCACGTTCACTATTTTCCAAATAGGTAAATTTAATTACCGTATTTTACTAATAATTTCGAATTTCTCATTATGTTTAAATAATTCTTGTTGGAAAATATTTATTGTATTTGACACTGTTATTCTTAAATTAAATATATATTCTTCTATATATATATACATAAAAATGGAGACAAAAAATGTATAACATTGCATCAGTTGAGAACGGTTGGGCCGATTATCTTGATTTTTTTTTAAATGATAGGTAATGTCGTGGAGCGGGTTTATAGGGTTTATATATGGACCTAACTCCACCCCCGGGAGGTGCTCAAACAGGAATTTTGAGATTTACGATAGAAATTTTTGTTTATAAATGGTTGCTATGGGGGTTATAAGATTTGAGAATAATATTTATTTATTAGTGGTGAATATAATGAATTACCCGACGTTGCAAGGTAACCAAAAAAAAAAAAAACATAAATATTTGTTTGTGTCATTAAAAATGCCAAGAAGACGCCAGAATGCCAATTTTAGTCGTAAAACAAATGCAGCTACAAACATGAGAAATAGAAGAGCGCAAAGAACAGACGAACAATGCCAATCCGATAGTGCGAATGATTCGTAGTTGACTCTCGCAGAGCAAATTACCAACAACGCCAACAGGTACATCGAACATTTATATCTGATTCATTCCTGTGTCTAGCATTTCAGTATGAGCCGGGTACTGAATATATGCTCATACAAAAGTAGTAATTTGTGCTATGGACAAGGAATGCCCACACTGCTATGCTCTCAAATTCAAAAATGAGCCAGTCGGATGTATTGCGCGTCAGGAAAGATGCAACTACCTGAAATTGAAACACCATTGAACGGTTTACTTATCGGTATAGGTCCAGATTCTAACGTGTTCCTGAAGTCAATTAGAACATTCAATTCATGTTTTCAAATGACATAGTTCGAAATACTAATGCAAATGGTCAACAATACAATTCTATACTACGGATTTTAGTACGTTAAGGTTAGGTTAGGATTATGTATTAATTGATTTTATTAATCCACCGTATTATGTCAAACTTGGTATAACTTTGATACTATATTAGATTTAAATCATACACTAAGATACGTACAAACAGCATTAGGTCCGCGATTTACCGCAGGTAGATTGCCTACCTGATAATATACTGCTGTGAATCAGAATTTTTATTCTGGAGAGAAAACTTAAGATAAATCTAGAACATCATCCACCGAATATTAAATAGCGAATTGAACAAAGTTAGAGTCATAAGGAGTTGGTATATTTAACGAGCAACGAAGTGCACGGGATCAGCTAGTATATATATAATATAATATATATTATATATTTCATTTGTTTGTAGAAAAAATGTGTTATTAAAATAAGTTATATAACATATTTCATTTGATACTAGTTTTAATTTACAAATAAAACGCATAAAAAACTCTAAAAAACAGATTTTGGTTAATTGGAGTGGAATTTGTGATTCGTATGTTAGCTTAAATTAAAATAATTTACAAAAACGTCGCTAACGAAGATAAATGTAACATATTACATTTTCATTTTATGCCACCTTTGTAAGTCTAACGCCCAACGCATTAGGTTGGTTTACAATAGTTTTCATTTTGCACGATCCTCAACTAGACTTTTTAATCAGGCGTTAGTATTTATAGGTGCGTCAGGCGTTAGTATTTATATTTCTTCTTCATTTGAGGTACGTATGAATTTCTTGGTCTACCTTGTGGTTTATGTCCTCCAACTGCACCTTCAATCACAGTGTCGTGCAATTCTTTGCCATGGCGTAGGATGTACCCCATCTCATCCCAACGTCGTCGTTTTATTACGTTCTTTAATGAACCTGCATCTCCAACTTGGGTAATTATATATGCTCCTTTTACGCTTCAGGTTAAATATTAAGAAACTAGCGGAAAATAATCGTGTAAAACGGGGTAAATACCACACTCCTTGACCATTCCACGTGTTCCAAATGCAACGGAAGTCCACGATTCCGTAATCGTCGATCGCTCGACCCGATATACCCTGTATTCGTGTGTTAAGATCACGCGTGTATGACATTATGCGCGACTTACCGCGGTACTGATCGTATTGGTCGTCGAAGGGGCGGAAAAAATGACCAGTACCGCACGTCATACGAATATATTACAGTGTTTTACATTTAAAACCGTATTCGTGGTGCACGAGTAGTGTATGAGGGGGGGGGGGGGGATACACAAATTATCGCAATCTCGTCGCGTTAAAACACGCGTGTCCAATCAGAACCGATCGCGGACTCGCGTACACAACGCGCACTTAGATACCATAAACGAGTACGTATACGACGCGTGACATGTGCTTTATACATTTTAACGGGAAACTTTGTTGAAATCGTAAGAACGGAATGTGTAGTAACAACGGAAAAAAATATAAATCATTTTTACATCCAGCGCATCTGTTACACATAATATGTGTAATAATATCATATTATGATGCACCGCTACGACATCGCTAATGAAAATAATTGATATGCACGTACGAAGTTATGAAAACATAAAACGATATATCGTCATCACGACGGTGACGTAACTGACAACCATTATGTTGTACGTGAACATTTTACGGTGTGATCTCGAAAAACGTTTCTCAACTCGGAGCGCGGAGCAACGGGCACGGTTTTATTTCTATTATATACATAGTTACGTGGGTATATAGTATTATATCGCGCGTTATCGTTTAATTGCGGTACACATCTAATTACTGCCCATTAATTCGCTTGTGCAGTTTACGTTATTACACACACACACACACACACACAATTATTATCTTGGTTTAACCTATATATATAAATGTGATTTTTTTAAACATACATACCTACTTTTTTTGTTTAATATATGAATTTTTTTTTTAAATTCCGATTTCTTGAAACCTACTTGTTCTACGGTTTCCAATGTGCATAGTAGTTTTATACTTATTAAAGAGTATATCCCATGACCATTCAAGCTTCTGTTTTTAAAATATGAACATATTTTTTAATTTTTTTTTTTTACGCAACTATTTATTTAGTTCAGTTAATTGATGAGTAATTGTTGGTGTAGCAATCGGGCAAGTACTTTCGGAATTTTCGAATTTTTCGAATACATGAGTATAAAAATACGTAAAATATTATTAACTTGCTGACAATTTCCATTCGTACAACAAGTGTGCCGTTACGTATATAACCTTTACGTTTACTTATAGTTCCGCATTATCTCGAAACAGTATCGAATAGCGATTAAATGCAACGAAAAATTAATTATGATTACGTTGCAAGAAACTATGTACCAAGCCTTTCGTGGATTCGACTACGTTACACGAAAAATTAAACAATTATTCGCGTAAAAAAATAAATAAATGTGTTGCTATTTGGAATACACAAGTCCGTTCTACTACCCGATACTGTTTAAGATGTTCAAAAGCTCTATGTGTCAGGGAATAAAGTCTTAAACATTTTACGCATCAAATTTTCACGTATTAGAATTTGAGAGATTACAAAACATAACAAATGAGCTATCAAAAATCGGTCTACTTGAAAATTGCTCGTACTCAATATCGTGCCGAAGCATATGTCTTATGCACGTAACACTCTTTTTACATATTGTGTACACCATTTAGTGAGAAGACCTAACGACGTTTTCTCACACACACATACACACACACACACACATACATACATATATATATATATATATATATATATTATACATTAGTGTACAATTAATTAGGTGGACGTCGTTTATGTGTGTTTAAGACTAGTTTTAATAAACTTAGCGCGGGTATGCGCGTATTATAATAATATCCAATATGATGATAGTCATGCGGGTGCGCGCACAGCAGTTTGCGAAACTAAGAAACAGCGTTTGGAAAGAAAAAAAAAATAATATTAAAATAAAGTAAAACAAAAAGAAGAATGGATATCATTAACGTCGCGACGTTACATAACGAACACGGGCCAACAATCCGCCGGAGATGCGATTACACACTGATCCATTACATCTCATGTTATTCGCGTACGGTAGTCGCTTTTCTGTTTACCGGCGGTTACCTATGTGGACGGTCGTATACGGTAAGGTTATACTCGTGTGTAGTCTGTACGCGGACACCTTAGATCACCTTAGATCCCTATAGGGTATACTAGTATACTAGGATTTTAGAAATGGCCGAATAATAACTTTAAAAGTTATTCGCGGGCTCCAGTGATGGATTTTTAGGGGGGGGGGGGGCAACGTGTCATCCTTTTTTTTTATCACAGATGAGCACGATTAATATTTATAATCATTTACTATAGAATACTATGTATATTTTTTTGTATAGGAGCATGTTTCATAATGATAAATATTACATACCTATAATATGTATGATAATATTAGTAATAATATTTCCATTATATTTCCCTTAAACCAGCTTCAAATCCGTGCCTAGCGGATCGCATACGTTTTTAAACGGTAA
>JASXSY010001229.1:0-165537 GCA_034509805.1 Sipha maydis | reverse complement strand
TTGAAAAGTAAAAATGTTTGTTTTCCGAAAACGACAGTATATTTTACTCTTTCTATATATATATATATATAAGATTCCGTTATAATACATATTATAAATTATATACACAAAAGAACATTCATTTTTTTTTTTGATAAAATCAAAAATCTAGAATTTTTTTTCTTTTAATAATTGAAACTTACTTACTGCATTTGTATAGGGTTTTTTTTTTTTTATTTTTGTCTTATTTTACAACTGTATTTTATTTAAAATATAGTTAATAAAACGGTGTCATAACTGCACGGATTCCGTGTTTTAAGTATATATGTTCTATTTTCAGATTCATTTATCCAAAATAACTTTCGAAAGTTCAACCCTTCCTCTCCTTCTCTCTGTTCCACACTCACTCACAGTTTGCCTCTCTTGATAACTGTTCGCCATAAGTTGCTCTTTGCAGAACAGTGTCACAGTTCTCATCAATCAAAACTTCGTCATCGTAAGCAATGCACGCGTCTTGACAGAGCCGATAGTTTTTCGTTAAACTCCACTCGCATACGTTCAGCTTCGATACAATCTTCGATCTATTTTAAGTCCTCAATAAAACCATCACAACAAAATGTAGAATAAGTAGGTTCTACGCTCGCATAACGGTTGCAAGAATGTTCGGTAATACGTAATGTATTTTAACATCAGTATACGATTTGTATGGACAGATAAGAATTAAAAATTGAAATATATACAGTCTAAACGGGACAGCACGTTGGTCGACTAAGAGTTGTGGATATATTTGCCATTAATTTGTGTTGCAATAATTCCATACCACGTTACAGAATATATATATATATATATATACGATATAACACGTATTTCAGAGTTATCAAATCAATAGTCAGTCATGGACTCAATGGTATAAATATTATCATGCACATAATCTTAAATGTTTAAAATATTTTATCGTATCATGTGTTCTCGGTGAATGACGATGTAATAACGGAAAAATCGATACGTGTTCCCCTTCCTTGAGCTCTTATTTTATTAAAAAAAAAAGTCCTCCGTGTTATGTAGGTATCAGATCATACATTTCATTAGGCTTTTATATAAAAGTTATTCGTTTATGAAATTTATGAGTTTACATCTTATATTGAGCGATTATGTAGTTGAAGATCAATTAAATTTACATATATTTTTAAATATATTTATACATGATTTTAAGTTAATTAACTTTGTATGTGTATGCTAAATGTTTGTTAGTTAACAATTGTAAAAATAAATCGTTTTTAAAGGAAAAATACATATGTGAGATTGTTTGCTAGGTCGGTACACGTTTTTTTGTAAACGCCATGATATAATATCGCGTTGTGGTGAATAAAACGTTGGCTTCCATGTGTCCCACAATCAGTGATACTTGAATATTATTATTATTATTATTATTATTATTATTTTGTATACGCTTGTATAAAGTTAATCGAAAAAGAAATTTACTCTACTTCACGGATTGGATTATATGTGTTATAACATCACGTGCGAGACGATCGATAATATTTTATATGATGACTGTGTATGTATATAATACATGATATGTGTGTGTGCGTGTGGGCGAGTGATCTTTTCGAAACGATTAAATCTGCTCGGAAGAAAATCGATGGTCGCGGGAAAAGCAGATAATATATACATTTGAGTACTTGGACACGGTTAATCGGACGGGAACTCGTTCCGGCTAAAAATTTGACAGGATATTTTGTACGCATTATGTACTCGCATTAATATTATTACACACTACAGAAATGTATAAAAGTATTTACGAAGTATATATAAATATATATATATATATATATATATAAACATACGGAGGCAGAATGCTAATACAATTTAGGTATAGAAATTGAAATTTACCTTGGACAAAATCTTTAAACGAAATTGTCCCATATTGTTCTAATTTAATGTATTTACATTTATTTATTATATATTTTTTTTTGTATTACGAATAAACTTAGTTTAATTTAATCTATATATTGTAATATGTAACACAATTTTTGATGTATCATTAGTTTTTGTTATTGATAGTGTCATTTGCATGCTTACTAAATTTTATCGGAATTACTGTAGTCCCTGAATTCCTTTATACATACTATGTTTCAAAACATCAAATGATGTTATCAACTTACTAGATACTTTCCTTTCATATACAAGATATCGTATTTTGACTTCTATATTATAACGAATCTCATAAATTCCATTGTAGAGATAAACAATCTATAGTTTCTCTGTTCACAACAGTGAAAATTGGAGATTTTTTAAAGTTAATTATTTATATTATTTTACTTTATTACATATATGTGTGTGTGTGTGTGTGTGTGCTTTTAAAATAAAACCAGAAAGAAAAATTAGATAATTGTTAATTATAATTAAAAATAATAACAAATTAACAATATTCACTATTCATTAAAACAGTTATTATTATCATGTTTTTTACCTGTTGAAAAGCTATTCAAAAAAACTCAATTAACTTCTTAAGTCTATACTATTTATTATATTCTGATGAAATTTCGATAATCTATTTCAATAGAGTGTACTGGCTGGCGTAGTTCTCAAAATTACCAAAAGTTGTTTTACTTTTGAAGCGCACGTGATTGACAATGAATAAGATAAGTGTATCTTCTTAATGGAAAATCCGAGATTAATTTTACGTGTTTATGTCTGATGAATATATAACCTTTCACTTGTAATAATTTATTTAGTATACCGAAAATATATCAATACTAAATAACACCATGATTCTAATCTTACGAACTCGACAATTTTCGTCAAAAATGTAATATTATATTTTAATATCTCACGCGATCGTATAAGTATATTCAAAAAATAAAATAAATTAAGGGTTGCTAAAAAATATACATTGTACTTGACATTTTATTAGGTAAAAATAGTAAAAAGAACGTGTCAATGAATCCAGTTAAAGGTAATGGTTAACGAAAACAGTTAAGTTAGGAAACATAAAATATTCATAAATGATATTACGCAAAAACGATAGGAACTAGAATTATAAGAAATAATTTGAAGCGGTTAAATTTTTTTTATTACACTTTATTTGCTGAAAATTAATAAACGTAGTTTCTGTACACACTTGCGTAGGTTTGACTAAAATATTTATGAGCACACATGTTGATAGAATGATAGCTTTCATTTACAAGTTGGGTAAAATACACCGTTGTTTTCAGTACCAATCGTTTGATCGTTTTAAATTGGATCTTTTGATATTATCGTACCTACACGCCGCCGATTAATAAAATGCAAGTATAGAGCCATAAAAGTGGACTCGATAAAATGCGACTCAGCGAACAGTCATAAAAACACTTCAATCGGTAAGTGCGTACGCGTTTCTTGACGAAAAATGTCAACAGTAAAACCTGGGTCAGACGAAAAATTTCAGTTTAAAATTGACGATTCTCAAATAACAAATAATTGAATTGTAAAAATTGTGCAGGATAAACTGAAAACTTTCGGTCTAAGATGGATTGTATTTTTGGCCATCAACACTTCGATTTAAAAAGTTTTCACTAAACACCAAGTGTATCTTATAAAATGCAGTAGGTCACTCGGAAGTGTCACGTAATAAAAAAATTTGAATTGTTTTAAATAAATCACAATAATCAGTGTTTCTCCATTAACAAGTCCTGGAATAAATAATATTCAAATTTTGAAAATCGAAGAAATACGTAACTGAAGATTTTCGTGAAAATGATTAGTTATCATTGCCGAATGAAATTGTTAGAGTCTATAAAGTGCCATTCGTGTCTAATTTTCCATGTATCTACGTGAATAGAACATAAACATTTGGAACATACTTGTACAGTATACCTTTGGAAAATAGGAAACCATCAAATCGCTCGGAATCCAAAGCAAGTGAAATCCTGAACGAATCCTAAGTGGTAGACACTTCCGGTACGTGCTTATATATTTTTATAAACGACCAGAATTTGAAATCTGCAGGTATAATCAAAATGAATCGGTCCTTTGGTAGTTGTGAAAAATCCACTTGGAATGTGTATGTGTGTGTGTGTGTGTGTGTGTGTGTATGATGGCATTGTGGTCGGATGTAATACGTGAAAATACAGTAACAATAATAACGTCGGTGACGATGACGCGATAACGCACACAGCAGTAAACCACGGACATATTGTCGGAGGGCAATAATTATAATTACAGTATCATACTTTATGCTACGTATACGGAACGTATGATACGTTATCTATACACGTAATATATGTTATGCGTATACAGTAACGGTCGAAATCTCATTATTATCAATTTATACGCAAACGTATTAACGCGTTTTTATCCATGCGGCGGCGTTTCAGCGGGATCCGACAATATATATATATGTACGCATAATAACAATAATAATAATAATAATAATTATTATTATTATTATTATCTTATTTATAATTTATCGTCCGATCCTGCAGAGAGGGTCGGTGCCGCGTCGCCATCGCCGCTGCCGATGCGAGAACAACTTCCTAGCACACCCGGCGCCCGCGATGGACGACGATTATTCGATCATATTGGATTACGTGGCTCGCGGTTTTACGCACGATTGCGTCATAGAAGTACCGTGAAAACCGCGACCGTGTTGGAAAAGTTTCGACATTTTTTTCAGTGCACTACACACGCACAGACACAAAAATACGTCTACCGCTTTGCTGGCGCAAAAACTAATGCGAGTTTATCGCCTTTTTCATTTGCCTCCGACTTCGCGGTGTTCATTATTTCTTCAACTTACATCTCGTTACACAGCGAAACTATATTTATACATACATATATATATATACGCTTATATATGTGCTTGTACGTGTGTGCGTGTATGTGTAGTATAATACCACGAATCGCGCGAGAGCAGAAAGGAATCTTCGAGGAAAACTCTGGCGGAAAGCCTCAGCTGAATTCGCGGAAAAAGTGAAAAAAGTTCTTAAAAACCGAGTGGAACTCGACCGGCATAATCGGAAACTTCACTTTAGCGCATTGACGCACCGTAGTGCAGTATTTCATGTATTATCAATGCTTTTAACCGAACGTCGTCGGCCGATTTGCACGCAATTTTACATATTATTATTATTATTATTATTATAATTAATATATACTCTAACTTAACATCTATACAACGAATTGTTCATACGGAACCCTGAAATGTTTATTGTAAAAACGTTTCCATTCAACGAATTAATTGTACCTATATCACTGGTCTGCAATAAACATTACACAATTATTGTAGTTTATTGAGTGTACTCATTCGTAATAATCTCAAAAGGTAAAAAATATACAACGAACCGCCATACTGACCTGCGCCGTAATGTGCACGCCTAATAAACTAGCTCATATATTATTCAATTATTTTTGTCAACGAACCACGTTTTTATAACCATACGTGCATTATTATTTTAATTTTGCACAACATGTTATTGTTACGAAATGTCGTTTGCACGCGGCAAAAACTTTAGGCATTCAATCGGACGATACCGGTAGGAGCCATGGGGTGCCCGGGGGGACAGAGAAGCCACGGCTCCCCCCATTTTTTTTATTGTCGATTTTGTATCAGTACGTCCATAGACTATAAATCGAAATTGTATGAGTGTATACTTATTCCAGTAGTTTCCTTATCTAGGGCAGTACAGAAGTCTGATAAAGATTTAGAAGCATATGAAACTACACTGACTGCTTTTATTAAAAAATCGCATGGGAGGATGAAAGTCGTTGACTGGAGTGATTGTACTTAATAATACTCGGCGTTAAAAATAATCACCTTATTATGTTTATCGAGTTGTTGTCGATAAATTATGATAAATGAAAAGTTCTTATACATTTTATTCGATTCGGTTAGACGTGTTTAACATTACACGCGATCAAATAACAGGCGTGGCTACGCTAGTGGACGAGCGCGTATTTTTTTTTTTAGATTTTTTTAATTTTGAACAGACTTTTCAGAGGACAGTCCGGTCCGCGAACGTAGCGGCGCAACGGCGGCAACGCGCGATAAGACCCGTACACCTGCGCGCGTTGGTAAGTACGAAGTTCTGGACTACGCACACGTCGCGTTGTTTTTGTGCGCGCGCGTCCTAATGGCAATCAGGTCATGTGCGGCGAGATCCATTTGGCTGGCGCGCGGCGTGCGCGTCGACCGATCGTCAGGCGGCGGCGAGAGAGAAAACGCGCCGGGTAGATGCACCGGTGGGCGGGCGGAAGAGTTTTCGTGGACGGGCGGACGGGTAGGGGAGGGGCTCGGAAATCGTCCGCGGCAACACCTTTTGTGCTCGCGCGCGGTGCGCAAATTAAGCCTTAGGAGAAATGCGCGTGACAGAAATAGATTACAATATGTGCGGCTACTGCCTACGTGCTTATACATATATATGTATAGGTACGCGGGAAAATCGCGTAAGTATATTATTATTATTATTATGCGCGCGCTGTATATGCGTAATGTGTTCCTCCGTCAATGGTTTTCGCGCGACGTACGGGAGATCGCACGATATTGCGCCGACGTTCCGAACGTTATAGAATTGCAATAAACTAATACTGTACAGGCGCGTAGTCCGTCCAATTCGCACATCTGTCTAATCGACACGGATATATTTGCTTGCGGAAACGGACATATTGCAGACGTATTATCATTATCATTATTATTATTATTATTATTACAACTATTATACTCTACGTCGCGTTATAAACGTAATGACCTCTGCCTCTGGCGCAGCAGCGTAACGCGTGATGTATACAAATGCACATGTCCGTGTATCGGTACCTGTTATGTTTGCCAATAACGTATCTTGTACGGAGTTCATTTCGGTACCTTTGTTTAAACGCGTACGTTCAGGGCCGTATTGCAGTTTGGAGGCGCCCCTGGCGAATCACTGCATTTGCGCCCCCCCCCTCCACAAAAAAAAAAAATTATTTTAATAAAAATAGAGCAAGGTATAGTAAGTCATTAAAATAAATATAAAATTTTCAAATATTACGTGAAAAACATTACATAGTAGTATTGAAATTTGCGCCCCTCTTAGAACTCTAAGAATTGCGCCCCTGGCTCATGCCCTCTTGCCTGCTCTGAATACGACCCTGCGTACGTTAATAGGTTTTTTTTTTATTTTTTACTTTCTCAAATCGTTGCAACGTTTATGGTTTCAAACGAAATTCGATTTGAAACAAAATTTTTTTGTTACTGCGAAAAGACCAGCATTACCGTCTAATATTGCTGTACAACGTAGTAGTGCTGCACGGTGAACTCTGCGGACGACGAAAATTGGCGTTTACGGGTGTCAAAGTGACTGTGAAACGTATGAACTTAACGGCAACGTTATATTTTAATTTTTACGTTACCTAAAGCGCATTCGCAAGGGAACTGTGTGTATGCATACTCACAGGTGAGGCACAACGGGTGCCTGTATTTCATTTGATGTTGTTGCTGATTAAATTGCAATTTTTTTTTCAAATAATGCGATAAAAATAAAATGGTAATGTTATTCAATGATTTCACATATTATGTGGAGCATTATTTCACGGCAGAGTATTACAATCATTATTGAAATATAATGGCTACGTTTTATTGACTACATATCATGAACAAAAATAACGTTTATTAATACAGTTTCAAATGGTATAGATCGTCAGGACTATTACTATACACTCGTAGTACAATTAACGACTTTTTCAACACAGGCCACGGAGTTATTATTGAATTTAATGCGAATTGAAAATGAATGCACCGTGATGTTATGTATTTTGTTATGACTCTGATCAATTATGAGTTTTCTATGGCTGTTTAATATTTTTCTGTACGTTTCGTTCGTGATAAATTTTAAGAGACATCACAATTTAAATGATTTTGCTCGCTATTGATGCATGTAATTCTTCATACAGTTATAAGCTGAATGAAAATGTTAAATTTTTTTTTTTTTTAAATTACCAAATAAAGCATTTCCTCTTCATTTGTAATTAAATATATATATATATATATGAGAATATACGACTTGTAGAGAAAAAGAAATGTATATTTATAATCATCGATTGTTGCCCTTTTAGCTAACAACTAACAAATATCGATATCGTAGACATGTAATATGCATAAAAGTTACAGTTTATTTAATGAATTTGAATAAATAAACGTTTATTTTGTGTTAAATGAATTCTTGATCTGATTGCACTCAAGTATCATAACAGCAGTGACATTTTTAACTTGATTGGCACCATTATTCCAGGTATTAGGTAAATGTTATTGTTTATCTTGGAAAACGTTCCCGTTACATCGGCTCATAAAATCGCAGGTTTATGACGATTTATAGACGTACGATTTCGAATCTTACATCGAAACTTCGTTTCAGTAACAGTATTTTCATCGTGTTTCGGTACCATACATTACTTGGCATACTTTAAACGTTGTATTAAACCATATTATTGTACCCGTCGGTAGCAGTGACGCCCACTGGTAACCGTTCGTGCGTGTACCTACACATAAAGTGTTTACGAGTGCGTCGTAATCGGATGATTTTTACGTTTTTCTCTTTGGGAAACGTAATACGCGTATAAAAAAAAAAAAACCGTTCTTTTGGTTTGCTCTCGAACGCGTGAAAATTTGTGGAAATTCGTTTGAAATATTTGTTTACAAAAATCGCGGACGTTTTATACCTGTATGTACTTCGCCTGTTTGAACAAATTACATGCGTGCGCGCGAGGTACACGTATACAATTCCGCGTTTCAGCAATTAATCATTAAATTAATGATTTATAGTCGACGTATAGTTATTTATTCCCATAAGTGGATAGAACCGTGCGGATAAAAATTATATATTACACAAATAATAAATAAATATATACTTATACATAATGTATTTATGCGTGGTATAGATTAGGTGTTATTATTTATACTTCTGTCGTTACTCATCACGCGATCGTGTCCATAGGTATACACACAATAAACCGTAAGCGTACCTGTATATGACATTCTACGGGCATCGATGAAGATGTTCATCATTTAAACACGTAAATATATGTACATGTATATGTAAATATATATGTACGTGAATAGATGTTAGAATATTTGAAATATGATTGACTCCAAATCTAATTTTGCACAATTTTTTGCTAAATGGTCCGCGTTGACCGGAAAAGGTTTAAAGGCCACAAAAACGGTTTTAAGATATTTTATAAAAATTTTAGACTGATGACTGATGTGATAAAGATGAAAAAGCAGTTATTAATTATTATTAGTTAATTTTTTGGTATGATCAAATATCGTAAGACGATGATTTTTTTTCACCCAAAAAAATATAAACAGCGTCGATAAAAATATAACTTAATAATATATAAAACTTCATTGTAAACGTATAAATCGAATTGAGCCATCTCTCATTTTCTACATTTTCTACGACAAATTACAGATTCTGAATCACACGCAGAACTTCAAGTTTTTTTTACTTACAGCAGTAAAAATATATACACAGGCTGTACAATAGTATATAATGAATTGAAGCAATAGCACAGTATTGCCGGATCTACAACCAGCTAGTATACTTGAATATTGTGGAAGACTTACGATAATCGTTGATTTTACACACGTGCAAATAATCGCATTTAGTATATATTACGGTTTTTTGGATTTAAAACGATATATTTGACGTGCGTAACAGTTGTAAAACGTACGTGCAGATACGACAGAAACGACGGGACAATTAAACGAAATCGTTTCGATCCGCCGCCATATAATATATATATATATATATATATATGCAATGTGCACTGTAATATTAATTATTATGATACACACGGTGTCGGTTCACGCGGGTGCTGCATCAGGGCACGTACAACGCGTTTTCCGAACCATAGATAACAATTGTGTTACGATATATTATTTTTCGAAAATTAATCCGCTACCACGTCGTATGATCTAATAGCGCCGGATCGTCCCGTGACATTCTTGAAGTCCTGCCGTCGTCATCTGTCCGCGCGGCAACGCGAGAAACGCGGTACGAGAAAGTTGACGAGTTGCGGAATTCGAGAAACGTCTCGACCGGATCTGACCCGACTCAGCCGATTGTTATCGTAACTAATATATGTACATTTTCCGTGTGCACAGTAGACGTAGCTGAAGCCGTCCGTTCGAAATTAATTTTCTGCGAAGCATTGATACCAGATGATGAGTGATGTTCAGTATACACGCGTTGCCTTTTAAAACGTGGCGTGCAGAAGTCGTAAAAATTCCTGGCAAAACTCTAGTCACGTTCACGACCCCGGGTAAGTTCGAGTGGCCTTTAAGTAGACCATGACTTAAAAAAATGTTCTTTTTTATTATTTCATATGTATCGGTTGCAAAAAGTGTCGACCGACTGCAGGAACACATAACTAATTATAAAAATAGACACATTCGTGTCACGTCACATTTGACACTAGGTCGCGAACGTGATAAAGGATTCGGGGACGGGCTGACCTAGGACGCGAGTGTTTGACGGCTTCCTGGACTGTTTTCCGTGTTTGGGCCCCGACTTTCATACGTTTACGTGCATAATATGGATTACAAGAGTAGAAACGTATTTTTACACGAGAAAAGGCATAATATTATAGTGTTACTATCATACCGTCAAAATATTTCAAAATGTCTTATATACGATCAGTAGTAGGAGTAGGTATATAAAATTGTTGACAAATTTAAAATCTACACGACATTAATAACGCTCATTTGAGGTAGTACCAATGAGCGTTGAGTGCTTGCCGTCCGTATTAAAGACAAAATAATTGGTGTACAATTTGAATAGAAATAAATAATTGCGACTCCGGACGAACACGATTAGTTACGATTTATTACTCACTTCCGAATTTCGTAGTAGGTACACTATTTAAATTACGAGTTCTGCAAACAGTACGCCGTGATACAGACGGTCTTAGGCTCCGCCGTGTGTCGATGTGAAGTATGGAATACAATAAACCGTGTAAAATATAGGGACGGCTACATTATAGGACGCGGTCGTGTCCCCAGGGTACGGGTGCGAGCGGCGCGCGAAACGAGAAGCAATCAAAAACGAGTCGTTTAATTTCTAATCGGCTGGCGATAGTGTTAGGCATACTGTCACGACCCGCTGACTTCCGACGAAAAAAATAATAATGGGGTGCGTTAACATGCGTGCGCACCAAACGAAACGCAGAGCAACTCGGCACAAACACGGTCGACACAACCGCCTAGAACACGTGGTACCAATATATCAAACTTGGGTGGGCCTATATCTGACAACCATGTAGTTACTTAAAAATACATATACGCACTACTACGCACTGCTGTTTTTGACCGCTGCCTTGAGTCAAACGAGTATACGGACCTTTTTCTCGATTTGGTCGCGGCAGATTGCACACATTTATCGCAGCGATAAGACTGTTATTACAGTTTCGTTCTTGTACAATCGTTTGTGTTTTTCACATTTGTTATCGAATCGGCGAAACGTGGGTTTCGTCGATGGTCCATTGAAACGGTTCAAACAGGATATAACGACACATTATCAGAGTTTCGTGTGATATCGTCAGCTGTGTAGTACGCGTGAAAATGATTTACTATTATGTTTACGTCCTAAATTGGATACCCCGGACGGTGTCGGTAAGTCAGAACATCGTCATCCGTACATACACGACCTGTTGCTTGTCGTCGTGATACGTGCATATGATTTCACAACGTCTTTTGTGCTATTATTGTGCAGAACGAAAAGTCACGGATCTCAACGGTCGGTCTATACTTCCGTCGTCGAGACAAAAAAATAAAAATAAATAAATAAACAAATAAATGTGCTCACGCTCATGTGCTCACGCTCGTGTGTGTCCTTCTGGAGTGGAATACGCGTTCGATGACTTTAATATAGCAGGGTAAAAATTCAAATGGTTTCGGGGGTGAAAAACCGTCGGCGGGTGTCACAGCGGCTTGCATGATATACGTGTATAATCTACAGAGCTTTGCAACTCGAACATAATAATTTACATTGACGACTTTTATTCGTTTGTGTATATATATATATATTAAGAATCATATATTATGTGTGCGTATGTGTGTGAGTGTGTGTTTAGTTTTAAAATACGACGTGCGTTTTACGTGCGTCTGTACTATATGACGAGATAGGTTTGGAGTGATAAAAATTCCATTTTGATACGGGGACCGGTGCGCACAGGGACCCCACCACGGCGGAGGGTAGATAAAGAACTCCTCGGAGAATAAATGTTCAAGATAATCGCGACGGCAGCAGGCTTCCCGGCCGTGCTAGCGTACGCATTATTATCATATACACCGTGATGCCGCGTACATACCTAAATACGTGTGTATGTGTGCGCGCGCGCACGTATGTGTGTGTGTGTATATGTGTGTGTACGTGAAAAATACAAGGTAGACGCGCACAACTTTACTCAGCGTTTTTAACACCGTTAGGAAAACGAAGGGTGAAATAGCCCGTGACGAAAAATGAATGAATAAAACAAAAATAGTTATGGTAATATTTTTAAAACACACCCATTTGCTATACCGTCGAAATCTTTGGTAATTGTTCGTCTTTCAAGCGAAAAAATTAAAAATTAATGCTCTCGTTCGATTACCCTATCTTATAGTATACGCTCGCACCTTAAGACGGACGCAGCGAATAATGTGATACATTCCGAAGGTTCGAAACTCGATCGTATGCGCGCGACGAGAAAAACTGTAATACAATAAAATTATATTTGTATTGTATCGGAGTAATATGCTCTTATCGCGATCTTCGAAGAAGTTTTCGCGTGGAACATTTGAAGTTCGAAATCATCGCGAACGCGTAAGGTTAGATTCGATGAAATCTGTTCTCGCATATTTCCGGGCAATGATAACCTTTAAAAAAAATTCACACACTATAATAATCTGGACGCATGCCTTTCGATTAGTCGGAATTTCACGTGGGATGGCTAAAAATAAACAGTTTTTGTAATATATTGTTTGAAATATAATGAAAATATTTCGTAATATTTGAAAGCAAGGTATTTGTAATTAAAATCCTTACCGGAAATGTTGATTTTGCCGAATGTGTACGATATTGCTACTTTATTTCTCAAGGTATTTCCATTTAGAAATTGTTCATTCAAATTATGCTAATGTACATGATTTCGATGACAGTTAATATACAACTTTATAACCATTGAGATTTGTGGGGATTTGTAATTAGTAACATAAAACAAATAAAACGTATATTTAAGAACAGACAGTGGTGTAACCAAGAGGGGGTGGGCTATATCTCTCCGTATGAGACGTGTTTATGTGTATACGAGTATACCAAACAAGTATATATATATATATTACTATTTGTTATTTAAATATTTTAAAACTTTAGTGCTAAGTAAATATTGACGAATAAAGGGTGTTTGTCATTGGTAAATACAATAGCGTAATACTTCTTCCATAATCATTACTATATTTTTTGTGGTAATCTCGTCTAACACTTATACTTAATAGTTATTATAATTTTTTACCATATTATTTCGTGGCAATGCTACTGCATCTGACCACTGTTAATTTATTATTATTTTTTTTTTTTAATAAATATTATTAAAACTATTTTAAAATGCTGGAAATGCATTTTTAGATCTGATCGTTGGGGGTTATAAGTGAACTCTCAAAACCTTTCTTAGCTAACTTGTTTAAAACAGTGTAAGAGTTGAATTTATACCGTTCTTAACATACGAGTACACAAGCAAAACATCATTATTATTAACATTAAACATTTGACGACACATACCTGTGCTATAGAACATATGTGTGTCATACGAAGAAATGTAATTAATTAAAATAAACAAAATGTTAAAGGGCTTTTTTGAAATGGAAATTTGTAAAAAGCGATGGACTTAGAATTTTACAATAATAGAAAAAAGCCATAGCAAAATTAATTATTATATTATAATATTATAGTTATTATAAATTCCATACATAAAAATATTTATAATTTATAATTATAGTGTAAAAATATTAATAGTTTATGTTTAAATGTCCTTATAATATGCATGTGTGACTGAAATGAAGTGTGGTTTATGTCAATTACGTGTTATAATACGCATTATATTTATAGATATGTCCGAAGGGGAATTGAAATAATATTAAACGTTCACTGTGGTATACAAATATAAACACACACCTACTATATTGTGTACATAACAACGTATTGAAAAATATTTTTATAAAATCAAACCCGACCGACTGGCTCGACGATTATATTGTCGCAATCTTGTGTATAACTGCAAATGGCCCAGTATACATTATTATTATTACTATATACCAAGCTTGCAGTAGTAAATATCAAGAAGACCATAGGGTTTCTTTTCAAAATAAAAGCTCATAGTGAAATGCAAGCGGGTGACGCGAAGGGACAGCGGTATAGTTATATAATATATATGTATGTATAAGCAGAGCAGAGGAGAAACCTGGGAGATTTCCCGGTGGGCCGGTTGCTTTTTTCTTACCCAACAGTCTTCGCTCGAACGTCGGTCCTTTTTCTCTCTCTTTATTTTCTATTTTCATTTCTTTCTGTCCTTCTGTCTCTCATTCTCTCTATATTTTTCTCTCTGTCTCTCTCTTTCTTTATCCTTCTTCAGTCTCCCCACGTCTTTCTTTATATTATTGTTATCTCATCTGTAAGAGTCCTTCGAAGAATGGCAGTCGTCCGGAAATGCGGAGAACAAATTTAATGAAATTTCAGTACACTTTTAACATTATGATATCCATCGTGATTAAACATTTCGCTGCGTTCGTCATCTCTCTCTTTCGTGTACGGCGATCGTCTCATTCCGTATAAATCCTGCACGACTCGCTTTTAGGCACTTATTTATACTCGAATACACACAAATATTATACAGGTTCGGAAATTATATCTGTAAAATATATTGTCGTGCAATGAAAACAGATGTAGGATGTTCGTGCTGATTGTCAAACGTAATATTGGTTATTTATTCGTACCTATCGTATTGTTTTACGATATTTAACTTGAATATTGCCTACGATCGAAAAATAAAACTTATAAAACAATTAATCCAAATAGTTTTCGACTTAAATGTTCGTCGTTTTATGTAAATAATTATTACAATAATAAACTGCAGCAACACGAATTCTCCGTCAATCTGCCGAACAAAATAATTAAGCATCGGTTAACGCACGATTATTTGTTTCGGTGACTATACTATATGGCTGACATCAATATAAAAGAAGAATTTATTTAAGCGAATAATGAACACTCTTAAGCTTTTTGTTACACGAGAAATGCGACATACATTTGGATGTCAGCCTGACGATTAAATATTCCGTTCACGTTTCGTTTTACGTGTTTTTGAATAATAATTTCAAAGTGTTAATCAACAGACAATGGGCAGCCACAAACCATCGTTGAAATAAACACACACACGTATACTATGTCACTAATTTTTTTGAAAAATCGATGTTTCTCACCGTTTTAATTAATATTAAAGATTGGTTTAAAATTCAGTATCTTTTTTAAATTTTTTCAACACTGTCATGTAATTAATTCTTACGGTTCATAACTCATAACACACAGCGTATGAATATACACTGTATATTATGCATAACGTCAATAGTGCAATCATTTTTGAGATACATTTTCAATCATTTTTATGCTGCGAATAATTGTTTCTAATTTAGTTTAGTTATCATGCAAAAACTTGATCATACCGTTTCCAATGGTCATCGATGACGAATAATATGCGTCTGTAATATATTTTATCCATTGATTGAGTACGAAATGTCGTCGTTATTATTTCAGCGATGTAATAATTACTAAATTTAATCTATACTTTATATTTTAGCCTAGGTTTTAGTAATTTTTTATTTTTCAGTCTTGGTATACTAGCATCATCGAATAAACGGTTCTACGTTGTTAAACCGATACCAGAAAGATATTTAAAGAGTTGGTAGATATACATTTAAAAATTGGTACCAATATTATTTTACCGAATATCAATTAAAGGGTTTATAAATAAATAATTAAAAAATAAATAACTTATATAAATAACTATAAATAACTAAATAAAATAAATAAATAAAGTTAGTTTATAAATAACTCTCAAATTCTGAATCGGCTAAACACGTGAATTACGTAATTAAAAATATGTTTTAATATTATAAAATCAAAAGGTTTTCACAAACAGTTTAATACTCTACTATAATATACAAACTACAAGCACCAATACAGGCACAAATAATAACTTGTTTGAAATAAAATCGTTTAGTATCTTAACGTTCGGCATCCATATGTTCAATATGTTAAACATTTAATTATTTTATGACTAGGATAGGATTTAAAACATAATACCAAAATAACGCATTGAAACGGATAATCTGTTTTAGATGGTCAGGCTTGTAAATCGTAGATAGACATAAATATTTGCTCTGATGGCATTAATGATCATTGGAGTTGAGGTTGTGGACCAACGTTCGCCGACGATTATCTACGAGTTATTTTCACCACTTATAGGTTAGGTTAACCTGTATCTGTTACATATTTATTATATATTTTCAACTAATATAGTATTATATGTGAACGAATAAAACGTAACACGTAGCTATCGAACAATTGTTTAACTAAACGTAATAATTTATTATAACAATGATATGAAATCACGTTATTAACAAATTCGTGTGCGTATGGATTTGCATTGGTACGTTTAAACTAAATTGTGTTTCGACGCGTACAAAAGGCAGTTTCCTTTTAAAACTGTTTTTTACGATTCAATATTATTTGAATTTTTCGAAAGTCGTTTGTACAGAAAGTTATGTCGATTCGACACCGCGACGGATTTCGTCTGTTAATTTCTTCGGTGGTTTCTCAGAGCCTACGACTCGTCATATTTTTAGAATTTTAAAACCATCGAAGTAGACCGTTTCCACCGCTACCACTGCTGCTGGATCGCGGACGGTTCGGTTTTGCGAAAAGACCCGTTTTTATCGAATGCAACAACGTTTTGACAGTTCCGAACGTGCGCGGCGCGGGATGTCGGACGGCCGGAGCGGCGACGGCGGTGCCGACCGACCGACAGCGGGAGACGAAACGGGATCGATGGTTATATCGTCGAAAATCCGATTGCTGCGGACACGGCGACATCCACGGGTTTCATCCGTCCCGTACGGTCCGTCCGACGCGAACCTATGGGTGGCCGACCGGCCGCGGTGCTGATGGCGGTCGCGGTCGCGGTCGGCCGGACGCGCGCGAGAGACGGCCTCGAAGCGGCGACGGAACGAGAAGCTGGCCGGACGACGACGCGGGACGAGCGAACCCTTACAAAACGTGCCGGACTCCGTTCTGCGCTGTACCGGTCGCGGACACTGTTCGAATAGGCGTGACGGAACCCTGTGTCTGAATGTTTTTCTGAGCGTCTAGCGCGAGGCCGCTTCGTATCCGGCCGGAGTTTGATCGCCAGCCCGTAGCCACGGGGGTGGGGGAGGGACAAGAGTAAACATTGCCCCCCTCCCTAGACCTTGACGTTGCCCTCCCCAACAAATCTTAATAAAATAACGACTTTTTGGTAGTTAGAATGGCTGTAGATAGTAGATTTTTAATACCTACAGCCGTGGTAGTTAGATGTTTATTGCTTGATAATTTCATCGGGAGCAGAAGCACTGTTTAAAATATAAGAAGTTATTTTTAACAATATCATATAGCATTTGCTCTACATGACACAAAACGGCTATCCGATTTAGCTTTATTGGCGTTTGAGCCAAAACGCACGGAACATTTAAATTTAGACGCATTATTAATGGACTTCAACAAACAAAAAGATAGAAAATTACAGCCGTTTAAATTAAAAAAAAAAAAAAAAAACTGGTAAATTCAAAAAGTAATGTATAATAAAAGAATTCAAAATTTAATTATGTTCACTTCATTCTAATTCCTATTATTTTAGTTTAAAGGACCTATTATAAAAATTACAACAGTATTAATATTGATTTTTTTACTAATGCCCCCCCTGAAGATTTGGCTTGGTTACGGGCTTGATTGGTCGTCAAACCGTATGAAAGCTCCAGTACAATACTGAAAGCTAACTTTAATATTTTTCGGGTAAAACCGCTATCCTACCCTCCCCTCGCGGCACGCTGACGAGGCCGATATGCAGACGTCGTGGATTCTTTCAAAACATTGTTTTCGGCCGACTAAATCTTTAGTGTTTCGGATTTCACGGGACGCACGCGAATCGGTGCGGTTCATTATCACGAAAAGGAAACGGCACGAAAGCGAAACGCTGATACGGTGCACCATCGTCGTTGTTGCGTTTTGATAACGACCGACCGATAGTTTTCGTTCCGACGCGCGACGTTGTTACTGCGGTACGCCGTTCGACGTGCACAACGCACCGCACCAGACCACAATACTCGGAGATCGGAGAATGATCGATTACGACGGATCCGATGTCCGGATGACGAATACGCATTCGTTCGTTTGCGTTGCGACCCGCGGCGATTGTGGAAATGTTAACATTTTTTTTTTTTTTTTTTTGTTGCTCGCTACGATGAGTGATCAGTTTACAGCACTTACCTACGTAGCCGGGCGAGACGGACCCGATCGCATATTCAATCACGTACGCGCATAAAGGCCGTGGCAACAACAGTAACCGTACGCGATAACCCGTACAGTGGTACGTTATCGTGTAGTTGTTGGAAAGTTTTTACTTTATTTCAACATGTACCGATGGGCGCGGTGCATTTTATAAGGAATTTTCAGTGGGCGACAAAAAATATTTTTTTCAAAATAGTCAATGTATAATACCACAGTATGATTATTGTATTACACGTTCGTTTCACATTATTTCGCCCAATCTTTCAAAATACTGTCTACAGAGTATAATCACTGGGCGAAATTTGTGTCGCCTAGTTAACTGGTTAAAAAATGCACTGGATGGGCGCACATTCAGTCTAAACTTTGGGAGCGTTAAAATTATTCATTCCAAGATGATCCGTAAGGGGTAAATGCTCTCCCTTCTTCTACACTTCTACATCTACCTGGCACAAAATGTTTAAGTTTCATCAATCAATTATAAATTTAGCAGTTTTATATATTATGACTAATTAGTGTCAATAAACATCATTATTTGCTTACCAATGAGCGATCTATAATGTAAACAGAAACAAAATCCTGTATTCTTCCAGCAATAAATACTAAAAATAAACTTCACTGTTATCAAAATATCACATGCGTTATAAATAGATAACATGATGAACCCAGATACACAATACTCCTTTTCCATTCACTTATGTTCAATGTATGTACATTTTACGTCCGTGGCTTTAGTGCATTAATAATGGAAATTGGAACAAACTCATTATCATAAACGCAAAATTATCCTCCTAAATCAATATTTTTGCCGCATAATAAACTTGGATTGTTAATTTAGAACTTAGAGGTACACTCCCCTGGCTCCTCCATATATGTGCCAATGCCTGTACGTATGTATGCGTGTAACGGAAAAAATATTTTAAACGCGTCTCGACGTACGACATCTTATCTATATTATGATGATCAGTGACTGCGTGTACGCGGTTAAAAATCGGAACAATTCTCTTTTTTCCGAGTTATTTAAAATAATTGAATAACAAGCGGATTTTTGTTTAATATTTAGTTTCACTATTCTTGTTCGTAAGAGTAAAAAAAAAAAAAACTTTTCTAACTTGAATAATATATATTTATATGCATGTATATACAATATGAATTAATCATCTGCAAATATCCGTTATAGTTGTATACGTATAATTTATTACGTAATCCTTTGTTGCATGAATTCGATCGACTCGTTAAACGTTCAAAATTTGTGAGAACATGGAATTATACGTTTTGCGATGGTAAAATATAACGTTTCGAGTTCCGTTTTAAGGCGTTGTACCGACTGTATATTGTGTATACACCGTATTATGAAATGTAATTCAATAATATATTTATGTGTAGGTATATATAGTGACGACCATTATGGAACGGAATAAAAAAAAGTTGACAATTTATATTTTTCGCTGTCAAATTTGTCTTCATTATACGTTATTAGTACATCTATTTAATGTTATGATGCGTGGCATGTCGAGGGTCCGGTCAAAAATGCGGTAACATTGTAATACGTTGACCGTTTTAAAAGCTTAAACCGTATTTTTTTATCGTCATGATCGTGCGATTTTCGCTAGACGAACGAACGCGTTTGTTGTGCATTGTGTGTTACATTAAGTCAGAAATTGATATTCGTGAAATGTTATTATCGCGAAGGCGATGTATGTTGGAATCGTGTATCGTTAAATAATCAACGCTACCGACCGACCATATCCGTTTAACAGCGCAACAGTGCAATAGAAACTGTTAACATGCGCTTTTTAGTCTCGAATCCTATTGCCATCGGCAGACGTACATAATGTGTAAGTACAACTTAGATTCGAGTTGTGGCGCGCCCACGGTATCGTTATCGGATACAAAGTTCACTTCGTACATGCAACACAAACATTCGGCCCCCGGGCGCGAACCGTACGTGAAGCGCGTGAAGTTCCGGAAATCGGAAAACGAAACGGTCGCACTGGAGCTTTTCATCTCGCACGCCTGGAAGGTAGGTGCACCGAAGTTGTACCGGTAGAGAGAAAAAAACACAGTTTACCGCGGTAAAACGGCCGCGATCCCCGTTCGGTTCGCAATCCTCAACACGCGCGGCACACCAACGCGTACGCAACGTTTACGCGTGCGTATAAACATACATTCGTCGCGGTCGTCGGCGCGAACGTCGTACCGGACAACGACGAGCGCATATTCAAAACCGTTTTCGGCTGCGTCGGTGGCCCCCGCAGTGCACGGACTCGGCGGCCGACGGTCGATAATGAGCTGCCAGGGTGACATGTAGTTGCACGCCATCCCTTGGTTTCCGTAGCAACCGTACGGCGGTATTCCGTTTTGCGCATGTACCTACACGCGCGCGCGCACACGTAGGCACGATCAACACATACACACGAGCAAACACACGCGCACGTACTCGCCGGCGTCTACACGTACGTACGCGCTCGAAGACTTGGCGGTGAAGGGGGAAAGCGAAAAAACCGAAAAAAAAAAAAAACTAGAAGAGAGACTTATTGGTTTCCTTCTTTCTCTCCTGGTTTTTATTTTTATTTTTTTTCTCCTCTCCCTAGCCGGGTCGGTCTTCTGCTCCGGTCGGTTTGATGGCCACGGAGAACCCGTGTCTCGTACACGCGCGCACACACGACGCGTAGGCATCATCGATATTTGTCGTTCGACGTACGAGTCCAGCGAAAGTTCTGCGCGACAACCCGTCCGTTGCGTTTCTTCCGGGAACGGAGACGGGCGATAAAAAACAATTATCATCACGACATTTTTTCCCGCGCGGAGTTTCTCTTGGAACCGCGGTCGAAAGGCTGCGTGGCCGTGGAACTCGAGTGCCGCGGAAAAGGAAACTGCACGAGCATTGTACTCGTCGTTCGTATATATTATACGCACACAAACGCACATACTCGTAAGCGTGGAGAAATCAATTCCGCACACACATACACGTACGCACACGTGCGCACGTACTGGCACGCGTTTTTTTTTTCATCCCCTCGTTAAAAAGTCGGTTTTCGAACGTACGTGTGGTGGGCGACGCGCCCATATGCATATTATTGCTGCGGGGGAGCAGAGATTTCGTCGCTAACGCGCGCGGGCGAAGGGATCGAAAACCGCAATTATTGCGTGCACCCCCTGACGTGTATAATATATATATATATTATATAGCTTGTGATCGTGCACGGTGAGGGATTCGAATTGAAAGCACTTCGGCCGTACCGCAAGACGGTGGTGGCGCGAGTCCTCTCGACGTTTTTTCTCTTTTAATTACGCGCGAACCGCAATCCAGGATTGGGGGAAATACCCTGCTATATATGTTCGTGCATGTGTAGCGTTCGTCGTCCTGCGCTTTTCGTTGATCGTTTTTTACCGCACGTATTCGTGCGTGCTTGTCGTGGAGTCGCACGTGTGTTGTACGAGTACCATGATTATAATAATAATAACACCCTTTGCATTTCGTCACCCTGTTTGGTTATGTACAGTTTTGCTGTTTATTACGTAATAATTACGTTGTACAATCGAATTTATCGTTAAGACAATTGTTCTTTTTTCTTCTACATTTTTATTCGCATGAACTTTTCAACGGCCGACGGTACAATAAGCGATTTAAACTTCAAGAAGAAGAATCAACTACTAGCTTACACCACATAAAATGCGTAGAAGTTTCCGATTAATTAATTGTCAAATCGGTACAGTACATTTTTTCATTTGTTTACATTCACAATGTATACTAGTATTAATTTTCTTTTTACTAGTTATTTTTCCATTCTATCAATATCAAATGTTCTATTTTACCCTTTCTTAAATTCTCAAACATAATATAGTAAAACACAACACCAGGTTTTGTAATATATTCAGTTCTCCGTATTATCAAGTAATTATTAAAATTGTATTTTAAGAAATAAAAGAAGAAATCTCATGACACATGTGTATATTGATAATTATTACTGCGAAGTCTCATCTGTATGTAGTTATGCGCAGTTCAGGTATATATTATACGAATTGTAGTGAACAATGTATAGGCATATGATTCAATTTACCGAATGATTCAACCACACGTAAGTTAAATCGGTTCTACATTAATAACGTAATGAACCATAAATGTAGCTACATTATTGTTTACTACAAAGTGTTTGTTTGTCATATTATAATTCGTATTGTTTAAAACAAAACAATATTATATAAAAACATAACGCATGGCGTGTTGAGGTAAAAGTTTAATCGAATTCAAATCCATGCTGCATTTACAGAATAGAGCAAAGCTAAATAATGACGTTATAAATAATTGCAAATCAAAAGAATTATTTCATAATGTTTGTTTGTCACACTGTATATTGATACCCAACTGCAATCACGTGTAATACATACAACACAATATACACCATTTTGATGTCAAATGCTTAAATTACGTATTCTGTGGATACTTATACGCTGTACGATACAGCATTGAACCTTACCTCATAACCAATAAAAAAATTAATATTTTTCTTAGCTCATTTTATGATATAAGTTTTTTTTACATTGAAATTATTATAATTATGATACAAACGTAAAAAAACCTGGGTGATGATGTATCACGTTCATCGTCCCCTTTATGGATGTCACTGATGTCGTAGCCTCGTTACTTGTATGGCTTACCTAATATATTCTCACTTGAATACCGGATCCATTTATATATAGTACCGATTTGTCACGCGTACGTAACCAAGTCCGACGTTAAACATGCATGCGGGGGTGGCCGTACTCGCAGTCGTCACAAAAATCTCGAAACTCACGCGACTACAGACGATTCTGCTGGGATGATGCATAATAATTACTGTGTTCGGACTAGATTCTAGACTCTAAATAGCTCTTCATCACTATTCCACTATATTAATAAGCAAAATATATTTTTAAGTCTATTCAATTTTAACATTCATCCTTAGTCATAGTAAATGCATGTGTATTTTAGTTTTTTCAGTCCCAGAATTATTTTTTTATTAATTCTACTTTTTATTTCTTATCCATTTATATTGATTAAGTTTCATTAAAATATTATGAATTTAAAGTTCAAGTGCATTTAAAAAATATCTGATGTATTTAATAGCCTTTGTAAGTTGTTTACCTATAGGGATGGCAGGTACTCAATAATAAAATGCATATACAATTTGTATATTCACAAAAGTAACCGATAAATAATATCATAAATCGTAATGTAAAACAATTTTCAATACATCAACATAATATATTTGTATAAGTAATTTATTTATTTTTGTTTAAAATTATTTATTCAATAATAGTAACTTTGAAAAAAGAGAAATTTATACTTTTAAAAATTTGAATAAAAACTTTACAGCTTACAAAGTGCCAGGCTACTCGTACTGATAAATATAAATGAGTATGATAAGTCTCAGACTACTTGTATATGCATTTGATTAAAAGACTACATATCACTTGTTTGAAAATATTAGATTGACACGAAACTGTTTTACGGGTATGTTTACCAAAATAATAGCTGATGTATAAAAAATATCTCCGAAATTTCAAGCCTTTTGTTCTCAAGTGAAAAGAAAATTACGTCATAAAATAAAAGTCAACATCACCGATTATTATTAAAATTTTTCTTACCCTAAATATTATTTTTACTAGTTCAAGACTATTCTTATCACTTCAATAAGTATACCTGAATAATAAGTATGATAATATTCAAAAATTACCAAATAAAATTATTAAAATAATTTTCGCCGAGAAGGTCAAATAAAATTTTGCACTATGTATTAATATAATTATTTTTTTTTTTTTTTAATTAGACGGCACAACATCAATTATGGATTTTCAATTCCGATACAGCCCTTGATGGATTGTTATTAAAAACTTGTTATAAAAGCTTGCAGTATCAATTCGAAGACGGAATAATTCATACTACCAGATGGAAATGATCAATAGTCTTTCATAAATTAGAGCATGAATTGGATTGGTCAGGTCATGAAACTTTAGAAATTTAAAAGTTAACTTGAGAATAGACAGCCGTAGAAATATATATTTCTAATATAAGATAATTATACCCTTTACTGTCGTCGAAACACAATTTTATTTATTCTCGCAGAGGAATAAATAGATACTTCTGGGCTTGACCGATTTCGAAAGTCTAGTTTTGTCTACGTGATTGTAATAATATTACATACGAAAATACGAGTGGAAATAAAACATAATAATAATATTGTACGTGATGGTGGAATCAAATTAAAGAAGATTATATCGATTCTGGTGCGCAGGGCATTATTTATTCGCGATCGAACGGCCGGAATGACGTTGCCGAATATTGACGTTCTTTCACGAGTTGGCCCCTCGGGGTACGACTTTACACACATAATAATAATAATAATATATATTATACGCTTGTGTGCGCGTCCAATATTATTGCGGTGTGTAATATTCAATACACCCAGAGCCGAGAGAGAGAGAATGAGAGAGAAAGAAAGAAGAGGAGATAACTACGTATTGCTGTGATGTGCGTGTGTATGTAAGAGAGAGAGAGAGAGAGAAAAAGAGAGATAGTTTAGAGTTGTGCGCGGGAGTTGTGCCGTCAAAAGTGGAAACGTCATTTAATCCGCACACACAAACACACACACACACACACACACACACACACACACGTTCTTAATGCATCAAACGACGACGACCGGATGTAATATAATTTACCAGACGAACGCGACGACGACGACGACGACGACCAGATGACGAGGACCAATGTTAGCCATTAATGCGATATAATATATTTTATATTACATAAATATACGTATAGTACAACTGCATGTGTGTGTGTGTGTGTGTGTTTGTATTAAACGCGTTTGCGGTAATGTCGCGTACATAATACACGCTACAACGACTACATTACATATTTATGTTTGTACACGTTTAGCCGTAATATACATTAAAATGCGTAGAAAAATATGTCACTTCCCGTGAAATTCGCGCGAGACGATTTAGTCTTTTTCCTCGGTATTTTTTTCCAATTTTATTTTTTATTTTTTTTTTCGAATTCGTCACTTTTCACGATGACGACGACGACGACGTGCGTAAGTCCTTTGGACGCGGTCGTTGAGATGTATACGGGAATTCCCAATCGATACACGTCACCCGCGTTAATATATATTATAAAATATACAATACATTTATACGGTAATGCACGTAATAATGATATATACATATATATATATTATTCGTTGCGGTATACGGTTAGACGCGAAGACGTCGACGGCATTTGTCTCACCCATATAACAATATACGATATTATTATTCTTTTTCGTTTTTATTATTTTTGCACTCGCGGTATATACTATTTTGTGTGTGTGTTGACTTTTATTCTTCGTAATTCTGCCCCGCAGGAATTTACACAAACATATACGGCACGGGCCAGTACGTGATGTGCGATCAAATAACCATAAAAACGCCGTACGCGTTTTATGAGTCCGATCAAATTTTATGTTTGTTTATTATGTACGTATATAGATATACATCTGCAAGTGTGTGCGTCTGTATGTGTGTGTTATATTTCAGGATACGCTGCGATTCCGAGCGCGTCTGTTTACGGAATCGCACGAGCAACATCATTTATTTATGTTAATAAGCAATGCCATTGGATTTCCCGTGGCACATGATTATTTTGCTATGGGATACATAAATCGGAAACACGAGCTATATCCAAAGGAATATCATATGAATCGTCATTTAAGTTACATGGTTCAAATACACAAAAATTTTACTTTATTTCTCATGAAAAACGAAAAATTCATTATTATAATGCTATGCGATTATTATTATAATCTAACTTGCATTCTAAATTTATTGTAGTAACATAAACGTCGAACACTTACAGTACTTTCGTCGACTGTCATAAAAATATAACCATTTGTACATATATATTATACAAATATTTTTATGCATATTATACTCTCAAATGGAACATGTAGGCAAAAATAAACTGCGGTTGTTCATAATAAAAAAAAAAATCGTTCGAGAGTGCTGTACATAATATGCTGGTCAGTATATTATGCTGACCAGCAAACGCTTAGTAAATATGAATCTGCGTGTTTTAATTTATCCGCGCTCACAATGAATAGGTAGTTTTATAATTTATAATATCGTACCTATAAGCGCTACCCGAATACATGAAAATCGTTCAAGTTTTATTAAGAATAAGCGAGTAAGGGTTTGAAAAGAACAAGCGGCTGTATACTCGGCGAACGTGTTAAAACCTAATGGGTACTAATTTAATTTTTTTGTTAGTAGATGACGTCTTTAAAAATAATATGCTTAAACTAAACAATTATTATCGTTATAATTATATCTATTATTGTTGTTATTATTATTAGTAATAGTAGTCGAGCACAACGGGACTTGTCCGACGGGTTATATTATGCGTATTTCAATTTTAAGCAATTATGTAAAAATTTAATTTCGAACACGATTCTTCATTTCGGTTCTGCGCATCACCTACAGGCATATTCCCAAGCGGAAAATAACCACTGACAGCGTGTACACACGCCTATGATTAGATCCTAATAGATGTTTAGCGAACATTCGAGTGTCGTATTTTTTGTGTGTACGTGCGGTGTTCTTAAACGGTTTGTGCGGCAAAAACGTTCTTATTCATTAGACACACACACACATACGCATTTAGTACACTCACTTGTGACGGAACACGCGCGAAAATGGATTTATCCGATTACATACAATGCGTGATTTTTTCGCATACGATTAGTAATATTATATTCCATACGTCCTGCATGAAAAGGGGTACCAATGCATAATGTAAATGGGTGCTTGGGAGTTTGTTAACAAACCGGCGATGGCATACAAACGATTTAAGGCTAATATACATAAACGGTTTGTCTTCGTTTGCTTGATATAATGTATTTTTTCCATGCACGTATATATAAGATTATGTTTTTTCTTTCCTTTTTTTTTTTTTTCTTTCGTTCGGCCAAGAGAAATCCGAACGAAATGTATTTATTTCCTACGGCGATGGCAAATTGCGAAAGTTTCGTCGTGCACACCTCTGCCAACATCGCCGCCACCACCACCACCATCTCTACTACGATCACTGCCGAGAATATAGTGTGCCAAAAAGTAGTGTTCACCTCCGAGTTCCACCCCGTGATATTTAAGCTCCACCGTCCCATGTTCAAACACTTTAATAATAATCGTTAGTCCTATTTAATGCCACATAATAATTCAACCCGGGGATATTTATGTTTTTCGCTCGCCCGGTCAGATTAAAATTTGCCCTTCTCAAAAAAAAAAAAAAAAACTACAACAACAAACCAGAGCGAAATCTCCCTTTTCTTTTCATAACACACCATAAAAACGGTTCTCCGGTGTGCCGGCACGGTGTACTCGGTGAACAATAAAAGTTTTCCCATTATACCTAATATTTCAACATTAAATAAAACAAACTAATTTTTTTTTTACTGCTTTTTACCGCTCGATGGAGTCACTGCAAAACACTGGTGCACCCTTCGACGAAAAAAACAAAAAAACAAAAAAAAAAAAAAGGAAGAAAGGACCATTTTTCCTCACTAGTTGCGTGTACCCGTGTGTTATTATACATAAATATATATATATGTATTTCATATCTATCCATACTTACCATAAAACGCATAAATATTGATGTAAAAAAATTAATAAAAAAAAAAACATCTATTACGCCGTGTAATGATGTGAAGGCACACCCGACGGATAATATTCAGAGCACTTCCGTGGTACGCACGTATATACTACACATATTTTATATTGTTTTTGAATAGTTATTAATATATTACTTTTTGGTCGATCATAGACAATAATACGTTTTCCATTACAAGTGCAACTTTCATATCGCGTGCATTAGCAATTTTAGAAATTAAAGTTGTGATTCAACGTCTCTTAATTTTAGGCTATTTTACACTTTTAAAAATAATATTCAAAATCTTCCGTTTGCTTTTATTTCTCACCTTTTTGAACATATCAAACGAAATATTGCTCAAAAATATTCGTTTTATGTATTGAAATTCGCTTCATGTGGTAATGGTTACATTGTACACATTATACAAACAATGAACCCAGGGGCGTATTCAGATTGTTTTTTGTGGAGCTCGTGAACTTTCCTCTAAACAAAATTTCACAATTTAACCAATTAAAAATCAAAATTAAAATTTTAGTGACCAATTTAAATTTTTATTGTACAGTTATAACTCTTTTATACAAAATTAATGAAATAATATATTTACATCATTATAATTCTAATTTAAAAAATTATTAAAATAAAATACCAACATAATAATAGAAAATTAATAGGTAAGTACACTATGTAACATAAACAATTTCAAACTTGTAATTCATACAACAATGGTAATATGATATTCTACAATTTATATTTTATACGTTGAAAGTAGACTTAAGTTTTTTATCTGAAATTTCGAGAGAGGAGGCTGAGATCTTCTCAACCCCACATAAATACGTCCTTGAATGAAACAATAAGGATAACGCAGTGTAACTTACATTTAGCAAAATTCTATATAATACATTTTCAATGCAATCATGGTAATTTGATTAAAAACCATTTCTGCCTAACGAATTAGTGATTCATAATTATTCTAAGACAAATGTTCAACCATGATAATTTATTCAGCACAACCCCTTCATAATTGTATGTAAAAAAAAAAGAAAAGAAAATTACCGAACTCCCAAACGAATACATAATATCATGATATTCCTGTACTAATTTACTGTTGTTAATATTATTTATTGATTATATATGTACAATATTGCGATTATTATGTACATTATTTTTGTTAAGAATATTATGAAATATTATTATAGGTATATCATTATATTTAATAATGTATATAAAACATAAATATATGATTATTTGTATTGATTCCACAGAGTAAAAGTGTATTTTTTATGTGGCGAAAATTGTATGTGTATTAAACAGTTTTTTAATTTTAAAATTTTTTATTTTTATGAGACCGTTTATCTAATAAAAAAAAAAAAAAAAATGTAATGTTCATCGGTAGTTTTTCATTGGCATTGTTGTTCTGACCACTTGGTTGACTCATTATTAATGCATTCAAATCCGAGGCCTACTTCGTGACAATCCGATAGTTGGTGCAATCGCATATAAATTTTATATTCCACTGCGCTAAAGGTATCTTATAGCCCAGGAAGAAACGACACAGGACGGAATAAATAAATTTACACACACACATACACACACACATATGTATATATACGAATGTACGAGTGTGTTGTACGCATATACAATATGTACAGCGTAATAATATTTCTTGTGTGTGTGTGTAGTCGTTTCTGACGATGTGCAACGGAAGCCATTGTGTGCGGCCGTGCGTCGTGGGCTTAACTTTATGCAGCCTATCATTACCAAAGTTTGAAGGTTGTTAATGGGCTATTGATCGTGTTTACTGTTCTCTCTTTACCATTTCCACCACCGCCTCACGTTAAAAAGCGTGGGCGCAACCACTGCCACGCGCCTCGTCGGGGAGAGAAATATTTTTCTTCGTTTACGAGCGCGCGCGCTCCACTACCTTTCCGTCGCATGTAGAAATATACGCACACACAAACACACATAAAAGTAATATATTATTCATCGACTATCCCGGAGCGGCGGGTCTCTGCGAACCAACTGCAGCCGAATAATTTTATCTCTCTCTTTTCCTCTCTCGTTTGTTCATCGTATAAACAAATAAATACCATACTGTGCACGTGCGTGCGTCGGAAATCGCAATAAAAATTATGCTCGCAGATTGGTAATGCACAAGCGAACACACGTTCGGTCGTATTGAATAATAGTAATGCGGAGAAGGTGTTACATAATCGTGTGATCTATAGATCGTAATTATGATTGCAGATACTGTGAACGCTGACCGTTGTATGCCTGTGGCCGTTGCATTTCGATTTGGTTTCTGGTTTCTACAGAAATTTGAATTTATTTTAAAACCGCCGAGAAATCGATTTTAGGCCCGCTCAAAAAATACGCACAAACATTGACTGGTGTCGATTGAAAATAAACTTTACCGTGATTAAGAAAGACTTTACATTATGTAAAACTACAAGGAACCGTAACTGCCAAAGAACATTTAAGTGTTAAAAATATATAATTACAGTATGCCTCAGCAACGTGGCCATTTGACATTATTCATTATTGCTATTAAAAAATATTAATTATTTCTGTTTGAGGTACGTACAATAATTTTCCGATCGGTGCATTATTTGTTTACAACACAGTTTCGGTGTTTATTTCATTAATGAAATTTCTAACCAGTTTAACGGTTGAATTGTTCGATACTATTAACTGACAAAGAAACTCTGGGGATATTTGATTTTGATCGTTTCAGTTTCCTTGCAATCGATGTGTATACTTGATTGTTAGATGGACTGCACATGTTGCACACTTGGTTCGATCTTCTTTGCTCATTATGTAGCCGTGTGTACAGCGGGTGTGTCCTATCCTTAGACGTGTTAGTAATACTTCTTTTATGTTTATATTCGCTGTGTTTCCCTAACGTTCTGTTCGTTTTATTTCGCCCGAGTTAGGGTTTATTTTCTTCTCCGTTTGAGTGACTGTTTTTCTCCAATCCGCTGTATTTATACATCTTAGTGCGTCTTCGTAAGTACAGTAATATTTATGTTTATATACTGTACTATTTCCATTTAGATATAAGGATAAAGATAACGACGTATTTTGTGTGTTGAATAGTTGTATACCAATCATTTTTTATAGCCCGTAGGGAAAATCTGTGGAAAAAAACCGAAAATTGAAATGAGTGAGCTGAGTACTGAAACTGTAATAAAATACAAAACGACTTTTAAATAAAAGATTCTAATCGAACACATCTACTGGAACACGAGCTGTAACCATTGTGCGGCGATGAACAGAAAAAAAAAATTTACTCGTTGCACACCCGCCTTACGAATTTATAACTACGCGTTGACTGTGTTTGCGACATTAGAAACAACGCGCACGGGAAAAAATATTTTGCTGTTGTTCCAATGGGACGAAGGGGGGAAAAAAAAATTAATAATAAAAGCGTTATCGCACGGATCGCAGTTGAAAAACGTTCAAAACGTTTCTCTCGGCGTGCTCGGAAAGTGACAGTGTCCGGCGGCGCCGGCGCATGAGTTGAGATGACGACATACGCGGCGGTGTCCTTTCGATTGGACGCAGAGGAGCGCGTCATAAGAGAAGACGAAGAAGAAGAAGAAGAAAAAACTGTTAAAATAATAAATCGAGTTAGGCACATGACGTTCCGCAGTGGAACCGATTACGGCAGTTGATAACCATGCCGATAATGGCGCGACGTGGAACGTGTCCGAATACGATTTCAACGGTCGGGAACGCGTTCGGAATATCGCGCCGTTTGCTCTCGTCAACAGGGCCCGGAGCGTGTGCAGAGACGGACGCGGTCTCCTCGGTGCAACATCTGCTGTTGATCTCGTCGGAAACGCCAACCCACTCCCCTATCCCCCTGTCCGTGCAAGACATCGGCGATTATCGTGTCAAACGTTCCACGGATCCAACATGGACGCGTTCCTATGCGTATTATGTGCAGCGGTGCGAGATCTGCGCGCGTGACCAACGAACATGTTATGGGTTATCGATAAATTTGGGATTTTCTCTCCAAACCACCCGCAAACCAGTTCCCGTGAACGAACGAATGCGTTTTACTGTCACCCGCAAACGCGATGCGAGAATAATAAAATCCGGTGCAACACGTACGGTGCATCGTTGCTCGGACGATATTGCGCGTAGAAAACGTGCTTGCGTTCGGGTCCCAAGAAATAACATCGGTTGTACCCGTTTTGGGTGGTAAAACATAAACCGTGCGATCGTCGCCGAACAGCCTACCTACATTTATTTCGACACCTTAAACGAAACGAAATTATTTGGAAGAACGAAAAATAAATAAAAAAAAAAAAAATTCCTATATTCGGATCAAGTGAAATAACATGCGACCATTGAACAACGCGTATAAATCGAAATCGAACACGCACGCGAAATGATATTGTAAACTTGTTTAATGAACATACATGTGTACAGTTTCGCAACAACATGCAAAATATTACGTGGTAATTATTATAGTCCCGGGGAAATTTAATATTTATGATTTGTTATCTTTCCATTTATTTTCGCTTGGCTGTTTACGCAGAGTGTAGTCAAACAACGACCGACGACGCGTGCACTGTACTATTGTACACAATATATATGTAATATTACTCTGCATGCGGAAAACGTTTCGGAAATAAAAGATTTAAACCACTCCGTTGATGGCACACGGCAGAGGGTCAAATCGTTCACCGAAGCGCGAGGGGTTCGAATTAAGAACGAAAAAATAAAAATGAAAATTTGTTTTTTTAATATACTTTTTTTTTCTTTCAACAAAAGTACTCTTACTTGATATATATATATTTTAACATAAAATACCTATTTCCTGTTTACTTAGCCAAATAATCGAATTAAAAATCTCTGTCTATCGAACAAAAAATATATGAATATACATAGTATATTATAAGCTACTGTTCTGTGCACCTATACGAGTACGGATTAGAGCCAGTGTCGCATTTAGATAAAAGCCACCCAGGGGCAAATATTTTACTGGCACCCAACCCTTTCCCCAATAAAAAAAAATTAATAAACGATAACACTAAATTAAAATATAACTTATGTTTAATCACTCACTCGGAGTCACAATCTGACAGATTATAAGTTTAAATTTTAAATAGTGTCCGCAGTTCAATACCAGACTAGGCTATTATATTCTACGCAGGATCCATTAAGATTATCGAATGAATAACTTTATGGTCGTTCAATTTTGTTTTCTCCATTAACTTAAGTGTATCAGAACTCAGAATGGACTCAGCAATTTAACTTTAAGTACCGTTTTTACAATATAACTAGCCACTAGGCTCGATAACTAAAACAAATATTGGCGCCTTCTACAATTTTAACAACCTAGGCATTTTTCCCTTTCACCCTCCCCCCTAAATGCATCTCTGTTTGGTAGACTTACTGTATATTGTTGTTATTCAATATTATCGCGATTTAAAAATGATTTACTGGATGGAACTTGATTCTCACGTGGAAGAACTCCAAGAATTTGATACCATCTGGTCATTGTTGTCCTCTTACAGTTGTTACTATTTTCTTTTTGAAAACTATGTGCAGCGGAAAATAATTCAAAGTACGTTAATACTTATGAGTCTAACATCATAATCGAGACGTCAAAAGACATGTGTCATTCATATACATTTTTTAATGTTAAGAAAATTGTTGAACGAAACGCCTTAAAACAACTAAAAAACGAATATTGACGGTGTTTTTCACCAATAGATAATTTTGTCCGTTTGAAATCTCGAGAAAAAGTATGTATGGTTTCCCTATATTTTTTGTCCCACTCGTACGAATAAAACTATTCGTATAAAGGCATTTATAACCATGGTTGCGGCGGTGCGACTATTAGAATAACGAACACGGTCTTTTGAATAATTTAAATATTCAACTACCACAGGAGCGAGAATTTATGTAATAACTTTATAAGTTTCTTGGTGCTCGAGAAACGTGATGATGGTAGTTCTTGAACATAAACTCGAACAATTTGCTTTGAAGTGTAAATTAATTAAACTCTATTTAAAACACATCGAGAACAAATTAAACTATATGTCATTCCTTCATAACGATATTCGCACCTGCAACATTAGAACAGTATAAATTCTCGAAGACGCATGTATAGATTACGATAGTATTGTCGTAGGTTTTAAACGTTACGGTACAAAACGGACGCATTTAATAGTATTCTAATCGCTTATTATACATTACACTAATTATATTCATACGTATAAATATTGCGTTTTGGTTACTTAAAACCTTTGGTATGACTTATTTGCCATATGCGGTGTGATATTATTACAAGTCAACTTCGAATTTTGCCATCATCGGTTAATCTGATCGTCCCAAACCATATATTTAAATTTTTATCACGTTTATGCTTCGATGCCCGTCTCTAGTGCATCTACGACGTATAAATGTGGCCCATGGGTACGCGATAGTCCTGCGACAAAATTGAAAAAGTAAAAATCTTGTATGGCTTAAAAATAACCTACCTGAATTTGATCAAGACCGTGCTATAGGTCCTGCAGCCGTGACCTGTGCTAAATATTTCGTACCCAAAACACGGAGAACTGAAGTAACCATGAGCTGTACGAGTCTTGCGATTTCGATACGAGAGAAAAGAAGACATTTTAAGGAAGTTCCATGTATACGAATAATATTTCGTTGATGCTCGGGAAAAACTTGCCAAGTCATAAGTTAAATTAAAAAAATCAAACTTCAACTGTAAATAATAAGTAAGTTTATTTGTATTTTTATCCCCACCGATTTAATCTGGGCAGTACGCATATTATCGATTCGGTATTGAAGTGAAATCAAGTGCATAATAAACCTAATATGATCTATATAGCTAAGCTGTATAATACGTAAATGGGTGCGTATTGTTTCCGCGTGGTAAACTAAAATAATATTAAAATATACGTCATCGGTTCTATTCCAGAAGAATCATATTATTAGGTCCACGTCCGTGTGAGCGTTTTCGACGAAGTTAAGCGAACACACGCCTACGCTCGAATTATGTACACATTCACTGCACTTACATTATATGTACAGTAGAACCTCGATTAACCGTCAGTCTCGGGACCAGAGCTTTGACGGATAATCGAAAAGACGGTTAAGCGAGCAACAAAAATTTAAACATATTTACATATTATTTATTAATTTTTTTTAGTAACTACTTATTGGTACATAATTATTATTTTTTAATTTATTTAAATTAATATGTTAATTTATTATTTTTTTTTTCTATTATAAAGATAAACCCTCGGCATCAGGGCCATTGGGCAATATATATATATATATATATATATATATTACAATATGTTGTGTACTAAGATGAAAATTATGCTAACAATTATAGATTTAGTTTATTATACAATGAAAAAGAAACTTAAATTAGTTTGAACAGTCCGGTTTGTCGAAAGAATGCGATTATGTTGGAGACTGAGAGGTTGGGTCCAAGGCATTCAAATAGATCCTCCGATAGTTGGTTGCGGTCCCTTGCGTCGCGGTATGTGTTACACTCGGTTATGATGTGTTTAATTGTTAGGTTGACACCACAGGACGGGCATATGGGAGGTTAGGTGTACATACATATCAATCGCTTATCGCTTATACGCTAATCTAGTAGATATTGCTGGAAAGTTTCGGATTACATTTATGTATATATTATTATTTATAACCTACTCATACACAAGTGACCTGACGGTTAACCGAGGAAGACACGGTTAATGGGGGGACGGATAATCGAGGTTCTACTGTATGTATATATATATTTATATGGGTGCAAAGGTACTCGTAAAATCGCGTTTTCCCCCTAAAATCACTTATTCTCGTGTCAGCCTTACTAACCGCAACGGGTCTGCGCTGCAGCATTTTATATAAACATTTGGGTCGTCTGACTCTTGTGTAGCACGCACACCCATACTCGTATATCTGTGTATACACTGTTAATCGTCGTACAATCATCATTAAACGTCGCCCGGGACTAATCCGTTTTTCCCGATGACACATTCGTAAACCGCGTCTCGCGTGTATGTGATCTCTCCCCTACGGCAGCCGCTGTAAACACAATGTATATATACATACATACGCATAGTATACACACACTTATACGTGTATAAACCGAACGCAAAACACACACGGGCCAATTATTTACCATTCTCATGCCACGGCCTGTCCTATTAGCAAAAACTAACATAGTTAACGGCTACCATCGGCTCTCGCACTGCCGTGACCCTCAGCAACCCCTACAATTTCTACCCGAAAACTCATTGTGTGCAGCGCGCAGTACGCGCCCCACAGGGTGTTTATTATTTTATATATATATATATATACGCATATACACCGGTCGCAAACTGAGTGGCGATTCTGTAAAATAATGAATGGCTCTACGAGTACCATGTTCGCAAAAACCTAAATCGTGTGTGTCTATGTGTGTGTATATATATATAACGTATAATGTAATATATTGTGGCCTTTTTTTATTTTTATTTTTTACTTTCCCGAGGTCGGTTCATTAATCCCGGACCTTTTCGACGTGAAGCTTTTTTTTCGCTCCTCAAGTTGCATTTTGTTCGAACACACACTGATAATGGATTTAATGACTGCGGTTTTCATTTTTTCATTTTCTGCGGTCGGCCGAAATCGATTTTTTATTTTTCGTCGCACAGTGTTGAAATCGAAATTGATAAATCACAAGTGGTTATAATAATATTTGAAAAAATAATCGATGTTGACTATACGCGCGTTAGAATTAGTTTCTATACATTTTCATATTTTCCAAGTAAAAACTATCGCTATTTACGTACAACATAATGCGCGTGGACGTCTGCGTGTTGAACGTATGAATGCAACACACATTCATACATTCATATTATGCTAGTTTTCTTTTTTCAGAATGTTTACATTTTTCATTTTTTCTTTTTCTTTTGTAAAGTACGAATATTTCCGTCCTTCGGTATTTCTTATTCTTAATTTTTGTATACGTAGCAAGAAACATCTCCGAAAAGAAAGAAATGTCCGTTCGTTTGAAACTTGTGATTATCTACTTAACGTAATGTAATGCGTGTACATGCGCATGAATACGGTGCACTGTTTTTACGCCGATTAATTTTAAAAATATGTGCGTTAATGTTACACGTCCGCACACTATTGCAATATCATCTGCTGTGAGCATGATGAAAAACGCATAAAAGAAATGAAAAAAACATTTAACGTTTATTGTTTTGCGTTTTGCAGCAAACGACAAACTCGACGTGTACTCTACAATATACTTATATGCACGTATAGCGTGTTCGTTTTTCTATAATACTGTACAGTTGTTGTATTATATGCATTTATTTTAATGGATCAACATTTTTTTTTATATATTTTCTCCTTAATTATGCATACATAATTACGAGAAAAATTGTACCGAGTCGTATTGTTGGAGTAAAATCATTACAAAACTCCTTTCGTCATGAATATCAAAATATTTTAATTATAGTATACGAATACCGATAGTCGATGGTTGAACTAAAGTGATTATTATTTACGTGCGTCCGCGTTGGAATATTATTGTTAGAAGTACAGAAAATATGTAATGTACATTACGAAAGCGTCAGGAAGTAATAATTTTTCTACGTGTCGGATGCGATTTCGGTATTCGATTATTTTTTTACCCATCGTTCATCTTGTAATGGAGACAGAAAAAGAGTAAGTATACCTCTTTTGTTCGGTGGACCTTATTTAGTTTCGGGTTTCTTTTTTATTGGTACATAATCTAATAGAATGTGCTGTGATCGATGAGTATCGTTTAGCGTGTTCAAAATATAGGTCAGAAAGCTTTTAAATTCGTTTTTATGAATTATTTTTTCATCATCCTGTAATTTATTAAATATAGTTTATGGAGTAGACGTCCAAATGAACAATATTCGTATCCATAAGTGCCTGGTAGTTATAGTTTATATGAAATATTTATGGAAAATTTTTGTTTCGCGGAAAAGCACCAAAATATCTATCCGACCATCTTCAGATTTACACTCGATTCATGGGTCGCTGGTGTGTATTTCGATGGGACTAATATATATGTTAAAAAAATCAATTTTGATTCAACGATTACAAAAATTATATAGTTTCCACAAAGTCCGTCAATGCTAAAACAATTACATCCGAGTGGAAAGAACATTATTTAACTGCTTATTGCAATTCTTACGTTTATTATTGTTAATGTCAGTAAGAGTGCTATGAACAAATGGTTTAGGAATGAATAATTTATTTCCGTTCCTTTTTCAGCAACAAATCATTGAACTTCTAGTGTTGTAACTTTCAAACTAACAAACGTATTATGTACAGCTTTTGATGAAAATCAATGTCCTTAAAACAATAATAAATTATCTAGGACAGGGTCTCCAACTTTTTTTTTACGGTGGACCAAGTATGAGATACACTTTGGCATTGCAAGCCAAACATTTTTAGAAGAACAGAGGGTTAATGGAATTGAAGAATATATAAGAATAGATGAGATTTATTTAGATTTTAGAAAAATGTTTGTTTATTTTTGTAATTCATTTGTAGTATTGAGATACAATTAATTTACTGAACGAGAAGTTTGAAATTTCTGGATTGTAAAATTTACAAGCGACGCTGTTGAACATTCAACGGTCGTCATCTAAGTTAGTGTTATACATAGATTTGGCGTATTTCATTTTTGAAAACGTTTATTCACACAAGGAAGTGGTGCTAAATATTGAAATCATTTCACGTGCACATTTTTTCAGATTTTGAATAACATTGACAGAGTATCAGTAAACGTGGCGGACGGTTCGAAAAGCTTAACGGGCCGTAAGTGAAGACCTCTGGTCTAAGGCATTCGTGCAGCTAAATATTATATAAAATTAATGATTCATCGCGGCGGTAGCCGTATTATTCAACGATGTTTATTATGTAAAAATAATAGTAATAATATAATATTATTGCTAACGAAATACTTGGTATGTTCGTCGTAAAGCAGCCCGGCGGCACAGTAAACCTAATCATATGATATAGCGTTAAAAAAAAATCGAAAAATTCCATCGGTCGGTCGCTCTGTGTGTGTGTGCAGCTCGCGGACGGGTACGTTGCGATAATGTATAGCGCTTCTCGTGAGTACGCTTATTATATTATTATTATTTGCCACCACGACAATGCGTTGCGGAAAAACGTTAAAAAATTTAACGAAAACTGCTGATGGGGACGACGGTGCGTAGGTATACGTCGTCGTCCGCGACACTGTCATCGGTGCGGACAATATATTTTATACTATAACGTTTTATTATTATAATACGCAGGTACGTGTAGGTATAACGCGCACAATGAGATTATGACTTTGCGATAAGCATCGCCGCCGCCGCGTTTTGTGTATAATATGTAAAATTATTTCGCGGCCCGAGTCTCGAGCGACGGGTAGTAGTGTTAAAGGTTTTTTTTTTTTTTTTTTCTAACGAGCTTAGTCGAATTCGCGATGAATACATCGTTGTGTACAACACGCGGCATTATTTTCTTATTAAATTCGACTAGACCGTCAACACCGTGTACGAAATCGCACGACTTCCTTCGCTCCACCTCCCTCCGTCGTATATGCCCACGCTGAATTCGTTTTCGGTTAAATTAAGACCGTCAACGTGTGCGCGTGTGTGTGTGTGTCTTTTTTTTTCTTCAACGAGAACATCGTTTCAAGTGCTTCCTCGTGCGTGTAGGTTTTTAGAAAATCCGCGTTACGCGGCTCTTTGTAGATAACGATATAACGGGCGGTGCGAGAAGTACACGGAGAGAGCGAGAGGGAGAGAAAGTGCAGGGCAGAGTGAAGGAGAGCGGCGCGTGTGTGCAGCGGGCGCGCGTACGCGGAGGTGAAGAGGAGAAAAACGAGTGAACTTATCTCTACACGTACGCCCGCGTGCTCCACCGGTCGGCTTTACGGACCGCGGTCTAGAGGGCGTGTGACCCCGATAATCCTGCAGGACTACATTACATTCGCTAATAACAGTCGCCATCGCGCTCGCGTTAACAGCTCCATTTCGATACTCACATAAGTTACGGTGTTCACGAGCACACAAAGCGCGCGTGCAACATACTTTATGATTCGCGCGTACTCGACGCGTCGTCTACGGCCATCGTCGCGCACATGCCCCCACGTGTCGACCACCGTGCAGAAGAATCGTGAAAAAGACGGAACGATGATAAACGGATCGAACGAACTCCCGGTGCTCGTAGCCGGCAGCGATAAGATTTCAGCAGTTTCTAGGCAACTACGTGCGTTTCGCGCCGTTCTGGACCCTCCAGAGGTCACGAAACGTCTGCGCGCGTGCGGCACTACGTACACGGTTTACATAACATCCCACGTAAGGGCTTCGCGTTAACCCTGCGGTTCGCGTTCGATTGCGCGTCCGACGGGTTACCGTTGCGATGTAATCGATGCACTCGCGTTCTCCGGCCGCGTACGAGTAGCAACATGCGATGCACTCACGGGTCTCGGGCGAAACGTTCAGCTCGCACTTGTTGGACTGCGGCGTAAGAAAAAAAATTAAAAAATAAAAAAATAAATAAAACCGTTTCGTGCGCGCATTGTACAACGAGCTGCAAGGTTGCAACGAACCGCTGTGTAGCGCGCGCTAACGTGTTCGAAATTATGGTTTCTGGACGCGGTGGCGCGGTGCGCGGTCGGACGGAATCGTGTGCCCAACGAGAATCGTGCGTCTCTTCCGAGTCACCGAATTTATAATATACTTTTCTACGTCCATTGTCTGCGTTCGTTTCGCGTGAAAGTATATACGTATATAAGTATATACGTGACGGAGAACAGTCCCGCGAGCTTTCCTCGTAGGCCTCTGAATATCATCTGCACACGAGCGCTTGAAGTGTAATTTTACCTTCGCAACCATGTTCAACAGTAAGCGTTTCGAATAAAAAAAAAAAAAATGTTTTCATTTGGAGTAAACTAATCTCCCCGTTTGTGACTCAAAACGGTTCATACGCTTATGAGCGTATGAAATATTATTTGTATAATTTTTTTTTTTTTGTCATAAAAACTGGTGTAAATCGCGTGACCACGTTGACGGATTGTTCGTGATGGAAAAAAAAAAGGGAAAAATACGTTCGAGTCGTTTTCAAAATCGTATTTCATTTATCTAGTATATTAGGTACGTGTGCATACACCGTTCATCGCGACGACGTCCTACAAATTGGTACAAGGCTTTTTATCTTTCCGCGAGCGTTTATGTGATATACACGTCCTGGGAGCTATCGTCAGAACGGAGACGCTCGTGATAAGACTATGGAAGGAGGGTACGGCGTATTTTTCGAAGACGATATACCGTATCCGAGGGGGAAAAAAACGTCTTGTCGTCAAAGTCAATGCTTGAAAATAATGGCGTATAGGAGGGGGACGGATTTTCGGAAGTAACCACCGTACGCGAGCAGACGGCGTGGAAACGATATGGAGTTGAGGGTAGTGACCAGCATGTTTCCCCTCTCCCGCTTAACCACCATAATCGAGAATTTTTTTTAATGTTTCCAAAAAATGGATAGTTATTAAAACAGCGTTGGAAACGTGCAGCTTCCCATAATGGTCTGTCTTACTCCCCTTTTAGAAATCCCGACCATGCCACGTCTGCCTACTGTACGATTACTTATACGTATTGTGTATGTGTATTACACGATAGCGTAGGTGCTTGGATAATTCCGAATACGTATAAATGCGTACTTTTGTTCGCCGTTTAAAACACGATTGGCCGCGTGCTTTTCACCGCCGTCACCGTCAATTGATCGTATTATAACTTTTGCGTCGAGTCACACGCGGTACAGCTACTGAACTGCGGGCCTGAAGACGAATCACAGTAATTCAGTAAATAATATATTAATATAATTATGTGGGCGTGAGAGTGCGACCAGTTGACGTGACATTTTTATTTTTTATTTTTTTCGTCCGCGAGTGAAAAAAATAATAATAATAAAAACATTCTCATGGCCACGTCATTTCGTACGGAATCTTATATGGTGGTTGGGTGGAGTGGTTAATCCGTCTCAGTTAGTTTTCAAGCATCTCGGAAAACATTTTGAGTTCAATGCTATCTCATCCAATATGTTTGCACGGTTTAATTGCCTATTCAAATACACACTGTACCGAGAACAATTAAATATTTTGTTGCGATCCGCGAATACGAAACCCATTAGGTACCGAGGCTACCGAGACTACCGAGACCTTGGTGATAGGTATTTTTAAGCAGTGAAAAAATATTAGAAATCGTTCCTTTACGGTACCCTATAAAATAGGTGGATGTTGCAGTACGTTAGACTTACCGATGGTAGTCGTGAGTCTTGTAAAATGCCATTCATTAAAAAGTCCGCTGGAAATATAAGCCCATACAAGAAAATAACAGATTCGAATGTGTTACTTATAAATTTTTATCTGATGGGAAATACATTCTTATTCCTCTCCTCTGCCCAAAATAATTTTGTCACTGTGGGTTAACGACGATATTCAGTTGTAGCCGATACGTCGCGTTCGATGTAAATTGCACAAATTAAAGTTATATTTATACTTATGCTACAGTATACTCGTACACGCATTATCCGTTATTGTCATAAAGTAAAACGTGATTGTATTATTTTATCCGTAGTGAAATCGATTAAAAATCGTTAAATGCAGCGAGACGCTACGCAAGTGACGCGTATTTTAAATTGCATTTTTTCGGTAACCTATAGTCGCATTGATGATGTATTATGTTTCGCTGGTCGTAAACAAGTATACATATATATATATATATATATATATATATATATATATATATATATATATGTACTTATATGTATATTATTATTGTCATTGTTGTTGACGTCATCGCACTCTGCTGTGCGACAATGAAACGAATAAAATATATTTCACACACTCACACACACATACGCGGATACCTATACTGTATTATACATGTTCATATGTATAAATATAAATAAGAACGATACGATGAATCAGACGATTTTAAATGACTCGTAAATTAATGCGAAATGTTATTATTGCAGCGCGTCATATTTTTGTTAAGTAACTGATACGTGTGATGATGCATTTTTCCCCATCGTTTATACTAGTGAGCTAATTACCGGACGAAAAGCAAAATATCATCGTTTGAACTTAACCAGTGAGATTGTATAAGAAACAGTCCAACACGGATGTATATCTCTCTTTCATTTATTCTCCGTAACGTCGATGTTTTAATAATGTATTATTTATTAAAATATCTTTCAGCGAATAGGGATTAAACGAACTTCCGGTGATTGGAAGTAGCACTTAACATTCCATATTTTTCGAGTCTGAAAATACTAATATCGTATTCTGTCAATAGTGTACGGGTTACATTTGCAATACTTTATTCTAAAGACCGTAAATGTGAATACTTTTTCGAATAAAATTATACTGTTAAACTTATTATTACATTAAAATAAATTTTTATTCAAACAATATTTCATGACCGTTTACTTTGTTCATAAAGTAGTCGATTTAATTAATGTTTTCGTTATTTAATGATTTTTTTGTTCTTAGAAAACTAAACAATGAACATTCGGAGAATATTTATTTTAATCCTTGAGTATCGATTTATTTACAATCGACTCGAAAACTCAAAATGACATACATAAACTTAAAAACCATCCTTTTACTCGTGAAAGATATTATGAGTTTATTATTATATTATTATAAGTGTAACCTTCGAAAATGTATTTATTTTGGTGTAGTGCTTTGTTGTTAATTTTATATGTAACAATTAATTTTATTTAAATGCAATCTAATAAAATACACAAATTGTATTATAAATGGTTGGTACATAATTATTTAGAAATCGCATGATGGTTAAAGACACGATATTTATTAATTTCAAAAAATGGTTTAAAGATATTGCTGTTTAGGCTACTAAAAAAACTCGAAATGGTTTGCAAAGTCTCAATTAGTAATGCTTTTATACTGCTATGAATTTTTATGATTTTGCACGTATTAAGTGTTGCGTTGTGGTGGAGCTCAGCAAAACATTTTAGAATACCTAGCGACTTCTAAACTTTAAGAGTAGTATATCAACATATATGCGTAAACATAGGCGTTGATTGGGAGGTGCTCGGGGAGCTCAGCCCCCCCCTCCAAATCGAAAGTCCACAAAACTATTTGAATATTTTTCAAAGTATTAAATAAAATATTTAAATAGTTTTGCAAAGGAGGATTTAAGCTCCCTCTAAAATTCAAACAAATTTCCGTCTATGTGCGTGAAGTGTGCGTGGTTAGTGAACGGTTTTACTAGTTTAAACAGATTGTTTTTTCCATTATCTGTACTATGTCTTACAATGTATTTAGATGACATTTAGATAAATTACGAACCGCGTAAAACGAACCAAGACCTACGTGTCAAATGTTTTATTAAAATGTTTTTTCAATATCAATAGTAAACTATGTCCAAAATAATCAAAGTGGAATTTAAACGGTTTCTATGCGTGGTCATGCATATCATTGTGCTAATACATACGACCTACGTTTTCTTATTGAACATCCCATTAGATAAATGCACTAAAGTCTAATATTTTTCAAACGAGGGTAACACGTGGAACTAGTTTACCGATTGATAAGATAATGAACATCTGGGCAGATTATGTTGATGATTGATTTACATCTGTTTTATCATTGGTTATTCGCAGTGCAATGTGTCAACGGCACAGGTTTACATAATGTTATCATGTGCGTAAAAATACACGTGCGTTATAAGTCAAAATAATATATTATTGCTACGCAGCTCGAGGAGAGAAAAATCGATCGGTTTTTTTTTCTTTCTACGTTTTCCTTAAACCGGAGTCCTGGTACTACACACGTAGTGCACCGTTCTGCGATATTATGTAAACTCGATAAAAAAATGTGTTTTGAAATATTCCACGTTCACACACGCACGAGACGCGTTTTTCTTTTTTTTTTTCGCGTTTGTTTTCGAATGGTGGTGATTTTGGTACGCCGCGTTGGTTTGTATAGACACATATATTTTGTTCCGTTCGCGTGTTGCGTACCCACTCTCGCGAAACCGTTAGCACCGTTCCTCGTAAAACATCTCCGACACGCCCGCCGGTCGACGATCTATCTCGATCGTGCGTAGAATAAGTCCCAGTCTGACGTACGCGGGTTAGGGGTTCAAAACAATACGTGATTCTTTTTCTTTCCGCCCGAATTCGAAAATCGGACGTATAAAGTATTTTAAATGTACTCGCGCTACAGACACGTATCGCGGCGATAAAATAGTGTATGAATCGGGTTGACGTGCAGTCCACGCGCGGTTCGACGGTGGTAGGCACGATTGGGGTGGCGGCATGTAAGGCCGACGAAAAGTAAAAACGAGGTCAAGCCACTAAGACTCGAGTAAAAAAAAGTAATAAATAAAAACTTCGTAACGAAAGGAAAACGTGTCGTGGCGGTGGAGGAACATAGATAAAATTCGCGGTAATTTATGGTCGTCGGACGCAGCCGCGGCAGGTAAATAAAACGAATCTACACCTGTGCGTGCGTGGTCGGTAACGAATTTACGCCGTACTCCGTGCCGACCGTGATCGGAATAAAATCTTATACAAACAGCGCACGCGAACGCGATTTGAGATCGTCTAGTGCCGCCGCCCTGCGCCGCTCCACAACGGCCAGTCACCGACCGCCGGTAGTGCGTAAAGGTACGCGAGGGGCGGATGGTGCGGAAGGGAAGAGAGCAGCGGCAGCGGCGATGGCGAGAGCGGGACGAGGGGCGAAAAGCTTTGGCGCGCAGTTTACTTATAAAATTAATTAAAAATTGACATTTTCATTAACGTCCGCGACCGACGGGCGGGTGGTTACGGCGACGGGGCGGTGAGTAGCTGCGGCGGCGGAGCGTTACTGTGGGCGGACGGCGGGCGCGCGTTCGCGGGGAAACTTGTACCACGTGATTGTGCGTGGCAGGCGCGTGCGCCCGCGCGACAGGCTCCGAGGGGAAAGCTCGCGGGAAGGGACTTTGTCGGATCGATTGCGGTGGCGGTGGCACGCCGGTGTATCCTGCAGCAGTAACAGCAGCAGCAGCAGCAGCAACAGCGGCATACGGCAACAGCAGCAGCAGCAGCAGCAGCAGCAGCAGCAACGAACGATCCCTCCTCCCGCCCTTACCGCTTTCCGGCCTTTCCGTACCTGCTTCGCGTAGGATGAAAACAAATAAATGAACGCAAAGCGAAAAATAGGAACGTGGCACCGCTGCTAATTGCAAACGCGGCGACGCGGCACAGGTGATTCACGCGCGCGTTACACCGACGACGATGAATACCTGTGCGCGGATCGCCACTCGGAAGTTACGGCCACAGTGCAGTCTTTTCGACGTGTCTCTGTTCTCTGTCCACCGTCGACCGTTCGTCGGGAAATCGTGGATCTAAATCGCAGCCGGGCGATCGCGCGCGTGAACGGTGTGTACGCGTACCGTGTCGTATCGTATACGAAACACGTATGTACACGTTTAGATCTTACGGTCGGACGGACGATCTTGGTACACTTTCCGGTAAACGTAACAGTATCGGTCCATCGCGAGAAACCATCACGCGGAGTGCGGCCCACCTTATTCGCGATCCGGAGTACGCGTTGATCGTACACCAGCAGAGTTGCGGCGTTCCGTGAACCGGTAGCCGATCCGAAGGGGGAGCGCGCCAAAAACCAAATGACGAGAGACGGGGATTTTCGGGTACGCCGTCCCCCGAGTCGGGTCGACTCGTTCGTTCGCGTGTTGTGATGCACCGCGTACGTTTCGGGCGTATACGTGAACACGCACAGCGGCGGCGTCGAGGGGGCAGAGTGGAGAGCCGGTTACACGCGCGGACGTGCGCGCCGCCCACAGCGTCGTCGGCAAGACGGTATTGTTTCGCGGTTGGCCGGTCGACCGGTGTAGCGTTTTAAAAACGCCGCCGAAGAAACGCATGCGTTTTCGGTCGCCCCCCCCGTGACCGCACGCTCGCCGTCATTGTTTTACCCGAACGCGCGCACACGTTACGCGCGCCCCCGACGAATACCTTCACTACCTCTCCCCCGGTCGTAACCGCCGGATTTCGCTCACCAACGGCCGCCGTGATCGTTGTCGTGATGACCGCACGTGCGTTCCCGACTGCGTACCGTGCACGCGAAACACGTCGAACGCCGATCGGCGGTCGAGAGAAAACATTTTTACGATTTTTCCACAATACCCGCGATATCGATGCGAGTACCCGCACGCTTTTACCCTCGAAACGTGTAGTTTCACCTACTTCGTGGTACGTGTGGTTATTAACCGCGCCGACGTTTGTACACATACACGTATTCTTCGAGTCGAACAAAAGACGCGTGCGGGTCGCAGCCGCCTCGTCGTCGATCGAACCGTAGCTGACGGTGAGAAGTTTTCACACTCGTCCGAATCAAAAAACTTTTATTGTCGCGCGATTACTATCGGAGTGTGTCTAATTCGGTTCGCATTTATTTTTATTTTTCTCTTCGTTACACCTTCAGGTCGTGTAGGTACAACGTTTACGGACTTTGAACAAACAGCCGGGTTTATGCAGATAGTACCGGTGCACTACTCTTCAGATATAATCTCATAGTATTAATTCGCATAAAAGTTTACGGTTTCGAGCGATACAGAAATCATTTCCCGTTTGCGCATCTGTACGGCACGTTTGATTGTTTATTTCACGTGATACTGCAACATAATATTGTACGTGCTCCGAGCAATATTTACTTTTCCTAAAGTTGGTCGACGCGAAATAATACGCATCGCAGTTCGTTTCAAATGTACGAAAATATTATTAATAATAATTTATTATATTATTTTGTAAGTTTATTTATTTTTTTTTAATCTAATGCGTAACTTTCTTTAAATCCAAAACCCCGGACAACTAGAACTTTTTTTATAACTCTTCACACATTCAATGTACAGACTTATCACGACTTGCAAAACATTAATGTTCTTCCCTGTTAAATTATTAGATCTTTTGCCGCTTATGTTTTTTATCGCTCGTCGTCTTACTAACGATTACTTAATTTCAACACCCGAGTTCCGAACGTTTTTTGAGTTTAGTTTTCGTATGAAAATGTTTATGTAAGAGTTTTTCATAGTTTCCTTGCCGACGTGATTTGTAATATGCGCAATGCTAATCGATTTTAATTTACATTTAAATGCTTGAAACTAGTTTAAAAAATGTGTGCACAGTCCGCGAATTAATTCAACGACAATGCATCTACGTAAGCTACGCAGATTAACTTTACTGTTTATAATGGAAAAAATATTTTTATAACAAACGACGGTATTATATAAATATTTTATGTGATAACCCGAAACATATAGTCGTAATACACACACTAACATAGTCATAATAATTAACGACAGTTATTCAAATGTAAGAGTACCTTACGACTAACAAGTTTGTTTATAAAGTTATTATCAGTAAATAATTGTAGAGTGGAGATATATTTTCTCTTATCTTGGTAATATATTCGTAAAACAAGTTGTGGTATAATATATTGTATTATATTATTATGACATTTGAATACTGCTAAAAATATTATTTTGATTTTTAATTTCGTATTACGTTATAACACAAGAATAAACATAGCAATAATGATATGGTGAGGTGGACGACTATATACTTGGAGGGAGGGCTGATCTTAAAGGCTGTAACACATATAAAAAAATAAAATTATACATTAATGTATCTGTATTTTAAAGTAAATTTTAATAATTATTTATCGATGACGTACTAATTATATAATACAAAAAGCTAAAATTTTAATCAATATTTTGCTTAAAAAATATAAATATTTTTTTAATCTAAAGTAAAGAGTTTATATTTTTATACTTTTATTAGAAACTTTAATCAGTATAAAAAACTTAGTAAATATATTTTTTTTTAAGTTTCAGGAGTTAAATTATTATTATTTTCTTTATTTCAGAAATGAAATTTTTTATAACATAAACTCTTCTGTGTAAGATTATTAAACTAATTTAAATTTAATAAGGTTTATAAATATTGAAAAATGTTTTAATTAAAAATATTTTGGTAATGTGGAATCACGGGGAAAGAAAATAGAGAGCAAAAGCGAATGAGATCAGAGAACGAAAGAGAGCGAGAAGGGAGCGGGAGGGAGAGATTTTCAGTCAAGTACAATAAAGAAATAACTTTACTACACGTATACAAATTTTTCTTTAAGGAGAATAAAGCCGTAAAAATTAATGATGAAATGAAAACAACGAAATCTTTATTATTTGATATTTATTTATAAATAATATTTATTAAATATTTATAAAATAGTAAAAATAATGTGTATAATATGCGTTAAATAAAAAAAATGTAATGTAAGATTTAGAGACTTCCTCATCGTGTACACGATAATTATATTAAAGTAGTTCTTTCGATAAACTTTAGGTTCATGATCTATATTTCATTTTGCATGTTACTGAAATTATGATTAAACTTGCGCATTTAGACACTTTTTTCAGTATTGAAAATTTACTAACGTTTGACACGCGTGCATTCCTACTTATTACAATTTGAGTTTTCTTTCAGTAATTTGGAATGATGAGAAAAAATAAACTGTTATTTAATCTCACAGATATGTGCATTATTATCAGATTCTTTTTACTACGTAAACATGTTCAAACACTTATTTTGCACACGTCACAATAAATTAAAAACATGTATGGTTAACAGTAATGAAAGATTAAAGTTATGTGATTATACGTATAGTGCATATTTGTGAAGTAGTTTTGTACGCCTACGTGGCAAAAATGCATTGTTCACCTGATGATACACATTTTACATTACACACGATTAAACTGAAAAATAATAGTTAATAATTCATTTTTTCTCGACACTTTGGGTAAAGCGAAATAAAAATCACCTCGATAAAACTAACGAAAAACTCTCGATGCGTTTCACAAATTTTCATTAATTTAATACATTATTACGTATAATAAAGTTGCAGTATGAATTAAAACGATAAAACTAGACAACGTGAGACGACATATATTACAAGCTAACAATACGAGTAAAAGAAAAAAACAAACGAGATTATTTGTTATACGTACAATTATCGGTGCACTAATGTGGAATACATTTCAAAAACTTCTCAAATCCAATAAGCATTATCCTATGATGTATCGTAATAATTATAGTCTTAAAGTTAGTTCTATGTTGTCACGATGAGCAGCCGAATGAACAGTGAATTCATTTATAGAAAAAGAAAATTGCTCACAACAGGTGCGTGTACACTGATATATTTTAAAATCAATTCCTTATAAGTGATGCACGTATATTGTACGGAACATTTCAAGGTGAATCAAAAACCCATAATCATGGCGTTTACCGCAGCAGACAATATACGTATTCTACGAAGAGGTTTGATTTACGCATACGTTTTAGTGAGTTATTTCGTGGGTCTCGTTATAGTTACGAAAATAATAATAATAATAATGTATTTAGAATAATTTTTGAATAAATATTTATAATAACGCTTATGATCAGATCTGAAGACTCGATGCGTATGAAAAAACGTAAATATTTGATGTGCATTATCTTGTAAAACAAATATTTTAAAACATAAATATGTTATAAAAAGTTTAGGCAGAACTCCTAGGCTGGGTGATATTTTATGGTTGGGGAAATAGGTGTTCGTAGACCTGTATTTCAGGGGGTGTCTACAATATTATTAAGCCCTATCCTTAAAAACGTGTAAGTATATTTAAAAAATTATAATGAATAAATAATTAAGTAAATGTAAGTTTAAACTTATTTTTAATATTGTGGTATATTAGTATGTTTTCCTAGAGTCTCCTGTATTTTTCTCAAATAGCTTCAATTATTTAAGATTTGTACTTTTGAAGTCCATTGTAGCCGTTATTATTATAGTAAACATTTGCACGAAAATTTATAAAATTTGATTAAATTTTTTTTATTACGAAACATTATAATTTTTTATCAAATATTTTAGAATAAATTACATTTAAATTCAGTAACATCAGTTAAAATAGGATCCATTACTCAAAACTTAAATTGCAGAGCTTCACTTACAAAATTTTGAGTGGCATACCCGGCACCTCCCATGCGCACATCTATGGTCGGGGGTGATATAATGGATCGGTTGAATAATATTGGTGATTTAGTTTTTTTTAACTTGAAATTAATTTACCGTTGATATTTATAAAACGATTCTGAGCGAAAAAGTTTGTATAACCAAAGTGGTTTGATATAGTAGAAGAATCAAATTTCTTGCTATTATAGGTTGAACTTTTATTATATTTTCAAGCCTTATGTATATAAATTGAAAATTGTATGAATATTTGACTACAGGAATTAAGCGTAATTTCTACATTTTTATCGTTTTGACAAAATTTAATATTTAAACGCTTGTAATTCTTTTTTTTTTATAAATTTTCTTGTACTAGTGATATATATACGTAAGAAGAACTTACTATTAAGTTTTTAAGACATATGTAAAGCCAAAACTATTTTATCGGCCTTTTCAAAAAAAAAAAAGAAAATATGATAATTTATATTTTCCAGCTCAAAAATATTATATAAATTATTCAAAAAATGATAAAAGTATTCAGTAAAAATGTCATGTGTTTATGTTTATAACATTTTTAGTAAAGATAAAAACATAAATTTGATTTTGTCGAGAACCGGTATGTCGTAATATCGACCGTATTTTTATAATTCGTCGGTAGTTTTTCGCACTTATTAGGGAATATGTTGCGAAATGTGCGAAATGACGCCCCTCAAAGAACCAACTAACACTCCTGATAAGATTCGTGTACATAGGCAAAAAGAGGAAAACGCTTAAGCCAATTTGCTCCTCATTTCACTTAGAATCTAAAGAAAAAAAAAAAAAAAATTGATTATGAGGTTTCGCCCGAAGACAAAAAATTATTGATTCGCAGAAATTATATTATTGCAAAACGTTTCATTAGCACGTAATCTTTTCGTTCGAGGGGAAAAAAAAAAAATCGAAAACGAATTACCCGCACCGGATGATTAATTATAACGCTCGCAAACACCTCTTTCCCTTTGGCGCGCACAAAAACGCACGTATTATGTATATCTACCTACAATTCAGCGCGTATACGACCTAATTGTGCTGCACTCGTACATAATACAATATATACATCGGTGTCTGGCGCAGATGGTACCGTTGTGGATTTGGAAATTGATGGATGAACAGGCGCCGGTTTCGAAGAACTACGCTCGGAAACGGGAAAAATCTTACGCGTGCCTACCACGAGGAAGCGTACAAACCTACACAGGTTATTAGCCCGCGGATTGAAAACGCGTAAAATCGTTTCCCGCGAGCACGTGCACTAAAATTTATTTACGAATTATTCCCGGCGTGCGCCAGTGTTATTTTATAATTTCAGTGTACCTATGTACACACAACTGTAAGCACGCACGTACTCATCGGTGCTCGGGCTACGCGTGCAAGGTGTAAAACGAAATATTATGCAAAAGGTCTAACGGCTCGGTTCGTATAATCGGTCGGGGAATGAATGCGGACGAGAAAAAGTGAACTAGAGCGAGAGAACGCTTGCTTTTGCGAATCTCTCGGAGTATTCGATAAAAACAACCGAATCCCTTATTTGTACGCTCACGCGTAAATCATACGCGAACGCAGTACGCGTGCGAAATATTGTTTCGTTTCGCCCCCGCAGACGATTTCCGAGAACCGTATACATAGTAAAGTCGGTTCTGCGCACTGCTGCGGGGGATTGAAACCCGGTTGAAAAATGCTAATTGTTTTGTAGACTACGGAGCAAAGAAATACGATATTTGTTGATAAAGAGAGAGAAATATATCGTAATTTCTCTGTAAGCTTCTACACAATTTGGATTACCACCGAAGAATTATTATGTATTATATTTATAACGATAACTTTTTGTGCATGTTACGGTACGGGAGATTTAATTTTTAATTTTTTACCTCAAGCATTTCGACTAACGAAAAATCGGACGCTTGTCATTCGGAAACGGTTGTAACACGATGTGGTGTGCGGATTTCTGTCGTTCTGCAGCGAAGTCCAGCCCGATGTTGCTATCAGAATGTCTCGTGCGGCCGTTTGGTTTTCTTTTACCTCCAAAGATTTTCCACTTTAATCGGTATCCTTTACCACCACCACTGAACTAAACACGCCGTACGTGCGATCACGTTTTGTGACATTGTTGATTTTATATAAAGCTCGCATGAACCGTATTATAATCAACACTCCCGAGCTCGCGAAAAACCGGGGCATAAGATCGGGTGTCGTTTCCGAGGTCGTTGTCGACCCTTTGGACATTATCACTATGTTAATTAATAATTAGCCTTGACCGTAATTGTCGATGAATAATTTGAAACACGTAGAAAATGTTACAGTTTACGATGTGCACAACGTTCACATGGTCCATAGTTCGAGCGAAAAATGAGAAATAATAACATAATATTACCCATATCATGGGTTTACAGTTTCTACTCAAGGTAAAGATAAAAATATACGTAAACCGATCAAATGTTTATCTTTAGTTTCTTTATATTTTTATCAAGTGTTTTCGTCCCACCGTTATTATTACAATATTTTTTTAATTCGATCTAATAATTATCAAATAGATTTACGACTTTTATTTCGTCATTTCCGCGTGATGCGTGCCCACGATTATTTGTTCTTTGGGTACAGTAACCGTTGGTTTTTAATAAACACTTTGTTTGTTGTATGTTTAGCATTAAATGTTTCACACGAAGAAAGGCCGAGTCTTATATGATTTTGTGGTAAGTATTTATGCATAATGATTCGGGTTTCAATCAACACTTGATTGGCTGTTAATAGATTAACATTCGATGTTTCGGCGTTTAATCGATCGTATACAATTTAAGGGTAGGTATAATGTATATTTTTGGAGATCTTATCGACGATATAATTCCATAATGTAAAATTAATACAATAATATAATAATATATAACATTATAATATGTAATGTGTGCATCTTTTATAGTATTTACACCGACGCGTTAATCGTTAAATGTATGTAAGTGTGTGATTTTCTTAAATGTAGTAGTGAACCGCTCTTACGTTTGAGCACAAAATAAATCATAAACCTAATGCTAAAATGTGTTAAAACAAAAAATATCTGATATAAATTTCGAACTTGTTTGAAATTTTATTTTTATAGCAATATAATTCCTAAATACTATTTACGTTGAACACCTACATTTTAATGATTCTGATATATTACAGCTATCTCCGAGCTATCTGCGACGTTTTGCAATTTCGTACACATTTCAATCGTCATCCGTTTACCACTGGTTGTCCACTGTCACGTTCGTAATACGAATCAATTTCAATGGGAATACGAGAATATTATTTATAGGATAAAAGTTACAAAGATGTATAATTATATGTACACAGGCGAACGCAATGGCGACAGTATACAACAATATCATCGACTTGTGCAGTACGCAATAGCGCTCTTAAGCAGAGACGGAAAGAGTTACATTTTTTTCTTTCGTGTACCTGAATACACATTATAGCATTTGATTATTAAATTATTTCCAGTTAGGTTTAGCGATAAATGAAATCGCTTTTGATTGACACGTAACTCAAAATGTTTTCTGTTTAACGCGCGTACTTACGTGTGTAGGGTATACTATATGTATATATATATATTTATATTATTCGATGCTCTGTACGTGAATAAATATATTTGGTCGTGACGTTTGAAAAAATGGTTTTCTGGAAATACTGAATACGAATCATCGGTAAGGGGTGCGACCGTATACCGCAGGAGCTAAGTTGTTTTCGCGCGATGCTGGGAATGAAAAATAAATAATAATAAAAGTTCTCGCTTGAAATCGTAATTCAATGCGAACAAACATATAATTATACTATATTTCCGGGAAAAATTTAGATTTATAATATTAATTTGAAACGGGTTACACGAAAACCTATAGACTTACACTTATTTTACATCGACCGTTTAAAGACACGTGCAAAACATCATGTAAATAATAAATATGCTATTATCCAAAGGGCATTAGTAATAAGCGTATTTAGTGAACTTAAAACTTTAAGTTATAGTACAACATATTAATAATAATAATAATAATATAATATATATTATAACATACACGCGTGTACACGATCCAAAAGCCGGTAAGATATTGATCTCGTGTGTATGTTTTTTTTTATTGTACATTACCTATAGAATGTCGTATTTCTTTGTGTACATTTGAAAGCGATGACAAAATCATTGTACTCGAAAAACAATATCCTAAGCGAAGGTCGTTGTTACACACTTATTATTATATTATGTGCCGATAGTTGCTGAAAATATATGTACGTTTATGATACATCGAACGTGTACAGTGAATTGTGTTTGATGTGCTTAAGATGGGACCAAACATTAAGCGGTTGGCCGTATAAACTGATTTTAGTTAAAAAACGCCAGTATTTTTAATATATAAAAGTTCTAATTTTGCACAAGTAAACGATGAAATTGGAAAAACGTGTTAAATTAAATATGTAGATAAACATAAAAATATTAATGAATGACAAAATCATGGGATGCATAATTTTTCAGCGATGTTATGTTGTTAAATGCCTGGAGAAAGATTCTGTACTTCGTCCAAAATTATAATTTATTCTTTATGGGAAAGATTTTTTCGAGATATTGTCGTCAATGTTGACGTTCGCGTTGAAATTCACGGTAAAACTCAAATTATTTTCGTTCAGTCAGAGAATGAAAGCTTCAAGATTTTTGTTTTATATTTTTTTTTTTTTTAATTAATTTAATTTTTTTTTGTATTTCTCTCGATAACAATCCTATAATATATTATATTCAATTAAGCTAACAACACAATCCCGTTACGGTTTAAAAGTATATGATTTTTATTACTTTTGATGTATCACAATCTCATAGATACGACGAAACTCAATTGTATTAGTTGATAATACATAATATTGATAAAATAAATATAGCCCACATAAACCAAATCGAGTCTCCATATTATGCGGGTTTTTTTTTTTTACTTCATTAGTGTTCATTGGATTTGGGACTAAATCATTTTGCTTATATTAGATAGATGTCCATGAAAACCGGTACGCATAATTAATAGTCACCTAAACGCTTTTGCACTTAAGACTTATAAATATTTTTAAAACGGCTGTAATTATTTTTAGACGAAAAATAAAAATAATTCTCTAAAATCGTGAAAATATTAATGTTAAATTTAAACGACCTAGGTATAGTTCTTTGCAGTGATCGCGTTATATGACCGCAAAAATGGATTTTCACTCTTTTTCGCAATTCGAAAAAACTTGTAATGCTTATTATTTCACACACACATATATATATATATATGTCGCATCCACTTAGTGAAATCGATCATTTCATGAAGTGGACATCCACTTCATGAAATGTATCCATTTAGTGAAAATTACGTTTTTCTACACTATCTGGACAAATTTTTGACTTTTTCATGAAGTGGATAAAATTCATTTTGTCCACATTGTGTAATATTATTTTTATAATATAAACATAAAAAAATATGAAAATTATAAGCTTAAAAAAATAGATAACGGTATTTGATAATTTGTCTTAAAATTACGTCAACTTTGACGAACCAGTTTATACAATGTACTCGTACCTTGTACAAGTTACAAATTATATCAAGCAACTTTAATGTTTATTTTATAGTGTAAATCGTAGGTACAATTATCCAATACCAAAAATACTCGTATATAATATGTGCCTGTTTTATCATAGCATAATACATCATACTACCAACTTTTATAAAATATAAAAACATCGAGGTGTGTCTGTTTTAAGTTTTTTTAATTTTTTAAGCTTATAATTTTCTTATTTTTTTATGTTTATATTATAAAAATAATATTACACAATGTGGACAAAATGAATTTTATCCACTTCATGAAAAAGTCAAAAAATTGTCCAGATAGTGTAGAAAAACGTAATTTTCACTAAATGGATACATTTCATGAAGTGGATGTCCACTTCATGAAATGATCGATTTCACTAAGTGGATGCGACATATATATATATAGATATTCTGATGGCTTTAATCAGTAGAAAAAAAATAGAAATAAAAACACCAAATTCGCAATTTTTTAGCCTGGGAACCGTTTTGTTACCACAATAATACATTCATACGAACGGTAAAACGTACTCGATATTGATCCGTGATACGGCCTAACGATCACGTCCCATCGCGTCGTTGCGTGCGTATGCGTTATACGCAGGATTACCGTTGTACGAATAATATTCAGTTGTGGTTTCCGTACGTCTACAAATTGAATGACGCGCGTGTAGGACGAACGATTGAAATGCCAATGAGTCAAATCATCTTCTCTGACACATGGGGTCGCCAGGAGTTTTGTGGATGGGCCACATTAATTAAAACGTAATTCCAGGAAAAGGTCAATTAATTCATAATTGACAGTGGCCCCGACTCGAAAGGATTCCGTCGTCGAACGCGGTCGAAAACATTTTCCCACCGTCGTCGTCGTCGTCGTCGTTTGGATGCAAATATTACACACATCTATGTATGTATAATTTACAATATATACGTGTACACGTAGACAAGTAAAGCACAACACCGTACTCCAGTACGATTTTAAGTGAAAACTAATTACGATCGGGAAGTGCGCTCGACGACAACAGTGTAAAATTAACCGACCGTGTATCGAATCACGCACGCGTGATAATAGCAAGTGAATTAACAATAGTGTGGTGCATTATTATATTGTATTATATGCGTACGAATCGCAGTTTATGGTAGTAGTGCCTGGACTGAGAAGCGACGCGTCTTTGTGATATTATATTAAGTCTAATATTTTTTAATTATTTATCTATTTTTTTCGAAATTTTCTAAACCCTGATCAAATCGCTTTGGTACGACTCGATGTTGTTTTGTTTTTGTAAACCAGACTCTCTATTCACGCATAAAATGCATTTTACTCCTACGTATGCTACCGAGAATAGGATGGAAAAAACGAAAACAAATTAAAGAATTTTAGGTTTATACGATCGTATATATATATATATATATATGAATAGTTATTAATTAAAATATTCATATTTTATGGTTCTGTGGTTTCACTCTGAGTATACGCATTAGGTTTTTGAAAACGACGGATGATTTAAAACCAGTCGGGTCGTGATGTTTGTGAAACTTCTGCCACAACGATGGCGGCTGCGAGAGTGACCTCTGGGGAACGTTAAATTATGAATTTTTTACTATATCGTTGTGCGCGCGCACGTTATTACGATGGCCAACGTAGCGTACTCTCGACTTCATCGCGACGTAGATGAAAACCGTCTCGGACGCACAAAAAGTATTTAGCGTTTTTCGCGTTACGTACGAAAATAATAATTTTAAAAATTAAAATACGAAAAAAATTCGACATCGATATTGAAAACTATATCGTTGGCCAACACTTAAATTTTTACCGACACGCTTTCCAACATTACGGACCACCAATTATTATTGTTTTTCTTCGTTTGTCGGAACCGCAATTAAATATTTACGTTTTCGATTAATCGGGACGGCAATTAACCGTACGGTTCCGACGAATTACTGCGATCGTCAGAACCATTTTTCGTCTGTCCTCAGGGACGGCAGGTAGGGCAAGTGGGACATTTGTCCAGGGCCTCGCGCTTTTGAGAATATTATCAAGTCCTCGCGTTTGTCCCCAATAAAGACATTTAAAAGTAAATTTGTAATACAAAAAACGAGAACTAAGAATATCAATAAATCATATTTTTCTACTGGTATTAGAATTAAATAGTAACGTATTAATCGTTTTAGGTGTAATGTGATTTTGCAAAGTGAAAATCACTTTATTCGGGTAGTGCATTATACTTTGTTACACTTTGTTTATTAATAATAGTTGTTGCCAACTATTTAGGTTTTCTCTGTTATCGATAAGAAAAAGACACATCGATCAACCGGTCGCCGTCACAGCCCGCATTGCTCATACAAAATAATTATAAATATAATTCTTGCATGTATCAACTATCAATTATTGCATTTTTTATCTTTTTTTTTTTTCACTTGGTGAATAAACTATTACAAAGCAAATCATTTTTCACTGAACTGTTGTGGCAGCTAGTCTTAGTTTTATTTGTATTTGAACTAACTACGTAAGTACTCATCATTTTATTTAGTATAAACTTAAGCTGGTTATACACTGAGTGGTTTTAGCTGTGCGTGAACGCAGATTTTTCCAGGTGGCAAATTAATACTTCAAATTAAACACCAATATTTAATTACGTATATTCACACAAGCTGGGGCATAATTAGGGTATTGCAAGATACGCTCTTCCTAGTAGCAAATATCTTCAAATTTCAAAAGTATTGTTTTGCAACAAAAAAAAAAATATTGAAATAGGTACCTACTCATTATTATATATTGATTATGCCCTTAATTTTTTTTTTTTTTTTGATTATGAATTTGTGTTTATTGTTAATCGAAATATTGATCCTCCAATATCAATATTAAATTATAATTGATTTATTTAAGTTTCACTATATTATAGTCTCAGTCGACAATACCAAAATGTTAACTTATTATTTCAAGTAATTTTAATATAGGGCCTCGTAATAGTGTATTGTCCTGGGCCTCGCAAATCCTGGCGCCGTCCCTGTCTGTCCTGCGCGTATTATGATCAAACGTACGCGCGGTCGAGTATATAGTGTCAAATATGATTCCGTGGATTTTTGTCCGTAATTGTTCTGGGAGTATGTACCTACTGGATGATTTTTTCAAACGCTCAACGCACTTTTATAGTCGATAATTTTGTAACAGATATTTATGTACAGTTTGAAATCACTCCTCCGAGCAAAAGTAAACACAGTGAAACCTCGGTATCTCGAAGTAGCAAAAGTCCAAAAAAAAAAATTGACATATCGAAACTTCGAGTTACCAACGGAATTTAAAACATAAATAAAATTTGGAATAAATATGTTTAATTATTGTTGTATTTATAATATATAAAATATATTTATATATTGAATACATATTATTAGTATTCGTCGTTTGGGTAAGTATTTATTTTACATTATTTTCTACGAAAGCAGAAAATCTGTAATTTTTGTTCGTTTTCGTTTGTTATAAGTATTTTTATTAAAACTACCTAAAATATTAAGGGCAGAAAAAATGTCAGAATTTACGTATCTGATTCAATTTTACGTAAATGTCTTTAAAAAAACCTTATCACCGTTATGGGTCAAACTATAATTAAATATAAACGTTATTACGACGTTGTGTGTGTAAGTTCGGTCATTTATCATATATTTTAAAGTCTGGGAAACTTATACTTTATCTTATCTGACATACATTCGAGTTAGTGCATCGTAGAAGTCGGTGGGTACCGTATAATGACTTCGAAATATGGAAATTCGACACACCGAAATAACTTAACGCGTAAGTCCAATACTGATTGTTCGGGACTGAAAAAAAAAAAATTCAACATACAGGAACTTCGAGGTACCGGAGTTCGAGATGCCGAGGTTCCACGGTATTATCTATCTTCACGGTTGCCGATGATTCCGGTACCTACTCGTCTACTCCGCGAAGACAAAATGTTTATACTTTTCGATTGAAAGAACCACGGCGGAACATCGTTCGGAAATTACCGGGACTTGAAAATTCCACAGCGAACCGGCGTGAAGTTCGTACCGACGCGGAAAATGGTTAAAGTAGTTCAGACGTTTCACCGGGTGTCCCGCACGCGAAACGAACGTTTATCGTCGTTCGATGTCTGAACTGTATACGTTGTACCAGAGCTCTGAGAATGAAGTAATGTTCAGCTCCGGAGAACCGATGGAATCGTGCGCGCGGATGGGACCGATGGGAAATAGTAAGACGTACGTATTACCTTCGCTGTACACGAAATGCGTAGCGCACTGCAACGCCCACGGGTTGTGCGAAAATATGCTGTCGAAATATCGGAATACGATTTAACCCGTAGGCTCGTCGACGATCGCGGCCGCGCATTACGACGCGTATCTCGTGCGTCACTCATTGGCGTTATTTATATTATTCGGGTGGTAAAATTGTTATATTACGGCGATGAGCTAGCGGTACCATAAGCGTGCACTATAAAACGCGCGCGGAACGAAACTTTGGCGACGCGCATAAGTTATAAAGAAATCAATTATTTTCAATCGTGCGAATTGGCCGCGGACACGGTGGCGGCGGTGGTGCGACAATGTTATTCCATTATGTATACGACAAACCGCGACGAATTGTAAATGCTGCTGCGCTCGTGGGGTTTATATAACGTTCGTTTAATTTATTTTTTTATTTCTCACTCTTTCTCTCTCTCTCACGCACACACACACACTCACGATCTCTTTTTCTCTGCATCTCTCCGTCTCACTGCCATTCACCACGAAATGCTTTTAACGGGCGTTCAAGTTTAAGCCCTCCCGCCATTGCGCAGCACCGCGCGCTCGGTTAAAACTAAATTAAGCTATACTCTTCCGTATATGTATATGTATATATATATACATATTTATGTATACACCACCGCGTTCATCTCCGGAGGGAAAAGAGAAGAAGGAGCGGGAAGGTGAGAGACGCGAGAGAGAATAATATTTTCTGGGCTAGAAATGTGTAAAAATACAAAAAAAGGTTTGTCGAGCGGTTATATTGGAAGAAAAAGAGATGTGTGTGTGTGTGTGTGTGTAAGACCGAGTGAGGGGTAGCTAGGGGTTTGAGTATGAGAGAGAAAGTCGGTATAGGGGAGGTGAGTGAGAGAATTGAAAACGGGTGAAATTCCTTTTTTTTCCTTTTTTAGGCTAATGGGTCGCAGTAGTGCGTATACACACACACACACACACACACACACACACACACACATATATATATATATATATATATATATATATATATATATATATATATGTATATATGTATATAATGTATATATAGTGGTCGACGGAATATAGGAGGTTGTGGTTCGGGGATGGGACGACCGAGGGGGTAGAATGTTTTTGTTGGTTGCCGGGGGAATCGTTCGCACGCGCCCCACCCCCGCACGTATAACCCTAAACTCTACCCCTTTCTCGCCCTTTGCTGTCGTCGCCGCCACTACTGCTTCCGCGCACTCTGCACAGTCCGCACAAAATGATTGTGGTGGCAATGGAAATTTGGAAATTTCGACCTGAGCGGCAGCAGTTCACACACACACACACACACACACACGCGTGTGCGTATATATACGTATGTATATATATGTATATATTATACACAGCGCGTAGTTCTGCGACGGTGGTGTGCGGCAAAACGCGAACCGCTTGGCTAAACAAGCATATTGCCTCTGATCCCGACGAACACGTTTTTCACATTAAAATCCCTCTCTACCCCTTTCTCAATTCGCGTAGCAGACCCGTATATTTTATATATAAACGCAAATACGTAGTCTATAATATATTTATATATATATATATATATATATAACCGGACACCGTATATCCATCATTCATCAACAGTATATACTTAATATAATATATATATATATATATATATATTCGGTTTTAAATTATTTATCTATCCGACTTGTACATAATATTACTCGCTTGCGTAATACACATACGCAAAGTTTATATATTGCACCGCATACATAATATTATTTTAACATAGGTGACGTTCGGTGCGAAAGATGCAAAATCAAGTTCACTCTTTCCACGTGATGCAACACATATTTGTTATTTGTTCGTCGATGTACGTATGCTGCACTTAAAACGCTTTTACGGTTTACACCAGTTAGCTCGCAGACGGTTTTGCGTGTGGCAAAACGTACAAATGTTGTCTGTGCGCACCATATTTGTCGCGTGAAACGCGTGTGTACCAAATTCACGCGCGCATATAAATCGATCGAAAAACTGCCGTTGCCACGGATGGACTTTTCTGACGAAATCGCATGAAAAAATTCCACGGGCGAAACTGGTTATAAGGTCCACGTGTACACTGTTAAACACGCTTGTGAACCGGAACGTCTCGGTATCGATTTTCGGTGAAGTTGCGAACTTAAACTTATTTACGTTAAGCATATTTTTTTCAAGTGTTAACTGCTCACATGTTTACCAATAATTGTATGTGATGCGGTTGACGATTTTTTTATTTTACACGGTAAGATGTAAGAAACGTATAAAACCGTACATTTCCAATTTCCGTGAGATCGAATCGTTTGATGTATTAAATCTTCTCCGACGTTTCGACGCAATTTCAACGCATAATTTTTCGTCAGAAAATCGGATTTCCAAAGTGCGTACTCGAATAAACTTTGAGAGCTCCGAATGATAAAAAAAAAGAAAAAAGTAATTACAGTATTATATAAACATTACCACTGCTGTAGGCATACTAATTAAAAGTTACACCTTTTTTTTTTCTTCTACAAAGTACGTTACACCAAAATAGATAATCATAAAATATTTTTTACAAACAATGAACTATGTACATTTATAAATTGTTTAATGGACATAAAAAAAAAAAAAAATGTTTTTTAGTCTCGGGTCAACTACATGATAGGTACACTTTTCACTTCCCTTTAGAAACGAGATAACTGCCGAGACCGCCGCACTGCATTATACACGTGTGTTAATATATTCGTAAAATATTACCAACGCACACACGTACGACATAACGTGAGGTGTGTTCGAGTGTACGAAAAACGGACTTATCGCTCCCCTCCGTCGACGGGTCCCGCGAGACGAAAATCCTACATAAGTTGCGGCGTGCCGGCGAACGAGCGGGTGTGGTCGACAACACGACGTTCATGCGATTATAATGACGTTATAAAATATAGTATGTGTGTGTGTATATGTGTGTGTGTGTGTGTGTGTGTGTGTGTGTGTGTGTGTGTGTGTGTGTGTGTGTGTGTGTACAATACAATAATTTAACGAACGGATTTCGAGCGCGCCTGCGGTTTGTTCGGGATTATTTGCGCGCGATGCTCTGGCGCGTTGATATTATCGCGCAGCCCAACGCGTATATTTCAGTATATATTTAAATAAGCGAGCGCGTTTATGCGTGGACGTGCATGTGCCCGTGTGCTTGTACAAGTGTGCGCGCTGATTGAAGATGTTTAAAAATACAATTTTAGATCTAAATATGCGTGCGAATCAACGCGGCTCGGCACTTAACTGCGTCAACGTACAGCCCGCGATTAACTTTTAGACCATGCGATGAGCGTCCGGCTCGCTGTACGTATATAACATCATCGTGTTCTGGACAATTATTACGTATACGTGTACACATACATAATGTTGGGAACTCCGTCCGGACGGAAACGAAAAGCCCACTCGATCTGTATTTACGTACATACGCCGCCGCCGCCACACACAACGGGATCATTAACTATTGCGCACGAACCGCCGCCGCGACAGTACATGCTTGTCGGTTCGAACTGTACCGCAGTCCGATTCGGAATCGTTACGACTTCCGGTTATTCATACGATACATTATTGAATACTCCAATCCATTATATGTATATTTGCGCACCAAGAGGATCGTATAACCGTGAACAATTTTTTTTCCGCTGCGGCGGACGGCGTCCAACAGCAATAATAGCTGTGGTTAGACAAAAAAAAAAAAAAATGTACCCGAAAGTTCGAAGCCATCCGTTACGATTTGAATCGTTAACTTGTAAGAACTGGAAGCACGAATAAAAAATAATTACACATAAATTGTGTCGTCATTCGCAATAACTCGCGAGCGAGTAGAGTGCAGTGTATATTATTGCGCTCTATTTGAATGGCGGGGCGTTGCCGTTCATTGGGCTGATGACAATTGACGCGAGTCGGCAAATTGGGTAAAATATAGATGTTTACGTACAAACGTTCGTCTCGTGTTCGATCACGCAGACGATAAACGTGCACGCGTTAACAAAGAAAAGCCGTAGGTTCGTTCGAACGCTTGTTCCTATTCGGGGGGGAAAAAATACAGAAAAAAAAACTATAGACATTTATCGATTAATAATACGTGTGTGTACTTATTGGCAATAAAAAACAAAACATAATACCCGCGTTTGAAGTGTAGTGCAGTGACCAATTGTGTTCGTGTGTTTTTGCGTGGTACACATTTACTGTGATGCTTATACACACAGGATGATTTGTCAATTTTAATGTTTTAACGATATTTTCAGATTTTCAGACCGTATTGTTAATTTTCGTTTGTATCAAGTTCGTTTGATGTCGTTTTTGAAGAGCCTTTTACCGTATCGTTATAAACATGGCTAATAAATAATCATGCCTTACGCCACTACATGATATATTTTAAAATTAACCATCGACTCGGAAATGCTTAATTTTAATCACGTGATACATACAATACATAATACATCGGTACTTTTTATAGGATTTCACGTGTTTCTACGCATAATTTATTTCATATTCTATTATAATATAGTACACAACCTTTATACAAATGTATATATATATACTCGTATAAATACCAACACATTTCTCTATGATAAATAATTAATAAAACTACTATTATTATTATTATTTCCCGTAGAAAATGAATTCACTACCCCATTAAATTACCCATTTTAATTGTCACGCAAGTGCTCGCAAAAGAATAGCGTCCGAGCGTCGATCGGAAAACGTAACAACAACCGTGCTTTACGTTTTTGACCAGTAGACAGTTAGACAGTATAAAATCGGCACTGCACGTGTCTTGCAAGTTATGAATTCATCATATTCATTATTTCGTTCGGTTAACGGATAATATATCTACAACGGTCGCCGACTCGAGATGTAACGCGAAGGAGATGAACATTCTTAAAACGTGTAGACAAGATGCGTGCCGGTTTTCTTTTGCATTGAATTTGGAGAAATTATTACGTAGTACGAAAACCGTCGATGGCATCGAGTTTTGCATAGTGTTTCTATGAGAAACGTTTGCGGAAAACAGACGTAATAAGGAACAGTGGGAGGGGTGGAGGAGGACGACGCTGAAATCCGACTCGAGGGATGGAAGTTCGATTCGACCGTACGCATAGCGATCGTAAACGATGGTCTAAACTAGTCGAAGACGGCATATTTCACGTGCTGTTTTTTTCCCCCGGAAACTACTTGATTATTTATTATTGACATAGGGATTTAAGATCGGAAACATCAACCGGGCCCGTGGATTTCCAACGCTAACACTGTATCATTGCACTCTGTGCACTCTTTGGCTCATCGTCATCACTGCGGGATGTGCGGGGTGCGTTTCGGTGCTAAAATCCGTCGACGACGACTGTTTATCGGTGGCCACGCGTCAAACGCACACGCGAGAAAGAAAAAAAAAAAAAAGGAAAATGAAGACGGTCGAAGAGAAATCAATCGTCACACACGACCGACTGTTCGAGGGGGACGAGTGTCAATTTTGCGTGTAAATATATACGTGTGCGCGCGCGCGCGCGTATGTGTGTACTCGTGGTAGGGTGTAGAGGTCATATTTGGATGAAAAATATTTTATTATTTTTCGACAAATCGATAAGAGCGTTTCGGAAGGATAAACTTCGGTTGACCGCATAATATTTGCAGGGACACGGCGCACCGATGTCGTTTCGACGCACACGCACGAAACAGCCAAGACGGTCTCGGTGAAAATGCACACCGGCGGCCGCGCGTAGTATTATTGCGGGTGTCGTGCGCGGTTTCGCTCGACGCGCTGGTACGTTCCGCATAAATTGCGCGTAACACCGAACACGATTCGGTCGGGCAGGAGTTCTCGATTACGGACGACATTCGCACCCGGACGCGTTTAAAACAATATGCTCGCACGATATCGTTCGGTGCCTTCACAGTCGTCGCACTCACGAAATATTGTAATGATCGTCTCGATGCACGAGCAACACAATACACCCATATTCTCGTAAGCGAATCTTCCTCGTTCTCCTACTCCTCGTCCGATGTCGTCGTCGCTGCCACATCGTTTCGGTCACGTTTGACGCTGTGAATCCGAGCGTTTAATAATTCTCGTGCGCGTGTGTGTTTTTTCATTAATATTGTTTTTCACGTGATGATAGGCTCCTCGTCATGCGGTACGCTCGCGCGCGCCTCGAGCGAAACGAGAAAAGCGGGGAAAAATAGCAATAACAAAAAATATTATTGAAATACAAAATAAAAAAGGACGCGGTCGCACGCATGCACTCGGCAAAACCTTTACACACACACACACACCGACAAATTGATTTGCTAGACGCCCGCCCCCACGACGATATAGGGCATACGATCGCATCCCGTTTCGGTTGACTTTTTTACGACTTTTCGACACCCTTCAGTTTTCGTGCTTACTGGCCCTAAACAGAAAAAAAAAATACTGCCGCACGTAATATTCCGTTCGAGTTTTTTCTGTCACCGCTATGCTTACACGTACGCATCCATGGTTTTTATACGCTCGCAGTGGTGACTCGTCGTGCGTAAAAGCGTTTCCGTCGCGTCTTAACTGGCGCGGCGTTGTCGCGGAACATTTTATAACAGGTTTCCGCGCCCACGAATCATCTTTCGAACATAAATAACGCTCATTGCACGTACCGGATAAATTACGACGGTTTTGTACAGGATTTCCAAAAAAACTGAGCACATTCTAACAGAAAAAAAATTATACGTTTACCAAACTTTATTCATTTTTTTATTAAAATCAGAAACACTGAAGTCGCATCTACAGGTCATCTAATGGCTTCAGTTCTTGTACGATTTGCATATTGGAGGCGTTCGAAAGATCCGTGCACTGTTGAGCGTTTGATTTTAGAAACTTATTTACGTGCTACGGAAATGCGTTTCAAGATATGGCATGTAACCTTTGAAATCTTAATCGCATTCATAATGTGTTAAAACATTTTCAAATATTCCTGTTTTTCCGGAAAACCTTACACGTGGAAAACCGTATGGGTACATGTTGGTACCGCGAAAATTTGTGCCTCGCGCATGACAATCGCGCGTACATTTAAATGATTTGAATAATTTACGCTAAAACGAAATTTTTTTTTCAGTTCGCAACCAAATCGAAACGCTAATTACTAGTGAAACCTAAGCGTTCGATCAACTGCATCAGCCGATCAAAAATCGTACACTGTCGGTTATGTCCCTGAACCACGGGTGCTGACCGACGACCGCTGTAAACATGTTATGTAGTTGTAGTAGTACATGTTGGGTCCGAATCAGAGGTACGCGAATTTCGCTCTCGAATGAGACACGCGTGCATACGCTGTAGACGGTATTACAGTGGGCGATGATTTCTCCGTCTGAGTGCGCACGCGAAAATAAACCAAACCAAGCGAGACTTTTGTCGGACAAAAGTTCGAGGAATAAATTGCTTATAGATAAATATTAGAGTGTCATTATCGTGTTCACAACTCCGGCGTTAGCATACTGTAGCATAATGTAGCGTATTATATTGTACGTGTACAGATATCGATCTGCAGTGTAGCGTACACAATGTATAGTACGCGTAAAAATATATAAATTATTACAACTTCGGATTCGGTTGACATATTGAGTGAAATGTTTCACTGAACTCGGTTACTGCGTTATAGTTGTCAAGGGTCAAACGAGCACATACACACGTACGTACATGCACGTACACACGAGCGGGCACGTGGCATAAATTATCTCTCTTTTCAATTGTACGCGCGTGCGTATTTATGTATTTTTATTTCCATACTGTTTCCGAAGCCATGCGCAGTAGTGTAGGTACGACGGCTTAAGTGTTGTTCCAGTCGCATATGGCGCATATCTCCTTGAACGAACTGCAAAAAAAAAAAAATCAACGGCACGTGTCTGGCGATGTAAATTTAAAAACGTCGCGCTGTATCGTGTGTTTACTGACACACACACGTACACACACGCACACACTCAAACACAGACACATACTCGTGCATATATTATGTATTTATAGTTTCTAACCGATTTCGTTCGATCGGGTATTGTAAGTATTTGTAATACCACGTAATATCGTATAATGAGAATCTTTCGATACCCACACAGCTTACAATTTCAAACCGTCAGGTTGGAAAACGTTGCTACGCAATTATTATCATTGTCATTATTATTATTGTTATTATTATTATTATTGTTATTATCTTATGGTATGTGAACTATCTCAACGAAACCAGCAATGGTGTTTTATTAAGTTATATTGGAAACGAGCTGATAACATCGACGAAGAAACAAACTCGACGTGAAAAGGAGTGGGCAAAAATTATAAAGGAAAATTAAAAATTAAAAACATTCACTACAGGAAGGGTTGAGTTTGAATATACGTAGGTTGAATGCGTTGGCGATAACGTCGGTGCGTATACGTTGAGGCGTACACATTTTATCATTAATATGGATATCATTATTATTATTATTATAAATTTTTTCATTTGTGCAAATCAAAATTTTTTTAATCAAAAAAGTGTTTTATCTGATGACAACGTCTTGCGTTCATTATGCCGAAGAACTTAATACAAAATCGTTGGTATAGAATGAGACCTATATCCGGTGCGCGTAACAATGTTTCATTTTTTTCTCTTCACGTGACGAACTGTACTGTCGCGAAAACCGCTCATCGATTTCTGTGACCTACCGATCGACGCGGAACAGTTACAATTAATAATAGTACGGGTATGCTATACAAAACGTTTAGTGTTCGACATAGTGATTCTGAGGACCAAACAACAATGGTATCATGTGCAACGGTTGTGATATCCGGGATCGAAATCAAATACATATTTATGTGTACATTAACCGCATCGCGTATACACTAAACATCCCCGTCGGCCAGCGGTACGTCACACACGATCGGGGCATATCGACAAAACGAAAAAAAAAAAATAAACGTAATCATTCGTCCAGAGAATAACGCGGTCAATACGTGACAGTGTACTGCATCACATTCATGTGTAGATCTAGGGGGCGAACTGTGGACAAGTGTCGCCCTGGAAGAATTCGAGGGGGGGGGGGGGGCGTGATGTGCGAACCATTGTAAGCGCTGTGCGGTATGGAGAACATAGACGCGCGAAAAAATTGATAGGCCGCGGACGTGGACCAGGAGGTGTATGTTTCCAGCCTTTCGCCCTTAACCCCGTCCGCCGGATCCGTTTCTGACGACAGATGCGTTTTACGTTGGCGAACGCGCTCGTATTTCTGTCGCAGCACCCTACGACGCGGGATGGTGGGGTAGGGGGGACTTGAAAATGTATGCGACGAGCAAGGCGGCGTCGGTGCGAGGGTCGGAGGGATGGGACGTCGCGTGCATAAATATGGTGCGCGTGCAAGCGCGCGGTGCGCACATTTGTCCGGGGCGCGCAAACAAGGGGGTCGCAGCGGCGGCAGGGCGAAACCCGCGTGCACGGGGTCCGCGCGCGCGTTGTGTTAAAATTTCCAGAGTGGCCGATTAATTTTGTTTACCCGCCGGCGTGCATTATTAACGCGCGCGCGTCTGATGCCGCCGCCCGGGGAAAATCCCTCGGGTACCCGTCCTTTCCGCCGCGCGTTCCCGAGACCCCCGCCCGCCCGCGCACTCGAACCACTCCTGTCGTCGCGCCGTCGACGCCGTGTTTGTCCAAATCACAACAACAATCTCCTTCCTCATTAAAATTGATTTCAAACAACCGTGTATATACATTATTAATTATCCGCCTACGTCCTACCCCCCCCCCCCCCGGGCCTGCGTGTACGCGAGCGACGGCGAAACCGTGTGCGGCGGTGCCCGCGCACACGCACGCGCACGCTAGGATGTACGCGGTCCGTTCTTGTTCGCGGGCGTACCGCGTCGTATTTTTGTGCGCGCTTTCGTGAGCACGCCCCCGTCGGTGACCCCTCCGAGCGATCGCGACGGTTAAACGTGGAAAACATGTACCTACTACATGCACACCAAACGATGTAGAAAAAAGAAAGAAAAAAAAAAGAGATGTATAAATAAATAAATAAAAACGTCGCGATCGATCGTCGTCGTAAGAATAACGATTGCGCGCGTTCCGTACTACTTTGCGTTGTGTACACTCGGTCGAACGACAGTGCCTACGCTATAGGGCGACGCAGGTCGTCGACGCGCCGGCAATGATCGCGCACTACAGTTATGAGATGCACCGATTTGAACATTTTACCTCGGCTCCTTTACTCGGTAACATCCCAACCCTCTTTCGCCCTGTTACGAGACGCACGGAGCGTCAGTGGCACCGTGATCTCCCAAGCCTAAACAACAAAACCGAAGCGTAGCAACAATTTAAATATGCCAACTAGTCATGAGCAAATAAAATATTTCACTGCGGTTTGTAATACACCGGCGGTTCCCAACCTGGGGAGGCGTGAACGTGTTTTTTAGAAAACAACGAAACATAAAAACGTTATTTTTGATTATTTTTATATTAATCGAGGCATTATTAGGTCACAATTAACTGGAACTAAGCAATGTTAACCTTCTCGTTAATCTGTATCTACCAAAATGTATAATCTAAGAAAATTAATTTAATATAATTTGTTTTAATAACTTTAAGTTATAACAATATTTTTTCTTAACAAATTAACTTATTTAATAATTAAAAAAACTTCAACGATTTTCTCATTATAATATTAATTCTTTAACCAACAATAAAGCCATATATTTATATATGTGTTAAACATAATTCGAGCTTACTATGGTTAGTGGGGGGGGAGATGACATCCTAAAATGGTATGAAAGGAAGCATGTACATCAAAAGTTTATGAGCCCTCGCAACACACAATTGTACTCACCAATTCCTATGCGAAACGAACACTCTGACATCCGATATCTTATTACTCCCGCTACGGGTATATTGTCGTGCGGCCAAGACGTATGAGCGTCAACTGTGATTTTGGTAAGTCATTCCCATTCTACTTTGCTTTTTGACGGAATATTCTGATACTGAATTCAATGCGACAACGCTCCGAGCAATTGAAATCGAAAGTAAAATTATAACGATATTTTGTCGTTCATAAATAATCTAAAAATATTATTCCCTGTGAAAGCACTCCAGCCTAATGGGTTTTAGCTTAACCATGCACTTTTCGGTTTTGAAATACATCGGCAGAAAATAATCTATCTAGTAAACTATATGCATTTCTAATGTTTAAACAAAACCACATCTATACACGCATAAGATTCAGGAGTGCGCATAAATATATCATCGCTATTTGTTCTCTTTGTAACACGTTTGCCATGAGTGTTTTGAAAACGATAATATTTTTTAATCCTAATGTTTCGTTAAATAGCAAATTAAATTTTTTAAGTAAAAATTAATTTTATACTTCATTAATGATACCTATTTAGATTATTATTTTTTATTTCTGAGAACCACTTTTCGAATAGGTACAATGTATATAAATATATCTACTTTTGAAATATCGATTTTTCTTGGAACTTTTTCGTATGTTAGTTTCGCGCTAGAGGATTCCTATGCAACGTTGTCGGCCGGTAATCGGAGTTAAACCTATTTGCGTTACGCTCGCTAAACGCGCTTTTCTCGCTGCAAATTAATGAAATAATAATAAAATAAAATGTAAAAATGAAAAATATTTATACATACAACGATAATAATAAAATCGCTGAAAGCTTCACGTTGTTTATACCTTATTTATTATTATGATTTTGTGCACACACACTCGCATTCGTTCGAAAACGCCGCGCACGTGTTGGTGCGCGGCGCTGGTAACTTTTAGTTTTAACAAATTCGTAAACAAGTTACCGAAGAGTTTCGGGGAAAGTTTACGAAGTTTTTACAGCTCGCCTGACTTATTACTTTTTAGTTCTCGTCGGCGAACAATGGTCGCTCAGAAAATACGCGGCGAGCGGGCCGTGATAACATAAATGAGGTAGCGGTGAGATATTAATTTTAAAATTAATAAAAACGAGTGTCTTTTGATGGAAACAAAACGTTCGACTTAGGAAAGTGGAAAACTTCGTCACCCGGGAACGTGGACGGACGGACGAGGTGTGCGTTCAACGTACGCACAGACGGTATGACGCGACGAGGTGGACACGCCTTGTATACAATATTTCCATTTCGTTTGGATTCTCGTAATCGGAGTTTCCACGTCACCGGTTGTACTTCGAAAAACACTTTTCGCCGCGGCATATCAATCGTTATAATGCACAGGGACTGGTGCAGGGTCCCGGAGCGGAGGCTGCTGAACACGCGATTCGCGCCCGTGCACTAATGCCGTCGTTTATACGACGTTAGTGCGCACGTGTACAGGGGGAAAAATCGAATCGTTCCGTTTGTTGACGGTAATTAATCGACCGCAGCGTCACATCCCGCGAAACCGCGTACACGCACACGCGCTCCGTCCGCACACACGACGATAATATATATATATATTATTTAAGCTTTTTCCATCCCACATTCCACCCTTTCCGCTCGCCTACCCTCCGCTCGAATTTCGGCGTTCGGCCACTACCCGTGTTCAGTGCTCCGGTTCCCAAACGGTCATCTTCCTTAGGTCTCTCTCTTTCTCTCTCCATCTCTCTCTCACCGTACGGCCGACGGCGATGAAAATTCTTCGCGGTACGTCACGTTCACTTGCACCCCTCTGCACCGCACGTCTACGGTAATCTACTTTTTTACGTTTCGTCCATTGTGTGTTTTTTTTTATTAGTTATTTGTTTCTTACACACCAAAATGTCGCACTAGCTATGCCTGTTCGTATTATGTTCTCGACGCCGTATTATGGTTTACTTTGCACAACACTTGTGCTATGTGTAACACACACGATAAACAAATATATTCGGAAAACGTCCGCAGAAATATAAGCTGTGTACGTCGAAATTCAGCGGAACAGGAGTACGGTAGAACTGTATGATGCAATGTAGGAGCAAAACGAGGACCAGTACTACCGGACCCAGGTCCGCTAATCACTCGACTGCTCTTGAAACTTTTTAGATCCATTATGTCACTTAGTGTACACTTAGTGTATTATGTTACAATTTGTATGTACTGCTTATTGAACTCATTGGTTAGTGATCGAAAATCCAATCGGCAGATTCTAGTAAAATTAAAAGTTTGTGATCGACAGAATTAATTATAAACGCACGCTCCGCGCTGATGACGTCATTATCTATATCACGGTCGTACAAACATTTTGATCAAACAGTCAGATGTAATATGGTTCGGGGTGCACTATAATGTTGCAAGTATTTTATTTTTTCTCGTGACGTTATAATGACAATAGAAAAAAAAAAAAAAAAAACTATATTTTTATGTGATGTCGTTCCACACGGATATTTGATTCCAAAACGTAATATTTTATTCGTCCGAATTGTACTCCACACTAACCGTTGAGTTGGTTATAATAAATTGAAAACAATACTATGTTTGAACATTGAATCGTGCAGTCCGTGGTATTGTTCAAGTGTAACGCTATCAATTTGATAAATGGTCGATCGACGTCGTTAAGGAGATTGCATGCCATGATTTTCTGTCTCTATCTATCACACGAACAACATGGGCATTTAGAAGTTTTCTATTCTAAACGTACCAACGATCAACTGATGCAATAAGGTTTTAGAAAACTAATTGCATTTGCTCGTAACGTCTATAGATTTCCCCATTTTTTTGATTTTGTCTCGCAATATCTTACGTAACAGAATTAAACAAATTACAAATATAAAAATCATCAAAAGTAAATTATTTTGGTATTTCATATACAAGATTTTAAAAATGTGGGAAAGTCAATCTGAAATATGCTTGATCATGAACTCGATTCGGTGTGCTAATAGTAATGAAACAATTTTGTCGTATTAGTTCATCGATCGATGTATTGGAAACAGTTCAAATACCTAAATTCCTAAATTGCGCGTATGATGGACAGATACAGAAGATCAAAGGCTTGCAATCCTTTTAATATACATTTTATGCGTCGTTTTCTAATTTGCTGAAGAATCAACGTCGGAAAATCTCTCGGCTCTGAGTGTAAACTCGAGTGACATGGTACAACATGACTCGTACTCCTATTGTTGTTAAAATCATATCATAAAATATCGTTGACAGCATTTATCGCGTACTATTATTTTTACACATATCGATAACAATGTAATATTACACTCTTGTTTACCGCGGCCTAGTTCTATACTCATACGAATTCATGTACTCATATATATAAATATTTACGCGAACACGTTATGTGCGCGAGTGTATACGCAAATATCATTGTCTCATAACAACGTACACGTAATTAATTATTGTCGACACACCGACTGCAAATATCTATACAGTCAGTGTTTAGTCAGACGCGCGTAAGGTATGTACCGCGCTGTGCGAACGCATAACTTAAGGGGTAGTAGGTATCCCCCATGCAGTTGCTACGCCACCGTACGCGGTATACCTAACAGTGTACCGGACAATGTCTTGGCTTGACAATAAATGGAAATGTCAGAAGGGTCGCAGGCAATGTGCAAATCGAGTTTCACAGAATCGCTCGAAACTTTTAATGGTTCCGACGTAACAAAGTATGTATATATAATATTATGTCGTGTAAGGATGTATAATAATTATTATACAACTAGCATTAGAGAGAACGACGTGAAAAAAGAAAATACCACGTAAACGTATAAATAGAAAAAAAAAAAATACGAACGACTTTTCGTGAGTTATAGTTACCAAAAATACCTGCACGTTCTGCACAACTGCTTTATTTTGGAAATCTATTCCGCTTTTACTCACCAAAAGTCTCCGTATCGTTTAGAAAAATGAACGTATTCTATCCGCGCTGAAACGTTATAATTATAAGGTTTTTACTGTCAGATTTTTGTATCGGTACAAATAGAAATAAAAACGAAAAAAAAACCTCTTTACACTTCCTCACATACACACACACACACACACACACATATACATATATATATATATATATATATATATATGCGAATTTGTACATATGAATGTGTATTAACTTTACGATTTAAGCGAGAATCTTGGAGAAGATTTGCTTTAATCGCAAAAGTATTTTTAGAAAAAAAGAGCCATAATTGTAGAACCAGCTATCGTACTCCTTGGCTCACTTAAAGTGTAACATTGCACATGTCATCCGACGCTTTTATAGTTGGTTTTTTATTTTTTCTCCGCAATATATTTACTGGTTTTGCCAATTTCTCTACTGGTCTATTCACTGACCCAAGCTGACGGAACATGTACACACCTATACAATCTATGCATTACCCGTCCGAAATGCATTATGTTCGTAAGCTGAACAAAATATTTGTTAAATAATACACCGGTGCGCCGTCTAGTACGCCGCATTGTCTAAAATATGCGACGGAAGTGTACATGCACGTTGACAGCTGTTTTTATATGTCTTCGTCGTGTTCTCCGACCCGTTCACGAATGTCTGATATCAACATTAAAAGCTTATAAATTTCGATCGGAGACCGATTTTTAAACTATTCCTGCGTCCTCCCCCGGTGTGATATCAAAACGATTTATTATCATATAATGTGCTCTCATCACGCTAACACCGTACAGTTATATTGAACACATATATTGGTGGTATACCTGTACCGTATTGAATGTACTACTGCTTCCCAATGACTCTGCACTCGACGCGTGCAGAATGTTTTTTATTAATTTATTTTTATTTTTTTAATCCGGTACGACCCGCGTTTACATTTTTTAGAAACTCGTTTACAGCACAAAGGTACTTGTATTTGTTCGTCGTCGTTGTTTTCGCACATAGTTTGCGTGCACCGGTGTAATCATCCGCGTATATAGGTGGTATTGTAAAGGCACATACTTCACTCATTACCATAGTTTATACGCTATGACAGAACATGGGCTCGATTTGAATATTAGCGTGTGTTTTTTTTTTTTTTTTTTTTAATTTTGTTCACGTTCGCGCGACATTGTTATTTTTATAGATTTTGTTAAAAACGCGTATGATTTGTGTTTGGTGGTGTGCTTTTCAATCGAACGCTATATTGGTTCGTTGCAAAAGATTAAATTAAATACTGTACGTATTTATATATTTATACGTTAAAAACGTATTATGTATCAATATACATATATTTGTCACGGCATGAACAGTGAATACATTTAACTACGCGTGATGGGAATCGTAGTTGTTATTCACATCAAATAGTTTATTCAGGTCAATTATTTTGAGTTTAAATCCGATCAAATGATATGAAGTAATTATCAAACATTTTATTATTATTCTTTATGATTTATTCCTGCAACGCCGCACAGGTATACATGCATATAAAATGCAATTGAAATAACGTTCTATAAACACGATGCTTGTTACGCATACACGTATGCTTCGTTGCTATGTGATACTCATTAGATACGATAAAGATAACGTATTATTATACTACACAATTATTACACGATCGTTTCCTATTTACATTAAGTTTCATACGCTTTTACTATGTCATAAATCTGTGCGACTGTTAAATATTTCGTTGAAATCATAATTAATTCTGCTAAAATAAAAAAAAACACGTTAGATCGCACAAAAATATGACAATAAAATTATATGAATATAAGAATCGAAAATTGAAAACAATTTCAATCGTTTTTCTGTGTACACAGTCTATGTAATTCTTCACATAGCGTGTACACGGCATATTATTACTCTTTTCAGTCATAAATGATGATAAGATATTTTATGGTAATGTGTATGCCGTAGTCAAGCGTGCGAAATATTCATGTTAGTTGTAATAAATGTATGTTTATAAATTATACTGCACGTTTTATACATATAAATTACATCTCTATGTTACATCTCCACCGGTGGCCTTCGATGCGGACCAAGACGCGGTTCTTGGAAACTTCTGATTTCCTTTGTTCGTGGGAATAGCGCTTTTTTTTATTTAGATTTCTCGTTTCTCCTAATCGTAAAAGGCAGTATTGTTTTGCCTTCCTTTCGTATTTAAATACACACACACACACACACACACACACACACATATACTGGTACGTACTGGTACATTATGCACTCGGCGGTTGGTTGGGAATGAACGCAGTAGAGGAGGAATGAACCGAGAACGAGATGGAAATGATAGATAGATTGTCGGACCTAAAAACTCGGGAATAATGAGCTGTTGACGGTCTGAGGGTAACTTTTGAAAGAGAATAACGGATGGAGACGAATAGAGGGGAAATAACAATCTTTCACAATACTATTTCCCCTTCGTCCTCACAATGGTCATCCACTCGAATGATATTGCAGTCCGTTATTTTAAGTTGATTATATTTTTTTCATTTTTTTTTTTTTCATTCGTTACGTCCAGCTATAACCCCAATTAATTAAAAACTAATCTATTTTTTTGAAAATGATCTAAATATCAATTGTTGTGATAATACGGAGAGTAGTAGAATATGAAAATCAAATAAGAGATCTTAATATTTTAAAATGCAAAACCATCACTGGAAACAGATAATATCAAAATACTTTAAGCGTGAAAAATATATTCAAATATTGTATAATAGCCGTATAGAAACCATAAATCTTTTTTTTAAAAAAAAAAAAAATATATTTTCAATAATTTAAATTTGATATCACTTTGGGAATATAGTTGTAATGCATTAAGAGAGTTTAATATTAAAATATGTAATACCGGATTGATTTTTTTCGAGTAAGTTTGAATAAATCAGAAATGAACACAGTTTTAATACTACATATTGAGTAAAATATTGAAAAGTTTTACATTTTATATTTTGTTTAATCAAACGTTGTTTTGATCTGTTTATTTATGAATTCGGTCCCAAGATATAATTACGTATATACACAAAGAAAAAGAAAAAAGCTTAAAAATAGTCTACTCGTTTATTTATTTTTCTTCTTATTATTATTATTATTTTTCTTATTAAATATAATTTGCACGGATAGACTATTGTTGGAGTGTTGTATACATATTAAGGATTTTTTAATTAAACTTTCTTCGAGACAGGCTATACTCTGGTGATTCGATGACAACACACATACACACATACACACATACACCGTTTCTTCCGCATCGAATTATAATAAATCCGAATCGTATATACGATCAAAAGATCACAATACACATGTACATGCATGCGCATACGGGCAACGGGACCAGCAAATGTTTTGACAACGTCTGACATATTTTATTCATGTACACATACGTATACTTGATCTCTTATTGAAAATTCAATTATATTATTTTTAACGAGGAGAAAAAAAAAATTGACATCGCCCGTACGACGATACGAAACACGTTGTATTGTATTGTTGTAGACGGTGAAAATAATCTTCGTAGTAGATCAGAAACGATGTTTTTTATTTTTTATAAAATTTGTGTATATTAATATTGTGCACGGTATAATGGAACTCGATGTGTGACATTGTACAGGAACATAACACGGATATTGCGAGCATGTAAATCGATTAATCATGTGTAATGTACATACACGCGTGCGATAACGATCGATTATTCTTTTACTTCTACTATTCGCGGTACCACTGATAAAACGTTACGTTAACATTGTAACGCTGCGCCGCCAACGGGATTCACTCGCGTGCATAGTAATTATTTCACAGCGACACTGCACGCACAGTCAGGGGTCTCGATTGTTTGATTGCACTGCGCCGGTGACATCCGCGGCGGTGTACCTAGCGGCAGTACAACGTCAATAATAGACGTGGACATTTAAATTGGAAGCATCCCTTTCGGGTCGGTCCACGAGCTCCGGGAAGGGGCTGGTGATCCGTGCGTGAGGTTTCGAGTGCCCGCAAACACAATGGCGGTATCTTAATCTTGTCTGAAAGTATATTAACACAAACGAAAAATGTAAAACCCTTATTTCCTCGGGTCCCGACACCGTATATTATGCAGCGCACAATATAATACTACAACAACAATACGAACATCGTAGACGTGCCTCTTTCCCACAGTCGGACCGCGACCGATTCATACTTGCTGACCGTCACCGCGCGCGCTTCAACCCGGCCAACCCGGTAACCGCGCCGTACGCGTACCTACACGTATACGGTCGTGGTCGGATGTACATAAGACTTGTAGTATTAATGCCCGAATGCGCCGAGCCCTTTTTTTTTTTTTTTTATTTAATTTAAAATTTTTTTTTTTTTCAAACCGTCCGTTTCGCGCCAATATTCGACTCTGAAATGAACCCTATTGTACGCGAAATATCGTATTGGTATTTTAGCGTACTGGTATTTGTCGCTTTTGCGCACATACACAATTGTTTACCTGAAAATCGACAGCTTGTTTACGTGCGACGTACGTACGGATTTTTTCACATTTATTGATAAAAAAAATACACAATACATTGTGTTTACGATATTCGTATCTCATTTTTGTTTCATCTCACCTCAGATAATTGGTGACAAAGGAAATCGGAACAAATACAGAAATACGAGTATAGTATTTTTTCGTTTGGTTAAACAGTTGGTTCACATGAATACACTAAGGAAATTCGACTCCGATTGAATAACCGAATAAATTATCCCGGTTCAGAGGTAATATCAAAAATATTAATATTATTATTATTAATATTAAACCATTTTATTATTTAGACTTTCACGAACAATGGGCGATTTCGGTCGACTTCTGTTTTACGTTGGTTTTACCCGTTATACGAATATTATATTCGATATTATATCAAACCGAATTTTATAAAACATTTAAACGTTAAGTCGATAACCGACTACGGTTAATAATAATACATTTAATTCAAAGACTTTTTACGTTATATTCATTCAAACGAGTGCGCAATAAAAAATATTCATTGTAAACAGCATTCTAGGAAAAAAAGAAAATCTAATTAATTCGACTGTGCCATTTTCGAAGTGGTAATTTAACTGTGGGCGTGCGTTATTCCACCTACACATCAAAGTTAATCAGTTTCACCGTATATGTTTTTAATAAGAGTTTTCAATCTCCAGGTTGTTTTTAATCTAAGACATGCACGTGACGTTATCTGCTAAAGAAAAATACTAAAACTTTTTAAAGAAAAAAAAAACGAAAAATTACCAATACAATATTTCACTCGGCCCCCGACGTACGTCCGACATTTATGTTGGTTCAATAATATAACTGTTTGTCCGCGAACTCGTAAATGTGCTTCGCGATGGCGTATGTGTTGACATATTGTCTTGCACGCATATACGATAGTCGTAAAACATTTGCACTCAAATCAATTGTTTTTCAATATTTGTTTTGGAAATATTGTTCGTGTACAAATATCGTTCGCAAATTTACGGAACACTGCAAATCCGTCATACTAAAGTAACACGAACGGGAGACCGGATGATCTAAAATTTATTTGCAAATAGCATTCATGGCAGTGAAATGATGGAGTGTATATTTTTATATTAATGGCGAATACGTATAATATTGTACTGCGGTCTGCACGAATGGAACATTTTTATAAAGGTACGTCGGACACGTTTTGTTTGTTCGATACATGCGTACGGTGTACCTAAAGCCGTATAAAGTAAGAAAATATGGTATTTTTGAAATTAATTGCTGTTAATAAGACCTCTCTAAAGCTCAATTTGGAAAACCCACGGTCAGTTATTACGACCGCAAAAGTATCGTTAGGCGAATTATTATAAGATATTATATTATTATTATACAAGAATATTCATAATGTTATTGTTATTTTCGATACACTGAGTATCACCACAAAGAAATAAAATATCATATCCGATGAGTTTCTGGTTTATCGAGTACAATATTTTTTATACGACTTACTATGCAATGGGATCAAATTTAAATTTCTTCCTAAAACAAATTTCTTGTACCGGTAAAATGACAACCAGTTTTTTTATTTTTATTTTATTTTTTTGAGCGCAAAATATTTCTACGAGCATATATATCGAACAGTGGATTTAGAGAAACTTTTGGTTTTGTAAATACCATCCTTGTTTCCCTTTGCAATGGTTTGTAATATTACATCGTGGTATGAACAATTTCACAAAAGTGTATTCCTTCTAAAAATTCTTATAGTATTCATGCGCTATAAATAGCAAATTTATAATGACTATCAAAATACTCGAAGCGTAGACGTTTCAATAAGACCATGCCAAAGTTTAACTCTAAAGTCCGGATTTTATTTCAATTATGGAAGATATCAAAATTATTGACAGAAAGACATAACTCTATAGTTATTCTTTCATTAAATGTACCGAGGGTTCAAGATTGGCTTTTAATTTAAAAAGAAAAAACTATTTTTAGGTATTCATATATTGTTATTTGAGCTGTGGATCTTAACAACATAAAATATAACAAAAGTTAATATGAGTGTTATATAAGTTTGTTGTAAGTCAAAATGAAATAATATGAAAAATAATAGTATGAATGAATTTTATTATATTCAGGATTTAAAATGTCTCCAACAGTTGTACTTTTTTTTCTCGCAAAATATAATCTCATGTATAATCATTGCTATCATTACAGGAACACTGGTTTTACCTCGATTAGAACGAGTATTATAATAATAGCGTATATGTATGATAATTATTTATCAAATTTTCATCAAAACGTTGTTATAATATCGAGTTCCACACAATTCTCATAACTGTGTTCACGTCGTGCTATGAAAATAAAATATATATTATTATTATGTTAAATATCAAAAGTTTACATTAAATTATGTATAATTATCGTTCGTTGTCGTCTAATCGGCAATAGCATTTTACGGATTCTTGACCAGGGACAATAACCGCCAGATAAACTTTTGCGTGACCCGTTATAGATGTTCTGTGATCATACCTCCGTTATAATGTATTATCGAAAAGTCTATCTAAAATATACCATAGGATCACCATCAGTCGACCGTATTTAATTTGTCTCGGAGGCTTACACCGGCAATAATACGACTTAGATCACGAATCTATTACGTATGTTGTTCAACTTTGAACTGTCACTGCGAGTTGGTGCCACGAACCTCGACCTGGTAAGTTGGTGTAACTTTCAGTCGTGTCATCTGTACTGGAGGATACTTAAATTAACTGTTTTCATTATTTTCATAGTACAAAAAGTTGAGTTCAACAAAGGTTTTAAACAATTTCGAATAGTATTCTTATAGCACTTTATGTTATAAAATTAGTTTCATGAATATTTTAAATGAATATGTTTTAAACACGTTTTAACGTGGATAAATAGATATTAACTTTATCGTCAAACGCGATAAACACTCAATAATGTATAATAAATGTTTACGTTCAAAAATATTATTTCAGGCAATGACGGAGCAACTAAATTTGCTAGGGCTACAATTTGTATTCCGCTTGATGATTCGTAGTTTTAATAGGTTTGGAATACTTTTGTACAGCGTTATTCAATGTACTCAATAAATGTACTGTTAAGCCATCGAGTATTCCGCATACCGGATATATCAATTATTATTACAAATATTTATTTAAAAAGCTTTCAACTCGAATGCGAGATGAACACGACCGCTGTTCTCGACTCCGTATTAGCTCACGACAATGAAAATATAATTGAATAAACTTGAAAACTGAGCGTGAGGATCGCAACGTCGATGACATTTGCAGCAGACACATACGTTCGCGAAATAATAATGAAACGTGCGTGTCTGAGTGTTGTGACGTTTGTGCTCATATAAGCGTATACACACAGATACACTCCGCGGTATGTACACGAAAATGATATTTACTCTGCTAAAAGTCTCTGGATGTATTTCGTAATATAATTATTGCGCATCCGTATCGTAACGAGATTACCGAACATCGTGCAGCTTTACGTGGCGTCAGACACGTCTGAGCTGGAGATTCGAGTAGTACAGTTATTATATTATAAGGATAATATAGTTTGTTATCCGCGCGCACGCGGCTCATTAGAAAGTACGGTTCGTCTGCGTAACGGGGCTCGCGGAACTTTTGCGAGGTAATTTGCGTGGTCCGCAAACCGCCGCCCAGTCGCACAAGATGTTTGCGTCTTCGGTCCGCACCACCCGGACTCGGGTTGATAGCTTTTGCATTCATTATTCGTTATTGGGTTACGCTTTTCAAACTTGTGGTCACGGAAACGGCACGTAACTTTTGCGGAACCGTTTGACTTACGGCTAACTTACCTTCCCCCCGGACGTGCACCAGTATAACGACGAGTGTTCGTATGGTTTCGCTTGAAAAATAATCGCACCTCCATATCCGTTAGGTAGGTGCACGCGTATCACGTGTATAATGACGAACGCGCGACGGTTTAACAAATCGTCAAAGCTGTGTCGTTTCGACCTAATCACCGGACAAAAGCGACCCGCGCGACGTTTTTTCATTCGCTTCCGCGGTACGTTATAACGGTATACACGGAAACGGGAGTATCATAAATGCAGCCCTTATTACTCGTATTTGACGAGCTGCTGTGTTGCTCGCCTCGTGTTCGCCCATAGGCGAAGTCGGGTAGGAAAATACCGCGGCGCCGCTGTGACTGATAAAGGCTGGCGTTCTAGCGTTCCCATGCACCCGTAACGTGTGTTTAGTAGAATAGTAGTTTCGACGAGAATTACTCTCAGGTTTTTTTTAACGATGAAAATACTTCCGTCCATCAGCAACAACTTCCGAGTCCACGGGCATGCGCGGTGAAATAATTTTTTTCAGCCCTCTCTCTCTCTCTCTCTGCTCACAGTCGTGTCGTTACCGCACGCCGAAAACCTTGCGCGCTCACGACACCGTTTTCTCCGCGCACAAAGACGGCACACAAAGTCGTCCAAAGCACACGGGGTTGAATGTGTAATTAGCGATTCGGTACGGGTCGTGTGCTCCACCGTGACTCACTTTGTTCCGGTCGCGCGTCCTGCACGCACGCACACGTACCGGTCGCGCGTACACCCGTGTTTGTGTGCACAAGTGAGCGCGCGCGTTTGTGTGCGCTCTCGCGCTGCCGGCTTCGCGCTGTCCTCCGCCCGCCCGCCCCCCCCCCCCCCCCCGTCACCCCTCCCACCTTCGCGGCGTGCCGGTCGTTCTACGCGGGCCGCGCGCTACCTGCGTGCGTGTATGTGAAATTCGTGTGCGCGGGCGACGCGCGTACCCCGCCGACCCGCCGCCGCGGCACACCACCTCCGTGCGGCGGGCGTAATCGTCCATCAAAACGAGCCGAGGATAAGGACAAAAAAAAAAAAAAAAACGAAAAAATAAGGAAAAAATAAAAAATAACAACCGTAGTCGGCAGAGTACGACGTGCGCTGCTCGCGAGAACCCATCATTTGTCAGACTGCCGCCGCACTGCTTCCACCGCGGCCGCCACGTTTTGTTTATTTCTCGAAAGTACAAAAACTTACTTAGCGCGCGCGACGGCCGCCGCCGGCGCGGCCGTGGTATTCACGGGCCCGAACCAGCTGTGGGTAGTGGGTACCTCGTGATTAATGGCTTTTCCGTCGTACGTTTATGTGCGCGCGCGCCTATGCGGTACGGTTGCTATACACACACACGCACGCACGCAAGTGTGAACCGCACGCCGCGTTAAAAGCTACACCGTATAGACTCCGCTGTTACTGTTACCGCTACGAACACATACATCAACCGAAACAGGCCTTACCTCCGTCCTGCCCACGGCGCTCGCACACCTACGAGTCGTAAGCCGTTCACGTCGCGTACGGTGTACCTACTCCGCATCATTATATTTCATCGTTACGGGTAACGATCATTTTATTGTGAATCGTAATATTACCGTCGTGGTCGAGTCACGATTGCTCTGCGCGACAACTCGATAACAGGTGTACGTGGTCCGTACGTATATCTTTATATACTTGTATATTTATTCGTATAAACCGTAAATATATTTTATGCGTCTGTGACGGATTCGAAGAGTGAAATGGTTGTTTTTTATTTTTCTTTCTTTCACGCACCTTTCGAATTCGACTAAGCGCTAATAACAGCGTATGGTCTTAAGATTCCGATCGAACGGATTTACAATGGCAGAAAATATCCTTGACGCGCGGACAAAATGGCAGTTTACCCATTGAAATCGGTACGAAAAACACATCTCTAGATGAACGCCGTCCGACCTACGAGGTCAATAGTTAAAACAGTAAACTACTTGCGTTCTCCTACGAAACCACGACGGCCAGAATTCGGGAGCAGCTTTCAACGAATCCGGCTCTCGAAAGTGTTACACTACTGATTCCGACATCAGTCCACACGTGCCAGTTAAAAGATTACGGTTACAATCGTGACGGCGTAACGATTAGTTTAAAATACTTGGACGTTGTACGTGTCGTACGCTCAACGAAGATATATTGAAATAAAATAAAAATATCTACATCATTCCCACTCTCGTTAGTCTTTCCTTCGAGAATTAATAACTAGTTTTTCCTAGACGACAGCCTTATACGACTAAAATATTATTGTTCCTAATTTTCTTACGTCCAAACATTTATTTCTATATCGATTACCCAATATGATGTCTCAACTCGTTAGGCACTTATATACACTTTCCATGCATACTTCTTTGATTCAGAACCGTTTTAGTCTAGGTACTATTTTGTAAATGTTTTTGTTGTATAATGTGTATTATTTTGTATTAACACTATTTTTATGAATCTTTTGCAGTTGAACACTGTATAACGCGTAGAAATGTCAATTGTTCTAATGTTAGTATAATGGGACTTCGATAATTTTACACATAGGTACCTACTTATTTTCTTTCGAAATTGCAATATTGTAATTAATGTAATAACCATGTAATTTCGCACAATGTTTTATCAGTGAGGTATTGTAGTATTGATTTTGAAATAAAATATAAATAATAATAATAATGAAAAACTATAAAATAATGCGATTCATTATATGTATATATACGCGTGCTTGCGGTACAAGGAATTATTGGTACGAACAACACCGAGAAATTGGACTTCGATAATAGGGGTAGGAACTCTATGTCCACCTGTCCGATGTTTGAAAAATTAATTTGACGGATTTAAATGCCGTACTTGAACATATCACGATTGAAGGTGCACACACAAACGCGCCACGTAGTACTCGAGCACACGGCGAAAGGGGTTAAGCGCGTGTTTTTATGTACTGTGTACAGTGTATAATGTACACCAGTCCGAACCGAGCTACCCTTCTTCTATTACAATATCATTACCATGCGGTAAGTATAATACGCATCGCGAGGCGATACCCACTAATCTAAATACGAAAACTGCCACGTGTTTGTCGAAACAATTCATTATCCTGCGGTAGCTTGTGTACAATGAGCAATCTTCTTCCGCCGGGGCTGCTAATATTTACACCGTCTCGATTTAATGAGGACATTATGACGGAATTACCAGACAACATCGTAATAATTAGCAACGACGCCGGCACGTATCCGTGTGCACATAATAACATAATACGTGCGCGCTGTAGCGATATTATATTATTCGATAAATCGCCTGTCGTCGCCTTGTGAGACGTACTCCTTCGCCGGAAACGTCGTCGTCGTCGTCGTTGTTGTTGCAACACGCGCCCGGGGATGTTTGCGATTACGTGTTTATGTGCGTGCTTCGTTCGCGACAATAATTCAATCGTCCATAGCCATGGCATTGTATATTATACATTAAACAACGATAGAATAACGCGGCTGCGGTAAACAGTCGGGAAATCATTGTCGTGATATTTATTATCATACATATTATTGTTGCGATTATCATCGGCAATGATGCGTAGAGAGAGAGAGCACTGGCGAAAACGCGGATATATCATGTTATGACGGGAGATGAAAATGTAGGAAACGTTTTGAGTTATCCCGCACAAGTTGACGTTGAAATACGTCCAAAGGGACCTGAAGGATAAACGATTCGTGCACAGCGAAAGACTCCGTGATGCGAATCGATCGCATAACACGATATCACGTAGACGATAATTCCGGTTTGATACATTTATTGAAACCGAGTTCACGTTAAACGATGCCTTGTAAAATAATTACATCTGATTAGTTTGATTAGTTGTGAATTACGGAGTGACATTTAAGTATACCATACGAGAGACTCGTATGTATATATATAACACAAATAGTTATGGAATTTATATCCTACTTCAACGAAATAACCGGACGTTTTACTACAAAGTTGATTTCATTAAACTTTTGAACGTCATTGAAGTCACTGATTTTAGTAGGTAGATTCTATGATAAGGTTTTATACGCAACCGATATTTGATAGATTGTAAATATAGAACACGTTCATGGTACGTATTGGTATCACATTTTTTAGAAGTAAGTGCACTGTACGGTGTAGCGAAGAACGTGAACGTGATCATGTGGAGCTGTCTCGATGAGACCACCGATTTGACAATTTGGAATATTATAAAAATCGTAATACACTCACACGCAGCACATGTACATGTAATAAAATGACGTTATAGTAAATATATACATACATATGTCCACACACACGGAAAACGAACCCACGGCGTAACAGTCAAATCCGACACGGAGGATATACATGGCGCGGAAAATGGTATCGGAATGGAAAATAGAAAAAAATCTAATATTATACATGATGTCGACGAAGTGTGAGATGGACGTGCGGACAGTGGTCACTGACGGACGGACGTTGATGGGAGGTGTGGTGGGAAGAGAAAAATAAAGAAAAAATCCATTAAAACATATCGACACGGAAAATCATGAGTGAAAATAAATATATATATATATATATATATATATATGTATATATATGTATGAGCAATAGTAGTACAGTATGCGTGTGTATATATGCATACTTGTATGTGTGTGTGTGTGTGTTTGTGTATGTGTAAACTCCACAACGAATCCCAGAATGTCGGAGCCGGCAAGAAGCGTTGAAAATCGTTGAGAAACGTTAAGAATAGGATTAGGTGCATTTCTTCACATACACATACAGACACAGACACAGACACACACACACGCACATATATAAATATACTCGTGTACCTATATATTCCTAATAGTCAAACTATTTTATATTATTTTTTTCATTTCTCGTTCCCAATTTCATACCCATACATACATGCATACATATATATAAAACAGAGTAATATAGTACAGTGTGTGTGTGTGTGTGTGTGTGTGGGTATGTGCACTCGCGCACCCCGCGAGAAAACTGGCCGGAAAGCTATTACGGAGCTATTGTCCTCTGATCGAGTAAAAAATAAAGTAAAACATACACATGTACACGTCCACATGCGAGCGCTCGCACACCTAACACATCGTAGAACAACGAACCCGTCCAAGTTCCGTTTAATATTTCTCTCTCTCGGTCGTGTTTTATATTTATATATATTTTAAATACACACACACACGTACACTCACACTCATACACATGAATACATTTACAATCTGTTCGATGCAGTCTCTTGTCACCATGTATTGTATAGGTTTTATATTATAACGTTGTTCGTCGTAACCGACGTTTTCGCTTCGCCTCTATAATTATTAAATTATAAAACTGTATAACAAATTGCGAGTTGGTAGCAGTGTACCGATCGTTTTTATGCGTTCAATATAAGTACACTATTTATACGTACTGTAATCAATATCGTTGACGTGCTGCCGTTGCCAGATTCGACCGTCGTCGTTCTCTGTATCAAACTATATTTTAAACACATATTTAATTCACTGTTTCCACGAACATTATTGCTCGGGAAATACTTAATGAATGTAAACGATGGCCGTCACCAACGGGAAAACTGCTTCAGTGAACGGTCTTCGTATTACTATACTATATGTTTATAATTAATATGTATAGTGCGTGTATATACCGTGTATACGTTAGCGCTCGTTTCGACCTGTAGCGTCTGTGGGGGGGGGGGGGAAACCTATGCAGATTAATACCGTTTTTTCTCATTTATACCGTTTTTATACGACGTGCACTACATTATAATATCGTACGTATACGTACCGTCATGACGGCTTTCTTTCTTTTACCCTGGGTCTCTCCACCTTTCGCACGCACACATTCCCATAATCCCTTATCTTCTGCAACTTCTTTTCGGCCCTTCTACAGCCGTATAAATCGTACGCACGTAATACGTCGTTTTCGGAATGTTCGCTCATTTTCGTTTGAATTTTCGACAATATATATAAACATCCATATATATGTGTGTGTGTGTGCGCGCGCATATGAGTATTTTGTATGTTGTGCACACGCACAAAAAAGGATTAGGTTTTTTTTTTCAAATCTTATAAACTCGCATCAGCATCTATATGGAAGTACGCAGAATTCAAAACATATACATACACACTAACACACACACATACATATACATATATATATTTAATCGAATAAATACATTCACTTTACACGCAATCGCTGGTTTTTTTTCTTCTCTTTCAATCGCCCAACTGTATTTATTTTTTTTCATGAATTTTTCATTGGTACACGTCGTTGTTTGAAGGTTGCCTGTGTTTTCGTCGTGTGCTGGTCGGATATACTAACGTCGCGGTACCTGCCGAACGTGATGTTACACCGTCATCTATCCGTTCTCCACCCTCGCCGCGTTTCACTAATTATTACGGACAAATATATCTGTTTATATCTATGCACAGATAGTTTTTCGTGCGTGATTTCCGTTTGAACGTTTTCCCCTTTGCGCTGGATGACCGCATAAACATTCCATGTGTATAATATACATTACGTAGGCTGTGGCTCGAACGTTTATCGACGGTATCGTGCACGCGGTGTCAAAGCGGCTAACGTGATCTTTACATCGCAGGACCGACGTTTTCCAGTGCGTGAATCGCGAACGCTCTGAACACTGTGCGTGTCGATCGGCATCGATCACGTCGACACGTCAACGAAAAAATCGCTCTACCTACGAGTCCGAACCGCGTACGTGCGTAATATTTCGCGAGTAAGTCCAGTATTGGATAACCGCAGTACGTTTTGGACGAAATATGCGTAATATGCAACGGAGCTGATCTTAGAGTACCATATGTTCCGTAATCACCCGTGATATCAATGTGCACTTCGTGTACTACGGTTCGCATCCGCGTGGCCCCACGTACATCGGTATGGATTCGATGGTTTGTTTAGTGCGCGAGCGTAAACCCTCGTAACGTACCATTGTTTGCGTACGGTACGTTTTCGAGGGTAAACACGTTATTAAGCGCATTTTTTTTATTCTTCTCTCGCGCGAACATCGTATTTACACGTACGATTCGACGCGAGGACGGTGCGCAGCGCCCGTCGGCGTGACAATATTATTGCATTTCGAACGTTCCGCTTGCGCATCGCTCGTGTACAATGTCACCGGGCCGGCGTTTGTCTTACGCGAAAAAAAAAAAAAGAAAAGAGAGATGTGTATCGCAAGGCGATCTGGACATCACTACAACCGTGGGTACGTTGTCACCGGTTCCGATAACTTTTCCTCCCACTGATCGGTTTCCCGAGGTAGGCGGGTACTGTCGGGAACGGTGTCGTCGTTGCCCGGGTTTTGGCTGGGTAGAGAGCAGGCCCCGCGACAGTGGTGTACTTAATACACCTGCACTACAGCGGGACCGCGTCAGCGTAGCCGACATACGTTGGACCCGCGGCGGTTCTCGAATATTCCGAATCGAAGAGAATTTCAAACGCGTTGCGACGCGGATTGTCGGCGATACCGCGTGATTTTCGGATAAAGTGTCCGAATCGCACGTCTCAAAACGTCGAAGGTTACTCGGCCCCGCGGGTTCACGACTCGCACAACACACACGGTTCGGTCCGTCCACGCGGTCGAGACGCGGTGCTCTGCTCTCCAACCGTTCCCGTCCGATGGTCTCGCGATGGTACCGGTGCCCGCAGGGTGGTGTTTTCCGATTTCCGGTCGCCTTATCCGCGGCACGTCGACAATCGGAGTAACGAATCGATTCCGCGTGCCTGATTGTACATCGATAACGCGTACCTGTACAATCATCGTAATGCACTTTTTTGCCGGTCGCGAAAAATATTTTCAACGGTCACGCGAACGGCAAAAATGTTTAATCGGTACCTCTCGACGAACGCGTTCGTCGTACAACGTACTCTCTATTATTTGTGGTGCGGCGCTTTCTCGTCCATTACTACGGTCCGCTCATTGAACTTGTCGACGCGTCGAAAAGTTATCCCGTCGGACATGTGTGTTTACAGTTAACGGAAAACAACGGTGTACCGTGCAATGTAATGTGAGTGACATTTTTGCCGTGCAACATTACTTGAACGCGTCCAACGCAGATGTTTGAGATTCGCTTTTATTGTGCTACGTGCTCCCATTCATCTCACATCTACACCAATATCTCAAACGCACTCGACGTGCCTACTCTTGCTGAACGCGAAATTATATTAATTTCAAAATTCGTTCGCGGTCTAATAATTAACCAGACTGATTTTCCCTCTTTGCTGTTTTTAGCGGTGCGTTTTGAAGTTTTTCGCGAACATTTCATTTTTTAAATATCGTCCTTGTTTTAGATACAACAATTATGCGTCGCTCAGAAAACGAACTTCCGAGACGTAACGAGGACCGATCATTTGATGATTGATTTTGATGTTAATTAAAAAATATTTTGTTTTATTTTTGCACTAGTCCTTTTTTTTTTTTTGTTTAAATTATCATTTACAATGTTCTACTATCTATATTATTGTAATGTAAATCTCATGTTAAAAGAGGAAGCCTGTATACTGGTAATGAATGATCGAATAAATGAGTAAGTACCTAAAATCAAAATCTAATACCTAGATGGTACTGCGATCGACCGAATATTTAAAAAGTGATTCGTAGACAAAAAAAAAAAAAAAGAGAACCGTTAGGTACCCTTTAAGTGGTTTTCCACTAATAATTCTGTAAAATATTCGGAAATACTCGATTTGAATGTTGATTTTGTAGCTGTGTTGACATTGACGCCGCGATAGATATTTACCGCTATTGTGTTTTGTCGTTTTATACCTACCGTTGTTTTTTATGCGAGATAATTAAGTTTTTAAACATCCCCAGAAGTCTCACGGAACACATATGCGGGTGATGTTTAAGAGTAGTTTAAAATATTTAAGAGTTGATAGAATTTTGACGATAGTGCACGTGACGGTTCGTAGTTATAGTCCGAGGTGAACAGGAAATATAAAAAGTTTTCAAAATCTGTCGAACGATGCTATCAGTCATAGTACACTCTTTGTAATAATATAAACGGTTCGTAAAACGCAATCATTCCGGAACGACGACCCATATTAATGCATCACAATCGCGTCCCTCTCGTCGGACGGATTAATTTTTTCTTCCTACTGATTGCAATACTGTCGACTTTATCGGTGCGCATCGCCGTTGATCCGTAACGCGTAGCTCGACGACTGAAAAATAAAAACCTAGTATACGTCCGCTTCATCAATTCGCGATCGAATTCCGCGCACTGGGTAACTACATAATAGTATAATACTCCAACGTGAATCAATCCTATAACTCATCCTGTCCAAACTTCAAACACAACATTACACATAATTAATGGACCGCAATGATATTAATAATTTGGGTATACGTTTGGAAAACAGAAAAAAAACCGTAGGAAAACAATAAAGGAAATAATTCTTCGCCTACGAAGGACGTACAATCGAAACCGTTTCCGTTTGAAAATCTAATGTCAATGGATTATATTCACGAAAGATATGTGTACAGGAATATTTGTTATGAGCGAATAAAAAGAAAAATATCCGTCTCGGGGATACACGCATGCTGTACGGTATACGTGAGAGGATTACAATATTATTGAGAACGGAAAACCCGTGGGTCGGTATCGTATATGGTATATGTTACGAAATCCGGTATCATATCTTTCTGGATGTGCGGATCGATTCACGTTAAAAGAATCACCCTTTTGCGTTTGTACCTGCGTATAAGGACTCGCGGGGTGTCGATAACACTGCGACGGGAACCACCATAATACTACGGTTATATATATATATATATAGACTTTTAATATCGGAGGAAATGCAATTTGTGTCGGCCGCCACTTTTCCACCCCGAAAATATTTTTCAATATATGACCGCGCTCGATTGTGTTAGAACGCGGGCGGCCACCCTTATTATACGAACGCGACTCGTCATCGTCATCGCAACACCCCCTACGGGTACGCGGAATTAATAACGTCGCCTTGAACCTGTCCACAACTTATATATATATATACATGCTGTTATAGTCGCGTGCGGAACTTTTGGGTGCAAGAATAATATAATAAATAGTCGAACCAAAGTACACGTGTGTGTGTGTGTATGATATGTATAAACTGATAATGGTTATGCTACGGGGGTTCGCACCTGTAATACATGACCTTTACGTTATAGGTCACGTATGTCGAGCAATAGTTGGAGTGTATCATTCGTTCGTCTTTCATCTAACTTCGTCAAACGCCTCTTAAGACTTCGTCATCAAACATCAACGATACAAGTATAATAATAGTACGCTTGAACGATAACGGTAGCATTTTACGTATGTCTATTAAATCGGAACCGCATACAAAAACTCGGCAACGTTTTTCCGTTAAGTCGAACCGTTTAAGTGTAAAAGTAGTTCGGTATTAGCACGGTCGAAATAACTTCTACAGAATACATCGTATGTAGCAAGATGAACGGCTTTTTCGATTATGTATAAACGGCATATGCGTTTTCAACGCTCCGTTGTCCGAAATTCCAGAAAAGTCTAAGTATTGTTGTGCCATCGAACTCCTCGTGCCGATTTCGACTGACTTAATTCGGTCGAATCGTAAATCGAGGAACGCATCACAGAAAAGGTTCGAGAAATCGAAAAATCCGATAGAAATCAACATTCGACACAAGGAACCATAATGCAGCACAAACCCTTAACTTTTGAAATACACGATAACTGCACAAAGATCAATTTGTTACCGACTTGGTCGAACGTAAGATAGATTATATTATAACGGACTTCTAGAGCAAATGTGTTTATCAGTTTATGTCACAGGAAACATTTGTACTGTGCTTTAGACGATCCTTTTAATATGACGAAGACGTTCCAATATTAATTTTTCCGTTCTTCGATGTCAATACGTTTGAAAATTGTCCCCAGGCGAACGAAATAATGTTAAACCGCAAGTCACACTTCAATTATTGTCGCAACGCGTGCACACTTAAATCCAGAACACACGACGTATCGCGTCGAAACGAACCACGCGACCTAAAGTCATAAACCACCTCGGTATAGTGCAACGTTATCGCTATCGATGCACACTAGGACGTGTAATACGATATAATATGATGATGGTGCAAAAATCTTCGGGATCGGACCGATAAGAACGACAACAAAATGATAATATTTTCCGTGTTAACACCACGATTTTATTGACGCGGTTCGGTTGCGTGACGTGGAGTACGCCGTGGTGTATCATCCGCATTATACATGTATATTTTACACAGCTGTACAATGACGGGGGACGGTCGGAGAGGAAGGGGTTTCAGGGTGGACACAACGTTTCGATTCGGATGTCAACGGGCGGGCGGCGCGCGCGCGGATGAAACCGACTCGTCGCGCCGTTTTCGTCGTCGGATGAAAGATGAGTACGGTGGCGGTTCCCTGCACGAGCTCCAGAGACCGTGTGATCTATCATCTCGAACGTTGACGGTATCTGTCTCTCTCACTCTCTCTTACTCGTCCGTCGACTATAACTATATTATGTATAATGATATGATATATATGTATATAAACGTAGATACGACAACGATAATAACAGCAACAATAATAATAATAATAATAATAATAATAGTAATAATAGATCTCAGTGTTTCTACGAACCGTGCACTGTGTCTGTTCCGCACCCAAACGCCGGTAATTTTAAATGTGTTTACGGACCACTGGTACTAATCGGTCAACGATCTCTCTTGTCGCCCATCACACCCGACGCTTCTGCAGCAGCTCGTTGTTTTTACTATTATCGTTATTATCGTTATCGTTGCTGTACATAATCATAATAATAATATAATATATATATATACATATACTCGTATTATATACGTAGTATACGTACGCACATTAGATACTAGTTATTTTTTAAAAACCCTATTGTGTTCGTCACCGACGCCGCGTTTTCACCTCATCCGGCCTTCCCGTTTTCTTAGAAAAAAAAAAAAAATAATAATAATAACAATAATCGATTGCCGATGATTGCAACGACTTGTACAATAATAATATTGTCGTCGTAATTATCTTTGTTCGCGAAACTCTTCGTTTCATAATACTCATAATACTCAAACACGTGTTTGATGTATTTACTTAAATACATAATACGCATGCGTGGAATCCGCAAATCGTGGTACTACCATGCGTACGTCAGCGGCATTTTGTTTTTATAAATACATACGTGGTTTACCGTAAGAAATAAAAATAAAAAAACCGAACAAATCATAATATAAAATATATCGGTATGCAGCGGTTTTTACTGTTTTTTTCTTTCTCTCGCGCTCGCCTCTCTTTCCCTCTCACTCGCTATACGTTACGTTTGACACGGAAAACGTGTGTCCCGATGGTGTCCCATAAGTGTATATGTAACACAACCATGATTGATCAAAATGCATATTATTTGCAAGTACTCGTATACTGTATATATATATTATAATTGTGCATGTAGGTGTAGCGATATGAAGTGTACTGTAAACCGATCGGATATAAAAACGGTGGCTGCAGTGATTTGCGTGTTAGCTACGAATGCCGGACGACGTTGATCGATAACTCGGCATCGATTTAGCTTTGGAATACTTACGTTACGAAAAACGTTTCTCTTCTTTATTGGGCGCGAAGCACAGAAAACACTTCTCATACGCATGTCTACCGATGTATAACAAAAACAACCACCTTTTACTACGTGCACCGGTACCGTTAAAACATTAAATTTAAACGCACATTTTTCCGTAGCGTATGTGTGTGTAATGTTCTTTAAATATATACAAACCTGGTCTAATGTTATAAAAAAAAATAAAAAAATCACTCGGTCCGTAGAAATGCGGTATGCGTTTGAAATAGTTTGAAAAAACGGTTTGCTAAATCGAATGGTGATAATACTTTATACATACCTATACTTCAACGTATTCCATAAGTTGTAAAAAAGAAAAACATTGTTTATATCACATGTATAATACAGGATTTAGGTTTGATAAAAATAATGTTACGGAGTATTATGGATTTTTTACATTTACTCTTTTATTATATATCTCGCTCGTCAATTATATCGGATAACGCGAACAAATGATCAACAGTTTTATTGTTAAACGTACACACTGCACCGGGAAGGATGATTTTTCCTCGGTAGCATTAATATTTCAACCCAGGAATTCGAAAAACACTCATCAATCGGGATGTTTTGCATTAGAACGTTTTACTGTTTGTCATTGTTGATACACAAAAATGAATTCATTCAAAAATGTACTGAAATATGTACAGGCGATACCAATTGCTCACGATTATGTGTACACCGCCGTCGCTGCACATAATATTATATCCTATTGAGTGTTTGCGGTTCGAACAAGATATATTATAATTATGTCAACGTAATCGGTGGATGGTATTGTGGGTTCTAGACGAGCTTCCGGCGTGATCAAGTGGTCCACATGGATTCGATCGTTCGTATTAGAATAACGTATTGGACCGCACCGCCATCACACCGCGCCGGTGTCGACATAAAATCGAAACATATTTTTCTTAGGACGGCGAGGGTACGTGAACGTACATAAAATAATAACAATGCAATGACGACGAGGGGTAATTGATTAAATTTCACTCGACTACCCGTTCAAGCGAACGCCGTGTAATATTTTCGCCCCGATGGCGTGACGTTTTTTTATTTATTTTTTTCTAACGCACTATATTTGCGGTTTGATTTTTTCCGTTTACACGTCATCGGCGTGCGTTGAAATCGAAGAACGATCGTCGCGCGTCATAATGCTAATTAAGTATCACGCGCACAGATAATGCACAAAAACGGAGCGTGCGGAACGCGTATCGAACTGTTGTAGAACTGTAATCGCATGCGAACAGTCACTCCGGTTCCGAGTGATAGCTCAACCGAATGTCAGCACAACCAGTGGCGTGACAACCGAGACGCATGGCGATGTCTAACATCGGGGCCCCAAGACTCAAAGGGGGCCTCATCATAGGAGTTAACTTGGAGGATATTTTTGCCGCGAAAGAAATGAAAAAAAACGGTAGTAAGTAGTCTTTATTGAAAAAAAAATATAATTTACCAATACTTCAATAGTTACAGAGTCCTCAGGCTTACCTTATCGCCGGGCCCCAAGATCCTAGCCACACCACTGGGCACGACCTGCTAGCAATCGAAACCCGCGTTCGACCAGCAACGTTTTTGGCGTGGTCGAAAAACCATCCAACCGCTACGTCCGGTTGATAACCAATGGATCTGGTGAACACTTATTCGTTAGGTCGTGGTTCGCGGGAAAAGCCACCGGCAAACGACTTCGAGCCCTTTATTTCGACGACCTTGGCAATCCTTAACCCCGTGAATTCGTCTGACGGACAGTGAAACTTCTGCGTCGCGGCTTCGGCGGTTTGAACAGGGAATCCGCGCGTGTCGACCTCAGTGACCACCGTTGCCCGTAGCAACGTGATCTGTACAAGTTTCGAAGTTCTTGGAAAAAAGTGCTTGCCGTACGGGTCCTTGGATGTCCTTATGCCGTGCGCGACAATGTGATGTAATGTGATCGCGTTACGCGCGTGCACCGTGGAACAATATCGCCGTTACCGTGATCGTTGTTTGGCGTGCGAGCGAATAATATTAATTGTTTTCGTTCTACCACTGTGTTGGAGTCGACTGGTCGAGACCGTTGCAGTGCGAGGGAGAAAACAGATAAAATGTTGTGTTCCTCTCGTCCAGCAGAGCCGACCGACGTTTGCACGTGACTGGTGGAACGAGGGCGGATCAGCCGTTACAAAAGTCGTCAGGTATTCGCCCGCAAAGTTAACGCAGCCGGAATCGGTCTTTATCCCAACAAATTAGTGCGCTCCCATCGTAAAACAGTGGTCCGATATAATTACTAAGTTTAATGTAGGATCTCGTCGATTATTTAACTGTCCGACAACAAAGTGTAACTTTTGTTATTATCCGTTTCACAACAGCGCACGATGAAACTCGAAGAAATTAAGCGAGTTTATGGTGCGGAGAGTGGTGGATAATTTGCTATGCATTCGCGATACGGCTTAACGATGCGTTATATCATTGGTAATGGAGTTGTGAGGGGGGTGGCGAGTCAAGAACGTGAAATATTTTCGATATCTCCTCTGGTCTAAGTGGATAATCATTATTTTTATCGATCCCGGCGCTGTAGACCGAGAGAACTGCTTATGAAAAAACCGTACGGTTACTCCTTCTGAACAACGTCGGTACGGTGTTTTTAATTGGGTTCTCCAAAAAATTCAATTTTTCGCTTTTCGTTTCCATATGCTAATTACAGTATAACACCGTAGTGACCGCGGGTGAACACAACGAACCGGGTTTCACTTCTCCCGACACGTCACGTTGGAAATTTTCCAGTACGAGTTCGTTTCCGGTCTTTGCATCAGTCGAACCCAATCGGAAACCAATTATCGCAACACGCATACGCGCGCGCACACACACACTCACACGTCGTCCATCGGTAGCAGCTATTATCACGTGCACGTAATCATATGATGTACGCTACAAGAGTGTGCGTGTGTACGGTGCGTGCACGATTAGGGCGGCGGAGGAACTACGCACATACGTTTACCCCTAATGACGGTGGCGGCTGTGGCTCGAGGGCGACCAGGGAGACTTGCCGACGACACAAATCCGCCATATGGCTCGCGCATGAAGAGCTATAATATTTACTACCGTTTTACACGCGAACGGGCGCGCGACGAGGGTGCGAAAAGCGCTCGTATTATTACATCGTGTTTCGAACGCGCGCTAGCCGCGCTGCACGTACACGCGTCATTAGTGTTTAGCACCCGCGCGAGTAATATTTTTACACATCGAACCGGCCGAAAAACCGCACGTGATCCCACCGTTCATCATCAAGTACTTTCGGGTCGATCGAAATCGACATTCTAATCCGTACACCTGTTCCGGTGTTTAATTACTACCGTTACTGTTGCTATATTTCCAATTCGAAAACCGTGGTACCAAACGGAGCCTTAGAATGATTTTTTTTCTTTTTTTCTACTCGGCATTTGAAACCTATTCCCGTACGAGAGACGCGCGACCGACGGAAAACGGGCGACGACGTTTTTGCGGATGTGGCGTACTTAACCCGCTACGGATCCTTATTGCTTGTCGCGGTGAGTTTGTGACTGTACCGAAACGAATTAAACCCGAACGGTTTACAGTGGAACACTTCGTCTCGTCGAAATCTGTATCCATTCTGGTTTCGTTGAAGTGCTCCACTGTTTGGAATCGATCAATTCGTTTTTTTTTTTTTTTTTTGTCTTTTTAGTACCGAGATGTATGCGATCGGGAACCGACTGGGATGTGGACTGCGGCAATCGCGTAATGAATAATATTCGCGCTGATTTTCTTCTCGTATAACACGTACGTCTCGTGTAAACAATTGAACACGTTTTTATGGCTGTACAAAGGGGGAATAACGATAAAAACAAAAATCACGACTTTCTGGAGCAGGCGAGTCGTCGCGCGTCGTTTTCTCGCGGATCGAACCGCAGCACAGTACGACATTACGAGTGTAATACTATACGTATAATGCAATACGTTCTAAACTAGCCGTGTAATAAATAATATTATAATAATACGCGGGATTTAGTTCACACGGATATACATACGTATATATATACACACAACCGTTCGGACGACGGTAAGTAATGTTCGTAGTGTTCCAAATGGCTCAGCAAATCAACACGTTACAATATATACATATTATTGACAGTTGACGGGCGTATAATTTTCTTCTAACGACACGCATTGTACGCACGACGCGTTACAGACATCCGTTAATTTCTAGACCGCGTTGTCCTCCCGGGGGGGGGGGGGGACGCTAAGATAAAAACCGCGGCCAAACGTGTTGGTAGAAATTTGCATAACTCGAGTCTCGCAGCGCAATGGCGCAAGCAAGACTAGCGGCTAACTGTTGGCCGTGGCTCACCGGACGGATCCTTTTCGCACGTCTCGCCCCGACCCTCGCGTTACCGAACACACAGCCGTCCGGTCAACCCGTTTGCGTCCGCGAACCCGCGTCCGCCGGCCGTCGAATCGCGCGCGTTGCACCTGAGCCGCACGCGCTCGAATCGTAACGGCACGTATGCAAACGACGACCGTACGCGTACGGGTGTGGGCATTACAATTGCGCGCGGACCGCATTGTACGAGAGGGTGCGCGCGTATTATCGTCGTATCGTTGCAGCGGTGACCCGCCACCGCCGCCGTTGTTATTGTCGTTGGATTGAGTTGGTCGTTTTTTTTTTTTTTAAGGTCGCGAAGTTAAGGCTAGGTTCACATGGAGAGCGTTAAGCGCGCGTTAGCCAAACGCTCGTCTACAATTATTATCAATTGCTATGAACTGTACACGTGTTAACGCGCGTTGGATGGCGACGTGCGTTCGACGCTGCGATAATGCAAAAAACCTGTCAACGCGCGTCAGCGCAAGTTGACGCGGTTTTGAACATTGTACAGGTTTGCATTGACGTGTTCAGTTGCAATGTGTATTTCAAGGATTTACGTACTTTTTTCATCAACAATAGAAGAACTCAATAATGAATTTTTCATCGATGAAATCGAAAAAAGGCCCTCGATTTGGGACATGACCAGTCGTGATTACTCAAATAAAATAATAAAAAGAAATGCTTGGGAAAAAACGGTATTCATTTTTTCTGAGGAAGGTTATACAGAGGAAAAAAAGAAAGTTCTTGGTGTGTATTACTTTATTTCTTAAACTTAGATGCAGCGTGATGTACAAGCTTGTAATTAGTCTATTTTTTAAAATAGGATAAACTCAGTATTTCCTATTTCCCTCCCCACGACGCTGAATTCGTCTATATAAGGTCCATAAGCATGTAGAATAACTTCTGCTATGTCCATCTTCGCCGGAATTTAAAACACGACTGACTATAGTAATAAGTTATAGTTATTACTATATTTTATACGCGCGCTTAACGCGTAAAATCTGTAATGCATGTGAACACTGACTAAAAACGAGCGTTTGGCTAACGCGCGTTTAACGCTTTCCATGTGAACCTAGCCTAAAACGGACTCGGCTCGTCGCGCGGTACTTTTTTCCCATCGCCGAAATGAATCGCTGTGATTTTCGGGTACGCGCGCGTGTACATGTTACGTTCACACTTCTCTTTCGGAATACATGAATAATTTGAAGGGGGAAAAGGGCTAGAAAACCTGTTGTGCAAACAAAACTTGCGTTTGCAATGAACGAGACGTTTTGCGTTCACCGTAAACACACACATGCATACGTGCATTAGATGACCTCGAGCATTACACGGTAAAACGCGAATTTTTCCCGTAACGTTTTTATGTATGCGTACGGCGACTCGTTCCTTTTGCGGCCCCATTAGTACTTAGTTACCCTACTCCCTTTCGACCGCCGTCGTATCGATTGACCATAAAATCGCGTGGATCACTTAAGTTAATAATACGTCTATTCACGTTTAAGCGCGGCCGATTTTTATGGGCATTTTTTTCCAAAACACAATTGTTATCGTATGATGTGCGGCACGCGGCGGTTTGATTTCGCAGCCGAAACCCGAAAGCCGTTTTCCGCAATGAAACAATATTTCCTCTGTCATTACACGTCATGGTTCGCTTGTAAAACATTAGTGTAGACCAGTAGTGGCCCGTTGGATAATATTTGAGGGACACTGATAATGAGATCCGTTTCAGTCCCGTCTATACATACGTGGCTTATAGTTCTCCTCGACCCTCTCCATCTGCAAATCTAACGACAACATTACGACTGTTACGACTGAACTCGACCATCGTCCAAATGACTAATAACTTTTTTTATTAAACCCATCAAAATATCTGTTTATAAATTGTGAAAATGAAACAGGATATTTTAGTATCCGATATACTTTGCGATGCGAATAAAGATGTTCATATTATATTTTATTAGTAGTTACTGATTTTTAAGGATAAAACTAATTTCAAAGTCCTCACTAACTAAGTGTGCCGTCACTGAATGAGACGCCGGTAAATTATATGGTTTTAAATTCGAAGACAGGAATGATACAACACTGTAAAAACATAGAGCAATGTGTTTTAGGTGTTAGAATGGAGTTTATACGAGTACAATCTTGGCATTGTATTTATTTGCATATTTAATTGCATCACGATCGAAGGTTTACAACTTAATAATAATTAACATTTTAAATTAAACATTTAAAAACAATTAAAAAACAACGGACGATTGTCCGCCCATTTAAATATATAAAAAATATGTCTGCATTACTTTAATTATGAAAAAAATACATAAATTGGAGTTCCGCAAAATGTTCAAGTTTTTGCAAACGTTTGTGAAACACTGGTTTATACCTTTCATCAAGTATCGCTAATTATTGTATAATTTAGTAGCACGTTACTCTACCATTATATGTAAGATACAAGCGCCCGCTCGATATACTGAAATTGAAAATACCTGTCATTTGATATGAAAAATACGGTTCGTTATTATTTAAATCGATTTTCTCTTAGAAAACTAACATTAATCTGAAACGGTCCGATATGACGCGGAGAAGTACTCGTACACACCGTGCACGGTTCGGTTTCAAATTCGAAAACGCATGTGTCTCGTCGCATGTGCGTCACGTACGCGCGTCGATCTGACCCGATGACAAAAGTCACAAGTTAGACTGTACGCTAAATCATATTTTTTCGAACGTATACAGAGTGTTACGCAAACGTTTGACACTTTTCCGAGTGGCTTGTTAAGCTTCGTCAGATATTCGTCGTGGCGGTACACTCGCTTTCATCAAGTCGTACAATATTATAATACGGCGTGTTCATATTTAAATACATTTCTGTAGGACACGTAGACACATTTACGTACACATTTACGTAGAGCGTAAACGGTGCGTTTTGGTATTCCGACCGGTTACGCTCAGGCCGTACGCACCACGGTGATTGGCTTTGTGTCGGATACGACTAGCGGGCGAGCGCTTAACGCCTCCTCCTTCTCCTTTCCGTTTAACCCACGAAACGATTTATGTACACACACACACACACACCCGTATATGCAATATGTTATACGTGTGCGTGCACTTTGGAATAATAATATACCACTACTGGTGTTGCGGCGTCGCCGTCGAATTCCGAGCACGTATTAAGCACGTATGGGCAAAGAGTGGTCCGTGGTGGTGGCCGGAAATCCATAGCCGGACAGGCGCCTGGACCATAGGTGTTTGACCCCTTCGGTCGTCACTCGGCCCGCCAATACTTGGCAGTTCTGCTGTTGCCGCTGCTTTTGGGTCTGACGCGTACACTACTCGATAACGTTGGTGAACTTATCGTATATCCCAACCGAACCATGATATCCGCGCACCACGACTGTTTCGATCCTCGATCTAGATTCCTTCGAGCATGTCCATGGTTTCGTGTTTATTTGACATCTTTCTTATTGCATTTGTTAACTGTATTTCCATTCCGAATTTGAGTAATATCACCACTCGACTTTTTCGTTACTTCAACAGGAACATGATTCATAATTTACACGATTCATCTTGATTTCTTTCGATTCCGATTTCGCGAATCCGGTGTTCAGCCCGTATGCCGTACGCGAGCAGGGGCATAGTGGCCGATCCGGAAATAGGATTATTCCAAACGGCCTGGACCTTTACTACGGCTTGATGGCCCGATAATTTAATGATTTTTTACGAAATTACGAATCGCGTCAACACTTTGTATCAACATTTTAATAAATTAGGCACAATTATTGTATTATAATGATGCACAATTTATAATTATTAATATTGCTTTGATTAAAACTATTCAATTATAATAATTTTGTTTCTCTGGTGTTTGTGGCATACAAAGAATACGTTACAAGTTAAACGGTATAGCGGAATAATGATTGAAATACTTAAATACTACCGAAAGTAGTAATGTTATTATGAATGATATGCAATATCTTACTACGTATTATAATCAAATACTGAATTCGAGTGTTGCGAGAAAACATTTTTCGGTGATTCAATTAGTAAATGGTGAGTGGCCAGGATAAATTTCAATCTACCGGCCTGAATTTGGTTCCCACCCCGAGCCTGTGAGCGAGTAACGCCGCATATGTCGTTCGATCGGGATTTCGCTGGACGTAACGGAGGGGGCGGTAAACGGTGTTCTCCTTACGCTATTACCTCGTTCTCAAGAGCGCCCACGTGCATACGGTGCGCGACACGTGATCGCGTGAGTGGGACGACACATCGTCCGTCCTTTATTTAAAAAAACTTCCTGCGCACCGCATCCCGACGTCGTCCCGCGTACGCGTACCGCACGGAAAGAACGGATGTCGTGCACGTATATATATATACGGCAGGCACATCATAAACACACACGTAAACGATGTTTTTTTTTTCTCTCTCCCAAAAAATCTCTTCTTCACGTTTGTTTTTTTTTTTTTTTTTCCTTTTTACGGTCCCCCTCCATCGTTTCCATTCTCCTCTCTTCGGCCGTGTCCACATCCGCCGTCGCCGCCACCGCTGCGTGTACCGTAACGCGATTAGTTCTAATGAACGTGTATTGTTTTCGCCGTCGCTGCGGTTCACTCGGAATTCCGCGCACGCGGTGAAATACCTATGGGTTTCCGGGCGCGGATGTGCAGGACCACCCCCACCGCGAAAGCGCGTCGACGGTCGCGACGAGCCGTCGAAGCCGGTCCGAAACACGTTCCGGCGACGTTCCGACGCGACGCACACGCATGACCGGGGGGGAGGGGGGGGCCCACTCGCTACGTCCACACCGACGAGTCGTTCACGTGACGGTCGGATTTTTGACCGCGAAACCGCGTTCACCCGATTCCGAAAGTGCGACGCGTAGTGCCATGCGATCCGTTTGAACTGCACGTACAAGTAGTAACCGAGTACACGGTTAACAGCGACGGTCCGGCACGGCGGGTACGGTTTTTCGTTTCATTATCGCTACAGATCTCGAACATTTTCGCGACCGTTTGTGAAACGTTCCGGAGGCACTGGTGCCGTTGCTTGCCATCGACGTTTGACCGACCTCGTGCATTGGATCTGATCGAATATGATGCACGTTACTATCACTGCGCTTAGCGCAACGCGACTTACTGATTGTGCATCGTCCGTGCAATAGTCATAAAGCGCACGTCGTCAGAACTGCACGGGTCGGGTGCGCGCACACGTCTCTGAGATTTTGTGCTTATCGTTTCGGGGAGCGCTTCGTTTCGGACGAACAATTCGTCGACCGCGTCTCGGTGCCTAGTGTACGCGCCTTGAGCTGTAACAACGTACGGGCACGTTTGGATTTCGACCGGTCTCGTGCGCGATCTGTACTGTGAGAAAAAAAATAAAAACCTATCGATATTTTAAGCGTGTGTCACAAAGAATTCGGCTGTTGTAAACGTGTTCGTAATCGAAAAAGAAAAAACGTTGACAAACGATCCACACGGGTCGTCGATAATTTTTCATTAGGAAAGAAAAAAAAAAAAAAACACGTTTCGGTGTGTTTTGTTAGCGACCGATTTCGATCGCGTTTATTTTCCCATTGATCTGTGTGGTCTCTCGGACGCACCGATAAATCGCGTCACTCGATTAATCCATCACCCACCGGGATTCAAGGGAGACGACTCGCGCGCGGGTTCAAAAGGTAAACGACAGTTACGTGATGCGAGAAAACGCTTGTGTTTAAAGTGGCTGCCGTACACGGTGCTCAAGATCAGCACTGTAAAAGTAATAGATAAAAAAAAAAAAAAAATGGCAAAAAGAAAATCGTATACAATCCATTAATTACTTAGCGGTGTCGACCAAGCGCGCGCATATATCGTACGTTATACGGTAATACAATTTTGTTATGTACGCGCATAAAAGTACAGCATCATTTCTTCGAGAAAGTAAATATGGAAAAGGGATCGTGCCAATCTCGTTTTATTAAAAACACGTGACAGTAAAATAGCGGCAGCGAAAAAATGACAAAAATTCGAGTTGTTACGGATGGCTCAAAGCGGTACGGTTACAAAATATGATGTACGTACGCACCTGTCGCACGTAGACAATGAAAATAATCCATCTTTAGACTAGTATAATGACACACGAGTGAGATCGTGTTGCTTAACGAATCGCCCAGAATCATCGTGGTCCTCGGACAGGAAGTCAATGATTTCTCTCCTGACCGCAAAGGGTCTTTGTGCTTTTTGTGTGTTTCGTTTTTTTTTTCTCTAGAAACCCAGGTGGTGGCCGTAGATGATATTTAACATTGAAAGATCTTTCGTTTGCCATATATAAATATTTATGTGAATACGTGGCACATCGTATAACAGGTCTACGTGATACGGTAAAATAGCATATTTCACGATGGATTGAATAAAATGATTCACCGTACGATTCTCGATGCTTGCGAGAAATAACAATATACCTAAGTGTATTCAGTAAACTTTTTTCCAGTTCGGTTTTTACAATAAAATCAACAATTATGAGGTGACTGTAGCAGAAATTGATTACAATGGACTATAATACAAAAAAAAAGGAAGAAGTCTACTGCACGTATGAAAAAAAAAAAAACATTTTTTAAATATTTAACCTCAACTTTACAATGACCATTTTTGTCTGGGTCCTTAGGTAGCCGTACGTGCACTTAATACATTTTACAGACCCTCTGTATTTCCATTTACGGTCGAAAAATTTGTCCCGTTATGGTATATTATTTAGTCCTTCGATACAATTCTATTCTTTTATCAATTCCATTGGCGACGATATATTATTTATTATTGTATATTTCTTTGAACCTAATCCAACCGTTATTTGGATGACGCCTCCATAACTGTGTATGCTCGGTTATTATAAGAGCATACAGCCATCGAAGTGGTATGTCTAAATATTCACGAGAAATAAACGTTCAGATTCTAAGATTTACCTTCTTCTTTTTTTTTTTTTATTAATAATAGAATATTCAAAATCTATATCATATAGTGTACCTACAACAAACAAATGTGTGATGGTTAAATTTTTTTTTTTTTGTATAACACGATTAAATGTGAGGAGAGAGTCTATTCAGTGATAGATCCTTCAAAATCTATTTATTTGAACTTAAGGGTTTAGTTGGTCCCTGCGCTAGCGTAAGCTTCACTTAAACGTCATTATTTTATTACGATACCATACAACAGAAACGGTTAGTGCAGATATAATAGAATATCTTCCTGTACACACTCGAATGCACAACACTGGATAATTGTTCATAATATGAATTTTATTTTTCCGTACAAAACAATACGATTATATCAAACGTCCCCATCGTTCGAGATTTCGTTGCCGACGTTCATCTCAAAGCTCATGACATGTTTAATTTTCGTGCTCTTCCTAACGCAACGTTCTTCTACGCAAAGGAGTCCTCGCAATATTGTTTTAAACAGTTGAGCGCTCAAAGCGGAATCGCTATGTTTTCGAAATCATCTCTGGCAATTCGCATAGTTTATATTATCGCATATCACAAGCTCGCAATGTTTGGTACGTGCACATTGATGCAATACTGTTTTATTATTCACGTTCATCGAGGTCTTGTTTGCGTTTCTCGCGATGTTTTACGAGATCGCACATGGCCGTTGAACAGGCATCGAATATTTTGGACAAGGACGTTGGAACTCATATGTTCATGTAGAGCATTTGCTGAGTTGCACTTCATGTTTTCAGGATCACCCCATTTTAGAATCACATTTTCGCCAGTCTTTCTAAAATAGTTTTACTACTGGTTTCCGTAAAAAATGCGCGTATGGATTGGACTCTATCGTCCAGTTACTTAAAAATTATTTTGTCGTCACAGTTAATGGATTTTTGCTACTCATAGCCGTATACGCACACAGTAAAACGAACACTTTGTCGGTACATCGCGATTTTCGATTCGTACTCGGTCGTCTCTCACATTTTAGTGTTCAAAGTGTTAGCGGGTAATTAATATTTGTTTTCGTTTAAGATGTTCATTTTAACTGGTCTTTTTCAAAACCATAGAGAATCGATCCGACAAGCGGTTGTCGAAATAATATTATAAAGAAATGTATTGTGACCATTATGTACCAACATAATATATGCCAACAAGTTTTGATCCGTTTCACCTATATCTGTATGTAGCCGAATGAAATTAATTATATCTAAACCACGACGCTGTGGTCTGCACGCAAACGCAATCGCAAGCAAATATGCGGCGTGCAACGCCGTTTGACAGAAACATTATTGTCAAACTGGTCGGGAAAACTAACGATAGTTAAAATAACTCGAGATAAACACGTAGGTCCGGTCCAAAGTTTTTTTTTTTTTTTACGAGTAAATTGATCGATCGATTTAAAACGCACGAAAGCGTACGACTGATCGCCATATACTAGTATAGTCGCGCCGTGAATTTAATAATAATACTTCATGTACTGTGTTGTGCTTGCGCAAGATTTGCATATAGTTTTTTTTTTTTTTTCTTTAAAAAAGAGCGTTTATGATTTAACAGTTAACACACGGTAAAAATGTTGCTTTTCAGAGACCGTAATGTCTGTAACTTCGGTGATTCGAACGAAAAATCGAATACTGACAAGTTCGGTAGAACGTATTACGTACAATGATGTTTTTCTATTGTTTCGAATAAAATAATCGGCGATTTATGATTTTATAATATACTTGCACTAACGTAAGGGATATTTTTTTTTTTATAATTATTATTTTATCAGTCTTTATAGTAAATGTCTTAGCATTTACAACTAAACGCACGCTTTGATAACAATAAGATGTACAATTGTACATATTATTTTTCGGAGTTTGAAGAGTATATATTTTGTAATTGAACGATTAAACGGACGACGAAATTTATAATTGCAAAATCGTATAAATAAACATAATTGTTTGAATGTATTGCCACCGTTTTTCGCACATGAGCTAATTGCTTTTTGACGATGAACCGAATGACGCAAAAAGCTTTCTCCCGCTAATAATACGAACGGGTACCAATGATGATTCGAAATGCATATTATACTGCGTATCGCTTGACAGCGATGATGATAGTAATAACAACAATAACTATAATAATCATCGGACTAAATTGCGTGTCTTATTATAACTACGATTTTTTATTTTTATTTTTATTTTTTTCTCAGTAGATTCGTTCCCATTAACCCGAGAAAAGGAAAAAAGAGACGCGTTTGACGGTGTAACGATCTCATCTTCGAATTGGCGATAGGAATTACGTCGTATAATGCAAATAATTTACGACAGTTGGAAAAAAAAAATACGCAAACGAGTGACGGAGTAATGATTGCGCGTTGTATAAGAGCGCGCGTGATGTATATTATGTATAACGGCATTTAAAAAAAAAAAAACTCTGAATAATAAACCACGTTTGACCTCGGAGACGGTGCGCATAATTTGTGATGGAAGAAATAGGAAAAACGATCCGAACGAAAGAACTACAGCGACTACAACAGAGACTCCTGACTCGAAATATTATTTATGTGAACGCACGAAAAAAAAAAAAACAAAAATATACGCGTTTAGCATAATATGTCGACAGCGATTATCTGATATAAATTATTCATTGCAATCACCGACCACGATGTGGCGTGTTAAGGATTTTTTTCAAAAATAAGAAGGCGTTAAGACTCGGGATTCCGAATTTTGTTCAATTTAAAATCGCACGATTTGATTATAGATTTGCATAACATTTAAAGGACTTAAGAATTAATTATAAAACTTTTAAAGGACTTAAGAATTAATTATAATTTATAATTTTATGTCATAATAGATTTATATTGAACAACTGTAGTGCGCCTTTATGCCTACACATATTTTGAGTGGTTGATTGTAGTTTAACATAGATTACGAATTGGATATATAAGTCCTTTAAATGATATATATCCAATTCGTAATCTATGTTAAACTACAATCAACCATTCAAAATATGTGCAGGCATAAAGGCGCACTACAGTTGTTCAATATAAATCTATTATGACATAAAATTATAAAATATAATTAATTCTTACAGTTATTAGTCTTGTCGCTAACTACGATCAATGATCACTAATCACTATTTTTCCTTCAACTAACATATTAGTAAAATATTATTGTTTCGATGAAATATATTTTATACCATCGACCATATTCCTATGTTCTAACGCGCCCGAGCATTTATTCATACATCTACTACTGTTACATGGATTTGTGTTTCAGCTCATATGCATTGTAGACCAACTTAATTGACAGAACGACAATTTTATCAATTTCTCATCCTCATTACATAATAAATGCATGTTGTCGAAATTTTAACTTTCGACGATTTTGTGAAAAGAAAAGCAGAATGATTGATGAGTTTATGTTAAAATATCCTAATACAGCGTTTTTCATCCTTTTTCACTCACGTACCAATTTATCTATCTCCATTGCTTTACGCATTTTCAATTGTTAATTTACCTGTTCTTACATAGGGTTGATAATAAACTGTAAAATTCATTTTAATGGATAATCGAATAAATAATTACGAAATATTTAAATATTTTAATCGATATGCGCCATACCATGCATAAAAGAAGTAAAATAAATTTCATTTTGAATTGATCCTTGGAGTTGTTTGGCATCACTTATTTTTCGAAATATGGTTCCCCGGATGATAAGTAAACAAAAAATGTATTACGATACTTATTTTTAATGAACGTGTATGACGATAAAGCCCTCTCTACAAACACAGTACTTGTTATCAAATATTTCATTAATAATTTATTAATTCATGTGCATTAATTTATACGTTTTTCGCCAACACTCTTTTTTTTTCCTGAGTACCCTCTCGTACACTTTCACGTACCACCAGGAGTACACGTAACTTTGGTCGAGAAACGCTGTCCTAATATATTCATGTACAGTTGGGGCAATATACCGTACGCAACGAAGTACAGCACATTCTCAAACGATGTAGTTTTACACGTGGTAAACACGAAGTCTTTCAATCTTTGAAATTCAGGTTCAGTGTTTCGCTGCGGTGAGCGGGCAGCTAAAAAGTTGACGAGCTTAATTAATCGCGTATCACCATCTAGCTCTGGCGTCGAGCAAATATCTGATTTTCTCTTTCGCTACATCACGTGGTCACGGTAGAAACGACCGTGAATCGATTAGGTCGAAAAGTAGTTAGTTCCGCAGCCCCTGCCCCGTAATACTACAAGGTATGGTGGTTTTTGAAAAATTCGAAAAATGTCCTCCATCTCGGATCATTTATCTGTGCGAACGGTCAACAGTATTAGACGGGGGTCAGGAAAAAAAAAAAAAAAACACGGCGCCGGCGGATAATAATATAATGTAGTAGGAAAACCGGTGGCGACGGCGAAACGGCCGTGTTGAAACCGTCACCGTAGGCCGCAAATTCGAGACGCACCTTCTATGTATACCTGGAGCTCTCGATGTCAGCATAACGGAATGGGGTCAGTAGAGCTATTGCGTTACAAAAAAAAAAAAAATAAATAAATAAAACCTCCCTGAAATAATTGCAATTTATTGCAAAACGTTTTGAAAATCACCTTAAAAATATCGGAATAAAACATAATAACGAGAACGCAGCACGATTTTTCGATGAAATCGAACACAACTCGGAACCCAACGGATACGACGAAAACCGACCGATTTTGACGACGACATTGTTGAATCAAAAAAAAAAATAAATACGCAATCGAAATTCCGTTCGAGACCGATGTATGTTTGGTCGTTTCAAGCAACGAACGCGTTAACGGAAACGCGGATAAAAAAATGAAAATAAATCGACGCAAACGCGATGAAAACGTCGCCGCTTCGGCAACAACGAATGTACCCGTGCGTGCGCATACGGTTTGGAAATAACGACGGCGGCGTACGCATCGTCAATTATTGTTTACGGGCTGGAACCGACGAGGTGAAAAAACCCGGCGGCGGTACGTACGCGACGCGTATTCTCTTTCGCGCACCAGCGGGTGGTTAGATCCGGTAAAGGTACGCGCGTTACTTGCACATCGTGTACGTATATTGTAATAATATTCCCGCGAGCGCACCTGCCCCGGCGCGTTACCACCGACGACGACGACGACGACGAAGACGACGAAGACTACTACGACCGTAAAATACGACGTATAACAATATAATACGGAAGATGTGGTCCTAAGACCCGGTACGATGCGGTGCACGTGTATTATCTCTGTCTCTCTCTCAATCCTTCTCGCTTTTTCACGAGCGCAAAAGAAGAAGAAAAAAAAAAAATGAAAAAATGCCCCGTTTTCCCAAGAAACTGCCAATCTGATTGATGATGGTCCGCCTGTCCATTTAACGGTTCGCTTGGTCCGTTCAATGTCTCGTGTGCGCGCACGCACATTTATATTATATACATAATACACACATTTATAAATATCTATATACGTGTATACGTACGATCGGACATCGTCGACGGCGTTTTTATTTTTGCCGCCTGAAATTGCTTATGCATGCGCGAATAAGGGCTCGGCCGAGTGCTGTTGCAGCCGCCACCGCCGCCGCCGCAACACAACAAGTAGATTAGGCTTGACCGTCGTCCGAGATCTCTTTACGCACATAACGATGATAATAATAATATGTAATATACGTGCGCGCGCGTGTGTGCACGTATCGTTTCTTTTACGATATAATAATGTGTGGTGCGCCGTGCGTGCGTACACGATGAAAACAACGCACAAAGGCGGATCGTGCGCCGTCGAAAAAGAAAGAGACGGGCGCGGAATTTAAATACGTACGCGGAACCACGGCTTCGGAGTACAACAATGCACGCAAACAGCATTACTCATAACGCGACTCGGAAACTTCGAACGATCCGCAGGAATAAAGGAAGACGCGTTCTAAATCCCGTCGGATTTTCGGCACCGGACCTAATACGAGCGCGATGTGTACCGTGCGCATTTTATTCGGTACGCTTCTTCGCCGACACCAACGTTGTAATAATATTGTGTTCCGATCGCACCGCTAACCGTCGTCCGATCGTGCAATTTTTCCAAGTTTTATTTATCAACAGTTAAAAAAAAAACAAGAAGAAAAGGGTTTATCAAGGGTGCCGTAAGATCACTAACTTCGTCCCGTCGGGACGCCTCGAGTAGAACAATTCTGGGAACCGTTGGCTTAACGCAATATCAGTCCGTTTCACTCGCATATCGATTGGTCACACGCATTTCAGTGATTTCGAATGGCTTTTTATAGTGATTTCTTATGAAAACATATATCCGAAACGATGGTTAACACGAAGCGAAGCTTTTGCATACATAGAACATAATGTGCGTGCAGAAATCCGCTGCGTAGGTGCGCCCTCGGATAAGTCTAAATCGGTTTTCTGGTTTCGACGTCCGTTTCCGCACCGTATCCACTCTACCGTGTGCTGGCATTCAACGACTTTCACGGTGTACACACGGTCTTTTTTTCATCGATTATTTCATACTCTTCCGCGAACGACCGATCGATCCGTCTTCCTAACGGCCCTTGGGGGCGACTCACTGCGATTGGCATTTTAATTGAAACTTTACAAAATCGAACACTCGACCGAATTCTTGCCGTGGCGTAGAGACGTTTTACTTGCACTGCATTCGCATTTGGTTTATTTTTTTTTTTTTTTTTTACAGCCAAATCCCATCAAACTATGATTATTATTAAAGTCATACAAAAGACACTTTTAATATGATAAAACGTATAAGTCGTCAAACTTGCATAAAAAATTATCTTTTTTTATATTTCTTCATACATTTATATTTATTTAATTTATATGTATGCGTTTCGATAAACGCATATAGCTTATTTTGGTAATTTTATAAGTTTCAACGCGTTCCTTAATATAGATAACAGAATATTAACAGAGTTTTTCTTTTTTTTTTTTTTTGACACCTTACTATAACTAATTATAATAATTATAATATTAAATCATTATGAAACTGTAAATTAACTTTTACTTCCCTTTAAATTCAAAGTATACAAAAGTATTATTATAAAACAACCGAAAATATTCGTAATGACTAACGCATAGCCTGACTTATTGCTCGGAATCAATATGTACAACTGACTCGCGTTTGGTCGAGTGATTTGTTCTTCGTGGACGCGATTGCAGATAGACGTAGAAAAAATGCTAGTTCCAAACGTAACTGTACCGATTACTACGATTTATGAACACATCATAAGCCAAATAATGATCGAAAACGATAACGTACTTCAATTAAACTCTTACGAGAAAAAACGATCGAATCGAATGCACGCGATGAACAATATATTTGTAAACATTAACTCGTACCACGATTCTTTCGCTTATACAGACTTCGTTAAAACGTTCATCGCCATTAAAAACGTCATTACGTCAATGCGTACAACGAAACCGTTTGTTGGCGATTTTTGTGCTGAATGACCTGCCAAAGGTAATCGGTGCGAGTAAAAGTTCGTTCGAAAATTGGTGTTAGATTTTTAAACATCACCGACGAACTACGATCAACATTGTATTTTGATTTGTCGCAACGCCGAGAAGTCATAGTATGCATATTATGTTCGTAAGTGTCTGGCGTCTTTATCGTACAATATTATAATTTCACATAGCGTTTTGATTATCCGTCTGGACGGAAATCAATTGCACGCCAATAATTGCTTAAACGTTGCGATCAACATCATTCCGATAATATTATCGGCAGTTTCAAAAACGCTATTTTGTGTGTACACACACGGCTCGTTGACTCGTCTACAACAATAACCTATTCAGCGTGTGAGAAATTTCAATTATCGTTTTGTGTACACGCGTAATTTTAACATTTTAAATACGCAATAATGCCAGGTATTATGTCTTCCGTTCGCCGGACGTATGTAGTGTTCAAAAAACTATTCTCGATTTCAAACTTCGTGCATAGTGATACATTTAAATTGGAAACATAATACTTTTATGGGTTTCTGCGAACAAAATACGTTTTAGACATTCCCCACAAGTTACATTGTAATATTATGCACTTGAACGTTTTTACGAACGGGCGAGATCGCGATATGTAGTATAATAGTCCACGTTCTGTATTGCTCTATAAGTTGTCGGAAACATAATTATACCCGCGTTGATTTGACGACGATGAAAACGTATGAACTTCATCAAATTCTTCGAAAGAACAATTAATATTTTTCAAATCAAGAATCCATAATAATATATGACGTCCGCGACAAGAGTGAACAAACAAAATTGAATATCCAACGGTGACTTTTAAAATGTTATTGTGATTTTGAACAGAAAACGTTGGGTGTTCGCTTTAAGCGCAATCATTTGATTTGAACTTGGTGTTTTCAGAAAGAATCGCATTTAAATTCGCAGCCAAAACAGATGACAATCATCGATCATATACATAGTGCAGGTACGGTTTTAATTTGCTTAATGCGTATTAAAATAATTTAAGTGTTCGCGTACCAAATACAGTTTGAAATAAGTACACAATCATCGTTTTATAATAAACGGCTGGCTAATGACCGTCCAAATTCGATTTTTCGACACGTGTCTAAGTAAAATAATAATAATAATAATAATAATAACCGAGAAATAGTTTGAAAAATATAGCACGTGTGTGAGCGAGAGAGAAAGAGAAATAGACAGCGTGTGCGTGTGCGTGTGTATGTGTTGTACATTCATTTTGATTATACGCTACAGAACGAGTATTTTTATCGAACGTATGTGTACGAGTATAAAATAACGTAGACATACGTTATACGAACTCCGCCTATACAAATGAAAAAAAAAAAAAAATCAATTTCTCTAAATTAAAAAGTTCTTTCTCTGTTTTATTATTATTATTATTATTATTTCAATACACGACCTGATTATCCAAATCTATCCCCGACTCAAATTGCTCACAATGCGTTTTGTTTTCGAACAGACGTCGCGCCGTCCCGAAAATAAAAACTACCGTTCTAATTCATTGTTTCCGGGTGCGCCCGAAATTTCCGTAATATCCTTCGTAGGGCGTCACGTCGCGCACACGCTCGCAAAAGTGCACAACTCGATTGAACGTAATTTTTTCCCGATCCCTTCGTCCGCCCACACTCGCGTCTCTCCATCGACGTATGCACAGACACGAGTGTATCGTCAAACCATCGTCGCCACGCACAATACGTACGTAGAGCGACGCGGTTGCGCATACGCAATCACGCGTCAAGTACGTTTTTGCGATTTCAGCGCGACGTTTACGATTAAAGGCGTTACAATGCACAGGACGACACGACGTCGATTCCGCCGAGGACCAACCTGGCGCGTACACCCCGCGAACGGGGTGCGCGCAAATAACGCGTTTAATCATAAATACGTTGGATACCGCCGCACGAATCGAGCACAACAATGCGCGCGCGTTTATGAAGTTTGCCATCACGTGAAGTCGCGAGGCACCGGGTGGACTCGAAGAGGTAAATCGGTGGTCGGGTTGGACTGCAGGACGAGGGATCTCGAGACATTGGACGAGGAAGTCGGTGACAACAAATGTGTGTAACACGCGTACACCGGGAGATTGTGTACAACTTATACATGTCCTCTCGTGCGCACGTTTTCTTCGCTCGTTTACACTCCGTTCCTAAAGCTTCTACTTCACAACAACAAATATATATATATATATACACACCAAAATACTGCTACCACTACAACAACAACTACTGCTGCTACTACTACTACTACTACTATCACTGCTATGAAACTTATAAAACTCGTTACGGCGCGAAAACCTTGTTGTAAGCTGATTTATATACTTGAATGGCTACAAAGTTAAATTCGGTGTGTGTGCCCGTTCGCGTTTTGAATGGAGTGCGTTGTATATATATACACACATTTGATCTGCTGCTGCTGCTGCTGCTGTGTCTTCAAAACCATTAACTAATAACGTTCTGATGCGTACCGGTGAAATCCATTTGCAATTTACGATAATTTAATTCGTGCGTACCGCTCGACTGCCGCCTCCACCGTTTCGACTTATCGTTTTATGTGGTGAAGTTGAAGACAGAACGAGTGGAGCAACGAAAACGATGGATAGAGCGAAACAGGAAGACGTAGAGAGTAAAATCAAATCTCACAGTTTGCACATCAAAAGTAGATAAATATATATATATATATAATATGTACAAATACACGTATTGTATACGTGTACAGTGCAGGTTTTCCTCAAAAACACGTTTATAAGACACTGCAAACCCGTAGCTGTTTACGTAAGTAAACAGATATGTAGGGTACGTGTATTATGTTTACGTTGCTATTATATTATACTACACGTGAATGTATGTACGAGTGCTGCGCATACAGTGCACATACGTATTTGTGAGAAAATTGATATTTTAAACCATATGGTTCACTAACGTTTAATAATAATTGAATAATATTATTACTATCGCACGTGTGATCACACGTACCTATTAAATAGACGCGATTTAAACTTTTTAGAATATTATTTTTCACTATCGATCGTCAAGTTAAACGGTTCTCTCTTACTCGTAATTTTTAAACGTTGAAATATTTCACAATTTTTTTTATTCTTTGAAATTTCCAAACACTATGTTTTTGACAAGTGTGTTGACTTCTGCGGTAACAATAACGGCTTATGAAATAACAAGTATTTTGTTAAATATAGCATATAGATGCTTATTATGCATAATATTTTTTAGATTATGAGTAAAACGAGTTTTACCATGATATGTCTTGTTTTTCTCTGTGCACACGACCAAAAGAACCACAGAGAATTTTCTAATTCAAATTTTCAATTTTCCAAAATTGTGGATGCCTTTGTTTGTTGTTGTGTAAGCCAAAACATCAAAAGTTCAACTTACCGTACTTATAAATGTTATTATTTTAATAAATCGACCATTTTTAGAAATATACACTAATCCGCTTGAACTCCGTCACCCAGAATCGTTTTTCTAACAACAACGGTACATTGATTTCAAGTTTAAAATACTAATACAGCTATACCATTCATCCATTCCAATGTTTCACTCAACCTAGGAATTTCTTTTTTTGTTCTTATTTCATAACTCTTTATAACAATTCATCGCGCATAAAAAAATAATGAGCAATATACAATAAATTGTTGGTTTACGAGTACCTACTACTGTTTGTTAAAAATGATTGAATAATGGTCCGAACGCGAGCTTTGAGACTTTGTTTCGAGTGTAGTTTTACAACGATTCCTTGGTTTTGAAAATAATTATAGTACTCGTTTGCGACGAACGCACATCGTAGATTTATACGTTTTTTTGTACGTTACTTTTCATCGTTTTATTCGTCAGGTTTATGTACAAGTGCGCTTTGAGCATTATCAGACTACTAACCTAATCATAGCACCAAGATAATAATATGTTCAGCCACATCGACAAGACGCATCTTCGGGGCTATTTTCGTCGACGTTAGAGTAAACGTACTAAATGCAATGTAATATACGATAGCATGTATTATAAGCTACGAAGTTTTTATTATATTTTTCGCTTTCATATTTCAAATCGTTGCCACGGAGTCCGGACGAAAAGCGTGCGATCGCCGGAGTGTGAAAACAATGGGTTCAACGTCCACACAGCGACCAGTAAATAATTAAACAAGTGACGCATTGAATCGCAGGGTTTTCGATGAAATACTCGTAAAAACGGTGCGCGCACACTCTAAAGCCGATGATAGTTTTACGCGATTGTTACTAACGTGAAAATGCCTGATAGTTACTGTCATGAAAGTGAAGTATCCATACGCAACAAAATTATAGTGTTGAAGTACTATCATAACTGATGGTTGATTATGTTATTGTATATAAAAATGTGATTTTAAGGTTTATTAAATGTGTTTTTTTTATTTAAATTAAAGTTTTAAACTTTTCAGGCATATTGGTTTAAACAATTAAATAAGGAAGTAAAAATTAAATAATAAATAAATAAATAATAAATACATTTTTGAATTCGATATATACAACGCAATTATAACGTGATAATGTGATAATGAACGTATACACGGTATACGGTAAAGTGTTTCTTTCATGATAGTACTGTCAACTGTCATGCACCAGTGATAGTTTGAAAGTGTTGTCATTAAAGTCTGATAGTAACTATCACAACGTTTACACGATGACAGTGTCACGATAGTCAGTGTCGTAACAGTAACTATCGAGTAAAACCATCATCGTGTAAACCCGGCTTAAGGTCGGCGAATCGGCTGTCGCGGCACCGTTCGTTTTAAACAATATTCCATTTTCGCCGTTCGCGTCGCATTGTCCACGCCGTTTTCGGATTGCATTGAAATGTAAATCTTGTGTTTATCGCACACGCACGCGCACCCACTCCTTCGCGCAATTTTCGTATTTCACGTGTCCGTAAACGTAAATCACGAACCGAGTAGCGCACCGTTGCACCGGGCCGATGCGCGTTGGAATGCGCGAGGAGCACACGTACACCGCGAGCGATAAATTCCCATAAATCGCGTACCGAGAAATAGCGGGGTGCACGTCATGTGTGTAATAATGTAGGCACGCAGCTGCCGTATCGCTGGAACGATATATGGAAGAAGAAAGAGAGAGAGAGAGAAAAAACGTCGCGTCGTTAATATTTATTTATTATTACTTTTTTCTTTTTTTTTTCGGCTCTTCTCGCGTGTCACGTCCGGGGGACGAGCAACTCGGAGTAACTAAAGAGCCAGTTTTTGGGAACTTTAAAAACTGACGATAAAGAAAGCAAAAGTTAAAGAAAAAAAAAAAAAAGCTATTAAAATCGACCGAACCAATGCAATAAAATAAATGTCAAATACGCTTACAGCGAAGGCAAGCTATGCCGATATAAATTATACTTGGACATTCTATGATCTAGCCGGAGTGCAATGTGCTTGTGATAAGTATAATAATTACATTTTAAGATCAACGTGAAAAATCAGGTACTGATACCCGCTAATATGTGATGAAGAAATTTGAAAATGTAGCACGGTGCAGATAAAAAAAAAGTACGCGGACCGCCAGCTGCCCATCCCTGATCTGGACGGTAACAGTGGTATACCGATAAAAACGCATCAGTGTGACAAACGTGCAGCTTTTGTCGAAGAGAAGAAAAGTGAATTTAAAATCGAACACATGACTTTTGATGCATTCATTGTTCTCTTGCTGGACAGTATTCGACCATCAGGTATCCACAGGTTATTTTCAGTATTTCCTTTCGGTCGGAAAAATTTATACACGGAAAATCGAAAAATTTCTCTCCGCGTGCACGGAATTTCCTGTACTTCGTCGACTGTGTGATATACGTGTTCGCCGAGCAGATGAAAAACAAGGTAGAAAAAAAAATGAAACGCAGAAATGAAAATCGGTCTATGTAAAATTAAATTCGTATGTTGAAACGTTCAAACCGATGGATTGTACCGGAGCAATGAGAGAAGAAAAAATCAAAAACATTAAAATACGATACAACAGTATTCGTTTAATTGTATAGAATAAATATCCACAAGTGAGTACTATACAATGTATAACACACAGAATAATATATGTATTATTCCGTGTGTACTTTCTTAACGTCGAATATTGTGATTTTAATGGCATTGACGGTTGTTGAAGTGCATTACGAATACGCATAATATGTACAACCGCAATCGGCAGTTCGGCTATCCTCCTTCCGTTTACATAAACACATACATGCCAAGGATTTTCGCTTTTCTCCGCGTACACACGCGTTTCGGTCACCAGAGATTTTTTCCGGGCTTTCCGTTTTTAAATTATTTTTTCTCCACACGTGCACAATAAATAAACATTTGTATACGTATGTAATACGAGTACATAAGTCGTTATGTTTGCGTGTGGGTACCGAATTCCAATTTGCTGAAATACGTGTATACGATTATAGTCTCTTGCAAGATCTCATGCGCACGTCCTTATATGATCTTTAAACGTATTTACCCTAATTTCGAATGCAACCGTATATTCTGTCTTCGACGGGCAACATCTCATGTTCGCCATTTATATTAAATAATCTCATCCTTGTACGTGTTTGATATGCATTCTATATGCGGCTAATGAGTAGCAATTAATTTTTAACTGTCCGCCTTTGTCATTGCAATTGCATTGTTATTAGTAGTTAGTTAAATTATTTCGCGTAACGGATGCTTTCTCCGCTCCACACGATCACGCAGTGAACGTTTCAATCGACATATGAGTACATTGTATTTTGATACGTATATTTTATAAAATTAATATTTTCTATACGATACACAGTGGTCGTATAACGTATTCTGTGGGTTACATTTTTCGCATTTCTAACCGTTTCTTCGACGCGTTTCATAAGTAGATACATGATTTTACAAGTCAGCACGTATACGAGGAGTGCATCGTGTGATGTATTACGTATATTATACACGACGACTATGATTACTGCGGAAACGATTGAAACAACGTCCACTTGAAACGGTTGCACACGTAACAACCCAAAGAAATCGCGAACGTAGGGCCGACTTCCAGACGGTCGTTTTCCCTTCCCCCCCTCCCATTTCGATACTCGTTACGAAGAGAACGATAATATTTATTTTTTATTTTTTTTTCGACGACCCGTGCTGAGTTCCACTCCCGAAGTTTCCGTTCTTGGACAACTTGTTTATGATAAATACGCGCATCGCGAACACATAACGAACGGTCCTATAATGGTTTGGAATTCCGTTTCAAATTTTTCACGCGAACGCATTCGATCCGCAAAGTTATTGACGCGATTCACGGTTGACTATTTCACGTTTTCCGCACTCGGACGCGTCGGTCCTAGTGCACGCGCATAAGTAATTGACGGCGCACTTGGTTCGCGGATCGATTATACGCACACTTTAATACACACGTTACACACTAGAGCATTGAAATAACGGACGCGAATTCAATAACGATTTCGGTTTGCACGACGTTTGCCAATTAAACGATATCGGTTTCCTTTCGAACACAACGATTATTTCGTCCCGTACATTATACGAAAAACGTAACTCGACCGTACAATGTAACGCACATAAACATGAATCCAAGCGTTTTGTTTTTGTCGCTCGGCATTGTCAACGAGCGCCCTGTTACGCGGAACGAGTTTTGTTTCGATATGTGTACTCAAGGCGCGGTGCCTACCAGGGGGGCTCGAGGGCTGCAGCCCCCAATGAGCTTCATAAGGTGAAGCTCAGCACCCCACGGTTCTCAAATTGTAAAATGCCATCAAAATACTAATTTCATTCATGATGAATTAATTGAGAAAAAATTTTTTTTACACAAGGCATGTAACTTTCAAAATTAAATCGGTATTTTTTAATTTTTTTATCGTGGTTTTTTATGATTTAAGTTTGATTTACTAATACTATTAAAATTGTATAACATACAAAACAACAAACAACTATATCTTGCCAATTGTTTAACGATCGATTTGAGGAAAATTAAATTATTTATGTTAAACCGTACACGACGTGTTTATAAAATAGTGAGCCCCCCCCCATGACATTTTCAAAACCTGGCGCCTCCGGTGCCCACTGTTCGGACGGCGCGTGCACGTACGCACGGTATCAATTGATACCGATAGCCGTTTACGTAACAATTTATTGCGATAACAATGATAATTACGAAAGACGCGCGCGCACTATCGTGCGTTATATTATTAGCGAGCGTCGACGGCGGTAGTGCGTAATATGCGGTCCTAAAACGTCGACGGAACACTGGGAGAGTTATTGAGAAAATAACAGCGCGCGAGTGTCTGCGCGTCCGTTGCGCGACAACAGCGTGACGCGTACCGGTTCTGCCGTGTCGTTACGGCGAGTCATCGTGCAAGACAATGGGCACGCGAACGGTGGTCGAGGGAGCAGTTCCCTTCGGTTATCCGCTCGGTCTACGGAAACGTTCGCGAAGTAATTTTAAGAAACACGAATTCATTTTCATCTACACAAAGATCTTTAATGCAAAACACTGACTCGGTTTCTGTAATTATTATGATATCTTATTGTGCAATCAACGTTATAAGAAGTACATGGATGTAACAAGAAATGCATAAATTTTGCAAAGAACTAGCCACAAAACGTCCATCGGCTAAGATGTACGAAGAAAGGGCAAATATATTAAAATCTGTAAACATAAGCATAAAAGGTATAAATATAATTAATGTTAAGTGTAAGGGAACATAAATAACTTCTAAATTATTGAAAAATGGTCTATCTGTAACTGAGGTCCGAAAATGTTCTAATAAAAACTGTTCCAATAATCTCAAAACATTTTATAATCCGTTTATAATCACAAAAATAGCAAGATATGGAAGATACATTAAACACATAATTATCTCCACAAAATGTTAACTGTACAGCACAAATTGTAAAGAAAACATCAACATAAATTAAAGTTTGAACGACCACAAAATCGTCGAAACAGATATTTTTTTTGATGATCAAAAACTAAATTTATCAAATTTTCAATCAATCCTTTGTATTCAAAATGTGGAGTAAGTAATCATATAGAATAAAGTTTGTGTATATATATTTATACACACATTATTCTATATATATACAGTTAACTCGCGATATAACGAATTTCAAGGGACCGAGGAAAAAGTTCGTTATATCGAAAATTCGTTATAACGAGATTTAAAAAAAGTTCAAAGTTAATATTTTATTAAATTACATATTATAATTACATACATATATATTAAATATGAATTATTGTTTGTTACATTTTATTTTATTACATGCATACATATTTATTTTTTAAAAAATCGGTAATTTTTTTTGTGTACCTATAGCCACTTACGCTTACTTGGTAAATTGTGTTGTATAATTTTAAAATGTGACTAAATACACTATCGTCTATGTTATGATTTTGCAAATATTTTAAGACGGCACGGAGACCTGCTTTAACTTCCTTCGAGGTGACTGGAGGCTCTTCGGACAATTCTTTTTCATCATTAACTTCCTCGTATCAGTTTTTTTAAAATCTCTTCGTCAGTGAAAGAACCACAAACAGCCAAATCATTGTCGATAGCAACGAATTCCTCGAACGTTGATAACTGCTCGACTGGAACAGTAGACAATCTATACCATTGATTGTCAACTTCTAAAATGGCAAGGATTTCGTCTTCTTCTTTGTCGATAGTTTTCAATTGTACATAGCCGAAACTCGTAAAATTCGTAGTATCAAGCTCCAAAATTGTGAAAATTCGTTACATAGCGAGAGTTTTGGTCAAAATAACTACGTTATATCGAGGGCACTAAAATATAGTACATGTAATTTTTCGTTATATCACGAGATTTTCAAGGAACTGACAGTTTTATTTGTTATATCGAGATTTTCGTTATAACGAGCTTCGTTATATCGCGAGTCGACTGTATATACTCGTATATATATGTATATATATATAAATCATTTTTATTAAAACATTTATATTAGTTTTTTTATAATTTAAAAAAAAAATTAGCATCAATCTCATTTTCATGATAATATTGATAATATTAACAATTGATTAAATGAAATATTTTATAATTTAATTAAATTGTACTTAAAATTCCTCTAAAATTATATATACGAATATGTATACATTTTTTTATTTTTATTTGAGATACGAATTATTTAAACTTTCAGAAGTTATTATTCATTTTTATACGCGTTTATGACAAATACTAATTAAATAGCATTGTAGGATACAACAGTAGTCATTATACGACATTATATTGTGTAAGAAGATAGCACAAATGGGAAGTCCACAGCGATTTGGCGAAAAAATTGCAAAACAAAATTCGATTAAAATTTATCTAACACCGCATATAATAATTTTTACGAGAGTTAACTAAAGTGTTATAATAAAAATTTTATTACTTAACTATTTGGTCCTCAAATATAATTTATCAAACGGATTTTAACTGTAATAAGAATAGTTATAAGTAGGTACAATGTACAGTACTACTCTTCGGGTTCACGATTAATTGGTAAAATCATTGGCGTGTCATGAAAACCAATGCGAACCAAATAAAAAAATGTACTGCGAGGCGTGGCCTCAATTTCGCGTCTATAATATTACACAATAACGAGAGTGATAGTGGGTACAAAGGCCATGTGGATATAATTAATAGATTTATAGCATAAAAAAAGCTACAAAATATGTTAAAAATGTCAAATTAAAAAAAAAAAAAAGTAGACATTATTCGTTACTCGAATGTTAATTAATTAAGGGGTAATGTACTGCGCAGCCCATTATATTATTATAGAGGATTATGTATGTGTGTACGTGGGCATGCAAAGGTCTTCTCGTGGTTTTTATATATTTTTCACGCGATAAAATGTTGATTAAACAATCTATGCTTTGACGAGCACAACAACGGAGTAGCGAACACGTGGAACGTGAACATACATAACGTTGAACACAGTACTATACGCAATATTATTACGCGTTATGCAGGTCGCAGGTATTTAATACGTACGTAATATTTTTTTCCCGCGCGGAATGCCTGTGTTGTATTCGACGACGAGACATTTCGTGCACCTTATCTGAAAATCACGGTATAGACAATCCCGAGGACTTCCGGGCGTCGAACTCGATTAGCGATGGATTTACGAGCAAGAACAATGCGATATCGTTCGTAAGCGGACGCGACGAGGGGGCAGTGTGATGCGTATAAGACGGAGAAACGACAGGAGAGAGAGACATATATATCATAAATAATATACGCCACCTACGTTCTTTGTAGACAAACCGTGGAAAGCAAAAACGAGACGAATGAAAAAAAAAAAAAAGAAAAAAAAGTAAGTAAGAACCAAGAATGGAAGGGAAAAAAATATTATTTCCCATCGTGTACATCGAACGGAGCAGCCGCACGCTGTGAATTTATATCCCGTCGAACATTTCCCGCGTGCGGCTTCGGCTTACGTGTGCACGTATACGCGATACGCGACCCCGTGATTGATGCTGCTCCTGTGTGCCCTTAACATGTATGCGCATACGTTTCTTATACCTATATACGTGTATTCACACTCGCACTCACATTTGTCCCGTCCGACGCAGAGATGTCGAAACCAGTTGGTTAAATTTTTCACAATCTCTCTTTACGTCTGCACATGAATGTGTGTGTGTCAACCCCTTTTCCAACTTACAGAAATATAGAACTTACTTACATGTATAAATGTGTGTGGGTGTGTGTGTGTGTGTGTGTGTGTGTGTGATAAGGGTAATTTATTTTTTTATTATTTTTTTAATATATCTTCTATACGTGTAGGTGCTACCGTAAGAATTCTAATCGGCTGTCAGATGGGAAGCTCTCGAGAGGATCGTATCGGAATTGGGGCAGCGGTAGCAGCGGCGGCGGCCGGCAACTACGAGATTTTACTCAATGAAATGTCAACCCAAAGTGTACGGCGGAACAATAGGGCGGACCGCTTGTAGAGAGGCAGTGGCCTCGGTGGTGTGGAGGATGAGAAGGCGTTCGGTGAGAAAGGTATATTCTACGCGAGCACGCACACACACACACACACACACCCACACAAGGCCAGCTTTGCTGCCAGCTGGCAATATCTAACCCCTCGTCATTCCGTTCACTCCGCACTTACACTCCACTGGTCCTCTTCCCCCACGCATTACCCCGATATATATCTGCCACTGGATGTGTGCATGCGTGTAATGAAGGTATTTTGTCGGGCCGGACAACCCCTACCCTGCAGGTAGAAATTTATTTCATTTTTTTTTTTCTTTGGCAACGATATCGGTGGCGGCGTTTCTTATGTGCCCTGCCTTTATGTGCATGTGAGGGAGAGTCTGTGCGTGTGGTGCAGCGGGGGACAACTTGCACCTGGACCCCGCGTTGCCGTTGTGTGTGTGTGTATGTTTATATCAGTGTGTGTGTGTGTGTGTGACCCTTTTTATCCAGTTTCACAGACCGAAATACTGTAAGACACACGTGTACCTTTATATATACATATATGGTTCAGTGATGAAGCGGTGCAGAGAAGGTAAAGCGTTATCGATCAAAAAAAAAAATAATAATAATAATAAATAAATAAATAAAAGGGAACCGCGATTTCTCAGGGATATATGTGTGTAGTTCATACGTATATATGTGTGTGTGTGTGTGTGTGTGTGTGTGTGAGGGTGGTAACAGCAGACAGCGGTGCGCCTTCATGGAGAATATATATATATATATATACATTATTATGTACATATTTTTTTCACCCCCGCGCGAAGGAATTCGAAGGTCCCTCTTATCTACCGCCGCCGCCGATTTCATTCAGCCGTACCGAGAATTTGTATTTTTATTATTTTTTAAATAATCGTCCACCGTGGTCAGAGATTAATGGCAACGCACAGAGACTTTTACGCCCCTCGTACACGCACACATGCACAAACACATACAAGCTTGAACCACCGTATACACACATAAATTCGTAAGTGTGAGTACCGCTGCTGCTGCTGCAGTCTTCGTCCCCCGCGACGTGAGCCATTAATAAAAATTATGTTTTTTTTTTTTTTTTTTTTCGTTTTCCAACGACCGGTCTTGAGGAAACGCATATTATAATACGATCATTGTGAGACCGGCTATATTATGCCAGCGTTCTGCGTAAACGCGCGGATACATATTGTATACATTACACGTATTTATTTATAGTCGTGTCGTATCACAGCCGTATTTATGTGCGTTTATAAATGTATAATACAATAAAATATAAATATCTACAGGAGTTGCTTAAGCTACACGATGTGACGGGCAGCTGACTATAAAACGACGAAATTAGCCTTTTCCTCTTAATTTACACTCGTCTGTACGCAACGCAATGTAGACCCATCATTCATACACAATAGTGTTGCATCGTTGACTTCGACGAACGCGGTCGAACGCAATCACTGCGACCCTTTGACGAAATGTTTGCCGTAAGAATTAATTTGTTTATACGTGTACATAGCGAGCACGGTGAGAACCGTAAGAGTATATGTACTGTATACAGACTCGTCGTATCATAAACAACATTATCCATCACGACTATCAGACATATAGGCACGACTGAAGAGAACCGAATCGTCGCTAAATCTGAATTATTAATGTGTAGGTATATAAACATTTTCGAATTTCCAATATTGTTCTGCAAGAGCGATTTTAGTTTTCTCGTTCGCGTTAACTATAAGTCGGTTAATGATTTTACATTGATTTTTTTTTACAAAAAATTTAACGGGTTAAAAAAAAAAAAAATTAAGGTGTAAACAGTTTCATGATATTGGATTAGAAACGATGGGTATTCGAGTTATCCGTTATCTGATCACGAACAACAATATTTTTTATCTTAATATATGCGTTGGTATTGGATTCGCTAAACGATGTTAGATGTAAAAAAATAAAATGTGGTTTTTTTTTCTAGCGTTCGAAACTTAAACTAAACTAGAACTGCATTTTTTATAAGATAAACTAATTTATTTTACCGTGTATGTGGCATATTAAAAGGCAATCAATTAATCGCGAAACAACGAAAACAATAGTGTTGATTACGGATTAAAAAGTGTAATCCATATATGTTTCCTGAATCCCGTGAGTTCCGTGGAGAGGTTTTGTAGAACAAATTGAATTGTTTATTCTTCCTTTGTTTTTCAAATTTATTTTTTGCAATGCATTAGTTTTTAATCTTACGATACATTCAAAAATACAACATGCATTAATAGAAATTTGGTTAAGATATAATGTAAATATATCATATTATGTCAACACTTGAAGTCAAAATGATTCGCATTAGAAAAAAATTCGTAAAAGTATATAAAATCACTATATTCCAGGAGTGCTTGTAAATTAAAAATAATCCCGGCTAATTATTTTTTTTTTTATATAGGTTTATGTATAATTAAAATGTTTCGTTAAAGAATGAAAAATGATGAATTGTTTTAATTTATTTTTGAAAATAAGCTCTGAAAAACATTTGTATCCAAGACACAGTCTTTAGTTAATTAATTTGTATGTTTATATTTAAAACACTTATAAAATCGTTAAGCAGTTATTTTATTTATTATTATTCTAATTCAAGAGAATTAATCTCTGAATTCCATTATGTTTTAAAATTTAAACAACCATCTTTTGAACATTTTATATGTTGGCTCGTATTACTAAATAAAGTTTATGTTAGTTCCAAAAAATATGTATACATCTGTCTTTATAATGAAAAAATAAAAATGTTTTGCTACTTTTTATTTTTATTTCTTAGCTAATAAATAATAATGTATAATATTTCGGTCTAAACAGCCGGTAATTTATACATTCATCATTTTAGTCGAGACATTTCTAAATGATTTCCCTTTTTAATTTATATATATACGTTTATGTATAAAAACTTTTATAGAATTTAATACCATTTTTTTTTTTTTTTTTATTATTCTGGTGAGTTTTTATAATTTCCGTACCTGCATGCCATTGGGTTTTAAATTGAAATATGAAATTAAATATTTAACATGAATTTCGTTTCAGTTAAAAATAATTGTACAATATTAAATAATAATAATATAGTATTTGTGATCAAATATGTAATTTCTAAAAAAAATGTATTGTTTTTATTTCTATTACAGGTAATCAAGAAACGAAGTAATTGAGTTTCGACAAACGGTTTGAATGATGTATTACATAGAATTAGGTATTGAGTTTTTGAAAACGTTATAGAGGGTCGTTATTAAAATTTTACGAAAATCGATCGAACCCAGTACGATTAGAGGTATATATAATTTATAATTGAACACTATATGTAGAAAAAAAAAACTAAATGCCTCTCAAAATCTACGTTCTTTAATAAATATTAAATAATTATTAGTTACTAAATTAATTCTACTTAGAATGCCAAAAATACATTATAACGTGTATTATATACACAGCAAAATTCCATGTGCATGGAAGATAATATTAATTGAAAACTGGAACACAGCTCATTTAAGTAAGTACGAGAATTATATTTATAATATTGAAGCACCAGTAGCAACTTACGAATTTGTAAAAAATACTTCTCAAAGTCTATTTTAAGAAAAAAAAACAACGTAACGATATAATAAATGTTTACATTACAGTTACAATAAAATGTGTGGAAGTCGAAGATTTAAAACAAAAAACATGATATGATCATCATACTCATCATATCAATTACACTTCACTATGCCCATTAATTTAAAATCATAATTTTGAATAACGACTAGATATGAAATAATAATTGTCTAAAATTTTTATTGAAAGAAATTTCCCTTGAGTCATTGTTGGTAAGATTATGTTGTGTTCCGATAAATGTGTATTATAACACGGTAAAAATGAATTCGAGCGAACTAAGGTTATCGAACATGGTAGATTGTCTCGATTTCGACACCGTGCAAATATTATGTTATTATAAGAACCCAGCAGCTGCAGTTAAAATATCTCGAGAGCTAATCATTTTTTGAGTAAACACATCGTCAACGTGATATTATGGTAACTATATATTGTTCTAATGTCACTTCAGAATCGTATGTATTACGAGTATAATACACACGTGTTGCAACTGGTAATGGCTGCGGACAAACGATACAACTCCCTGGACCGCTGGCGTTTAGATTTCTATTCAACGTAATACAACATTACAATTAATAATAATGCACGAATAGAGTATTCCAAGTGGTATGCACACGTAATAATAATAATAACATATCGTATTATAGAGTAACGTCACTGATTCTAAGGAACCCCCGTGATGTGCACTCGATCTCGGTCTATGGCCGGACCATTGTGCACGCGTACATTTCCCCATTCATACGGACACGCCGCTTTAGCATCACATTTTGTAAATGCAAAAAGGTGCATCTTATTCTGTTGGGCGATTCCGATTTTTGTTTTGTGAAATGTTCAACAGTTCCGTTAGGTAAAAAGAGAAATTGTTTGTTTGGATGAGGAGTTCAAGTGTTAACCGGAAAGCTCTTATTCGTGGTCGATCGGTTTTTAACGTCAATTGGATGAAAACCATTCGCATCACATTGTTCTTCATTCACTGTCGATTTAGTGATTGTAATTTTAAAACAAATTACGATTCCGTGTTCACGTTTACTTATCCAGAGCTTTACGCACGAGTACGAGTAGGTATTGTTTTGTTATTGATTACTATTTCATATTTCCGAAGACGTTTATAAATGTTATCCGTCCCGAGCTCTTATAACTCCAAGTATAATATTATCGTGATATTTGTCAGGAATTCACGCAGGGATTTAGATCTTTTTTTTTCGTAATTGCGCGTGAATCATAATCCTTCGCGAGTGAAGTGTAAACAAGATACTCACGATTTGAATGATAGTTAAAAGTAAAAGATTTTTTAGGTTAAACTTTTTACGACTGCATAGAAAAATGATTACTGCAGAAGGCTCCGATTTTGGGCGGAGGGAATAACATTATTTCAGACTAGCCTCCGGTTGTTCTGTCCAAGTGCGTATTCCTGTGAACAGTAACGTCGTATAATACGAACATGAGTTCTTGATCATATATTTGGTTGTACGGTAAAAAGATACGATACAGGTTATATTATAAACAATATTAAATTGTAAACGGATAAACGAGTTCGGAACGAGCGATGATAGGGCACGCCTAAATGTAATATCAGCGGCGGTGGCGGCGGTAACCCTTTTTGAAAGCAATACAACAATGATAATAATTTGTTATTTTCGAATCGATTTTTCCGATCGATTTTCGGTCACACACACAGTTGCTCAACGTTTTCCTCGCGGCGGCGACCTACCACCGTACGTACGCACATATAAAACACACACACACACACTTCTCTCGATTGCAGGTCGGCTCTATTGTTCTGCTTACATTATCGCCGCCGTCGCGTATACGATACATTATTATGAACATACGTGCGCGTGTATGAGTGTGTACAAGAATATTGTCCGTCGTCGCTGCTGCTGCTGCTGCTGCTGCTGCCGCCGGAGAAACGCGAGAGCGTTAATTATTTTTGTCTGCAGGCAGCGCGTGTAAAAGCGTGATGTAATAATAATATTGTCCGTGGTGTTCAACCACCACGTATTCGTACACGGACGTATAAGGCCGTCGCCGGAGACCAGTAGATAATTTACCAAAGTTAATAACTTCTCTCCTCACGTCTTACGTGTATCGATATTTTCCCGTCGTCACATATTACACACACACACACACGCGCGTACGAACGTGTTACTATGCGTTCGTGGTACACAAATACGTCTTACGCGCGTGTGTGTGTACGGAGTGTAGGCGCCAGACGAATTTTCACAGTCCTATTAGTTACGGCCGGTATACAGGTACGCGAACGTGTACACATACGACTATGGAAATGTATACACATCGTGTTGTACACGCACTATTATCAACGTATGCGCGTTATCGTCCTTGGAAACTTCCAACACCTTATTTTTTTATTTTTCCATTCCCCTCCCCTCCCTAGTGCACGGTTTTCCCTCCTGTTTCGACACACTCCTCGCTCCTCCCCCGACCCCTCGACCGCCGCCAACGTCGATCGCACGTACCTACCCGGCACAAATATGTACACACTCCGCTCCTGTGTACGCGTTACAACGTCGACCGTAGGCATCGTAAGATCCGATACCGGCGTGAAACGCTTTTGGTTATTATTATTATTCGATGTTATAATGTCACACGTCGTAGGCGAAGAGCACCCGCGCAAGCAAGCGCAGGCGAACGAAACGCGTTCGCGGAGAGACGTTGTACGGACGACGGAAAACGAGAGGGACGATGATGACGATAATAATAATAATAATAATAATAATAATGTTTTTAAAAAATTCTCCCACGCGGCACAAGTCTTACGCGGACGGTTGATGGATGCTGTGGATGTAGTGTTACCGAAATCCGTGCACAAAAATACGTACGATTATGTATTACCGGATGAAACGGAAAACGATTCGGGCGAACAAAAGTCAAAGCGTCGAGGCGTATATGACAACCCGAAATGTGCAGCGACTCCGCTGATGCGGATGATCGCGGGACACATCGCGTGGTGGTGATGGCGCGAGAATAATTTACATATTTCATTGTGTATCAGCGCGGTGATAACGATATGGAATAATTATAATGACTCGCTCGCGCGCGTGTGTGTATGTACGCCTCGCCCGCGACCGCGGTCCACGCAGTACGGTACGATGACAAGTATAATTGCGCGACAGGTGGTGTCGTCGAATTTTGGCGTTACGGCGCGCGAAAATCAATATTTGTAATCGGTCGACGATAAAATGATTATGATTTTCTAACGTTTTCACGTTTAAGATGAAACTTCTACACGTGTAGTTATATCGATAAAGTCAGCGCGTATACGTAGATCATATGTTATCTTTATACGAACTTTTAAATGGATCGAAGCGTCACGGAGTCAAATTTCACTTCCTCCGAAATCCAATAACGGAATAAAATGTAAAAGTTAACAAAAACATTGTTGTAATTTTTTTTTTTTTTTTTAATACATTTTTGATAAGCAACATCAAACTATTTAGTTAAATTTATTATTTTCAAATTCATACGAATACATTTTTTTAAGTATTCAAGCTAATGATTGAATTATTTAACAGCAAGTAAAAACGTCGGATTACGTGAAAGCGACCGAAACTTTATTCATGTTATTCAGCTATATTATCCTTTCGGCTTTCGGGCTTTTCACCTGTAGAAAAATTCTTACGAACATTAATTTTCTAATAACGTTTTTTATTTATTCAAACGGTGCCCGCTACGTTTTTATCTCTTACACACGCGACATTGAATATTTTTAAACTTTATATGGTTTTTTTTTTTTTTTTGTTTATTTTAAAAATAATTATCTCGTTATTTTTCACGTTTGGTGTCAAGGTCGAGTCTAGGTTGGGTGCTAATATCGATGTCCACACAGAACATTGTACCAATCTCGCACCGTATATAATGCACGAGCAAAATGCTGCCGTGCGAGTATTATGCATACGACGAGTTGTAAACGTTAAAATCAACGATCGCGAATAAGGCCACACATACATACGTGGACTTAACGGTTGACCAAGTCGGACACACATCGCTAACATGGCAAAATAAAAAATAAAATAAAAATGGTGACTAACCTAAACGTTAAACGGGTTTATTAAACGTTTTAACGATTTCCGAATACTGTCCAAAAATTGAAATTCGCATCTGGTCGAAAGGAAAACGTTCTTTAAAAACCACGATTGGTGCGAACTCGCATTATTTCATGGCGTACTTCATCCATACGCACACTCACACTCACAGCAACTATAACATACATAAATTACAATTTGAACTATCGGATCCTATACTAAAAATGAATAAGTACAGACGTATTATACGTACATATATACGTGCACATATTGGATTAATGGTTTTGTGATTAATTTCATTGTTCGTCATCGAACTACCGCATTATTGCATTGCTGATGCCAGTGTCGATGTAATCCCTTCGGATAACATTATTATACTACGTACCGAGGCTTCTAAGATATTTTATCGATTTGTTTTTTTTTTCATTGCATAATATTTAAATGTGCATTTGAAATTAATCGTTATTTCGCGTTCGTAGTTGCTCTTTTTTGTTTATCGGCACACATATATCTATAGGTGTAATTGTACGCATATTATTATGTATTCCGCGATCAATGTATGCCTGAAAATATCGTACAAATATTATGATATCGCAAAGTCAGAAATACGTGAAGAAGAGTGTATCGATTCAAAGCAAACATCGATATCATTCATGTTCGAATCACTTTTTAAGATTTTACGTGATAGGATTAAAACTCGGTAACTCTACGACACCAATTAACGAATGAAATTTATCCAACTCATAGACGAAGACTATTATTTATAATTTAAGTATACGCACACCCTATTATGTTTGTGTTAACCAGTAGTCGCGACGACGGTGACGCCTTGGCAACATTTTAGCAAAATCACAATTATAATGGCACTTTGGAATACAACTTCCGAATCGATTAAACTGACTTTCGGACTATTAGAAAGTTCCACGTAACAGCCTTCCGAAAATATAATTTCGTACGCTTCGGAGTTAACCTAAAACATGTAAGTACTCTTATGTAGACGGAACGGAAATGTTTGCTCGCAGAAATACCGTCACAATTTTCCAATCTAAAACCGGAATTCGCGTAGAAAGAAAAATGAATACCGAACATATACGTGCACGCGGGTGGGGTATGTGTACACGTGTTATTTCACATAACGATAATATATTGGTTCGCTTCGAAACTGAATCGAATGAGAGTATGCGGAATTTACCGAAAACCACTTACAATTGCATTGCCGATGTACCGGTACAGTCATGATGTATAAAAAAAAAAAGGTAGATCGAAAAATTTAATTTCCAAGACAACAAGAATGTTGTACATTTTCGAAATGTACTTTGTACGTGGATACTTCTCGAGCTACGTGAGTAGATTGCTTAACTAACTACTCAAATCACTACGAGACCAACGATCAAACGTCGATCTTTGAAGACGGTTAAGACCGGTGAACACGACAGATCAACGACCGGAATTAGAAAACCGCAGTAGATGCAATTCTGTTGCAATAAAAAACGTAAACAAATCGTAACGTGATTATGAAGATCACGTTTCGTGTATATTTATGCAACCCCTCGTATGGTACGCCGATTCTGACCGACGTACGACTTAGGTATGGTTAGCCAACTTAGTCGTGGAAGGACCTTGCGGTGCGAGACACGTGAAAACGCATCGGGTGTCCGATTGAACAAACACACTGCGATTCCGTCGGAGCCGACCGCCTCGGTACACACCGTATTATGTTTATGCGTGTAGAGATAGGTGTAGCGCGCGTACTTCGCATTATTATTACTTTTTTTTTCGACCTAAATAAACCGGCGGAACGGCAGAAAGAACGCTTCGCACAGCGGATATAACAATAATAATAATAATAATAATAATAATTATCATTATTATTATAATAGTGTATAACATTGTAATGAGAGGAAAAAAAAAATAATAATAATAATGAAAAAACATTATAGTAATAGCTCGTCGTCGTTATTTTAGTAATTAACCCGCGAGAAGACGAGAGGCGAGCAGAAGACGACGACGACGACGACGATGACGATGACGACGACGACGACGACGACGACGAGCGTCTCCTCTGCGTGCGATGACGTGTGCCGCGCACCTCCGCCGGGGACCAAGACGCCATGGTGTGAGAACGGCGACGACGACGTAGGATTCGCCCGGCTCAGCATGGAACTCTCGTCGGGTCGCCGCCGGCAGCCCAGCGCCGACACGACCTTTCTCCCTGTGCGAGTCGTCCGATTTCATGGCTCATTTTTCTTCGGCTCTTCCCGCTCTCCTCTCTCTCTCTATCTTTCTCTAACCCTATCTCTCTCTCCTTCGTTCTATCACTATCTCCGTCTCCCGAGGAAATATTATCGTTGTTATTATTATTTGTACGGGTTTTTTTTTTTTTTTCATCTTTCTTTTATATCCGCGTTACGATCCTTTGTTATTATATGTGTACACGTGATTTCGCGCGCGGTGTTAATTAATGATCGGCGGCGTCTACACACCACGCGTACCACGTATAACATTATACCGCACTCGCTGCCGCACGGTCCTGGCCGGTTTACCCGCAAACAATGCTCAATCAACGAGATCGAATTTCGATCTTAATTATATATATATATATGTATACACATTTATAAGAGTGCGTGTACTACACACTTCACGGGTAGGCGCAAGTATGGGTGTACCCATGTGTATGTACACCGATCGCAAACGAAACCGCGGTCGCGGTATCTTCAAAAAGCGGTTCGCCGGATAACCATCGCGTTTTACCCGTCGTTTTATTTCATTTTCTTCCCGCCGTGCTTCGCGCTCCGCGGCTTAATGATGTGCACTGCATTACGGTACCGTAATAACCATGTTCCGAGGGAATACTATCGCAGGTACACAGTCCCCTTCGCATCGGACAGCACAATCGACCCGTTGTTTTTATCACTATTCTATCGAATCGGACCTCGGACCTCGGACGGCCGATACGAGCGCGTAGAAACGTTTTTCGCGATGTTTTGCACGGGCGCAAGGTGCGCAAAGTTCAGACCCGCGCAAATACCATACCGATAGGTTTTACCGCGTTACCGGTGTAAGCGGTTTTCCATTCGGAAACGAACGTTTCCCCTCCGTTCCAGCGAATCGTCGTTCCCGTTATGTTCACCCCATACAAAGTCGAAATAACAAAACGTTTTGTCTAAACATAGGTGTAAAACTTGTGATTTCTTACTGCCCAAGCGCGCGTGGCGAACACGACAACAATCTGCTAAGCATTCGTCATTACTCTGGTTAACACGCGGTAGCTCGAACCGCTCGACCATAGTTACTCGTTTAAATTTACCGAGGGATTAAGGGAACGGTTTGTTTCGCTAAGATGTCTCTTGTGGACGTGACTCGACGACCTATCCGTTTGAAACGACCATAAGGGAACGATTGAAAATATTGTTTTCTAAACGGTCGCCGAGGGTAACGAATTTTCTCGAGAACGTCCTGCCGGGAACGTAACACATCGCCGTGTACAGCGCCCATTATGCGCTCACGGGTTAAGGTGCGCTGCGTTGCATTCGGTTCCATTTCTTTTCCTTTTCTGCACCTCGTTTATTCCTCTAGCTCGCTCCGACCGTACATTATTACATTGTTGTTGTTGTTGTTATTATTGTTATCATAATTATTGTGCTGTTCCGCGACTAATGAACTCCGGGCCCGTTAATGAGCTCGGCCCCGCCGCCGCCGTCGGAGGAAGAGAACGTTTACCGGAATCCGGTCGGAATCGCGTGTCGTCGAAACGCTGTCGCGATGCGGCGTGATCGTTTCAGTGCCGACGATTTCGACGCGGCACGGCTGTTGTTGTAACGGGCGGGGGTGACGGACGGCTACGTCGCATAAATGAATACGAAATAATGGGAAAAAAAATATAAACTCCGAAAAATGGTAATGACGCCGACGTGTCGTGGTCGACGGCCCGATATCCGCCAGCCGCCTGCCGATGGCGCCGAGTTCGAAAACGAGCCACAACGAAACGCCGAATTCCGTATTATTATCATCATTATTATTATTATTATTATTATATACCCGACGACGTTTTATATTTTCGTTCCACAATGATGGTTATCGTAAATCTCTTAAAAATGGTAAATCGGCCTTTTATTATGTGCAGACGTATTTCTCGTGCGCTCGCACGCGCGTGTATGCTTCGTACAATACACGTACGGGAATAACGTGATTTTCGGTGTTTACGTGTACGCGTCGTACGTACACACCTATAATATGCATTTCGGACACTCCGTGGAAAATAAAGAAGGCGCCATAAATAATAATGCACGTTGCTCCGCGTACGCCTAGGTGGTATGCACAACGACGGTTTATCGGCATTGCTACACCGCAGCAGTGTGCGGTATTCGCAGGTTCGATGGACATCAATGTTTATACAAAATACAATAATGTGATACGAAGCGAAACTATTTCACGTATTGAAACGTCGTCCGACTCGATTTTTGTTTGCCGATTACACGATACGGTGTACAGCAAGCCTTTATTGCCGTTGTTGCCTTAGGCTGTGTGATGCGTTTATCGCGCACCGCTATCGGTCTTCGCGCACCGCGCGAGTACTATGATACGAAAACGTTAGACGCTTTAGGAATCGCGGTGAAAACCTATTATTCCGCGTTTCTATCAACAGATGTGCTAAAGAAGAACTTGTCCGGTTCCCGTGGTAAAATAACATATGCGAGCTTATTGGTTTTGACTTTCAAAACAAAATCTTAACGTAGCGCGATTATTCGTATTTTCCGAGAATGTATAGGATATATACGTATCCGTCTTCTCTTCTTTTCGACTTATTGTTTATTATACATTTTTAATATTTTAATAGATTGTCGAAATGCTAAGTGTACATTTTATGTCTTATCGAACGCAAATATATATATATATTGACTGACGAACTTTCTACGCGAGTTAAGCATCGAACAGAAACTTGAGTTTGGACTGGGCACAGTTCAAAACTTATTTCCCGTTTTATTGGTTTATTGGGCGTAGTTCTACCGAGTGCCGCAACTAGTGGGGGGGAGTGCTCTGCACCACCAAGGAGCCCTGGCTTAGAAAACTCGGGGCCTCAAAATTTATAAAATTGTAGTGTACATTTGAGAGTAGGCAGTAGAAATCATAAGACACAAGGTTAGGTTAAAAAAATGTTCGCATTAGGGTCCCACAAAACCTAGTTGCGGTACTGGTTGTACTACTGCAATTCGAAGTACACGTTCTAGGATTCAGGTTAGCGTGTGTTCTATTACGTTTTATTAACACCGTCCATTGTTTTCTTCCAATCCGGATCGAACGTGCCGCAGAGAAATCGGTTGTCACGTAGATCCGTTAAACCCTGTACACGCGTGTATATAGTTCATATTATCGTGCGTAGGTATAGCCGGTATACGGGTGCACGAGCGTTCCTCGTAATAGGTGTACGTATACTGGTACACACGTGTAGCTAGATGGTGTCACATACGTGTAACAACAAACCTCGCGTACGTATATCATTATAGTATTATACATACATACGTCGGGAATGCGTATATAGGTACGGTTTTTTTTTCCCGAACGACCTCAGAAAAAATAAAAAAAAAAATAAAAAAACCAAAAATTCTATCGAACCGTCAAATCTAACTACTCTACACACGCGACGGTGTCGTTGTCGACCGCGTATGTATGTGTGTGTATCGATAGTAATGATATTACACTATAATGTACATTTATAAGGACATAGGTGTATACGTGTATATATATATATATATATATATTATATATTTTCATTTTTTCATTTTTTATTTTTATTTTTATTTTTTGTTCACGTATAGTATATACGTGACACGAAAAACCTTGATTTTCAAATTGCGCAATGCGTGTATGCCGTCGCACGTTTACTATAACATGTGTTTAACGACGATAATTTTTGTCATGGCTCGGCACAAAATCGTATACGCTGAACTATTATTATTATCGTTATTATTATTATTATTATTATTATTATTATAATTAAATTTTCGGCGTTTTGATGATTGATCCATGACGACAAACGTGAGCATGTGTAGCGCGAGTTGCGGTCGCGGAGCAAATTTACCGAACCCTACCGAAGCACCAATGTAAAACAGGTACGTTCGAGTTCTACAGGTACACGCCTAGCCGGGAGAACAAAACCGTTTTCGAAATGTTTTTAATTTTAATTTCTTCCGTCCCGTCAAACAACAATAATGAAAATAAGTAATATTTTGCAATGAACCGTCCGTGCCGCGATATCATCGAGTATCATGTCGCGACGATAATGCGTGCACTAAAATATAATAAATGTATAAATCGTCGTCTATAGTGTTCAGCGATTGTCAATCTTTGTGTTTGGGCGACCCTACATATTTACCTGATTTTTCATGCGACTATTTCGAAAAAAAAAAAAAAATGTTCAGCACGGAACGTTTTTTTCTACACGATGACGTGCACTATAAAATATTTTTGCGCGTCCTCGGGACAGTTTTTCGCTGTCTGTGTATTCGTTTTTGTCGTAGTGGACGGACGACGATCCGATAACAATAATATTATTATAGACAAGTGTCACTTGGTGGACAAGCCCTACTGAGAAAGCATGAACACATTACTGGGAACTAAGTGGGAAATAAAATGCAGTCATCACGAAATCATTTTTTTTCAATTATTTTTATGGACGGGAAAAACACGAAAAACTAATAAACACAACTTTCCTATTCTATATATATATATTAAAACTTAAAAAAATGTCAATATTTCAAATAAAGAGGGAAAAAAGAATGAGATTTACGAAAATATAAAAGAAAATCATGAAACAAAAGAGGTTAAAAACACACTTTTGTACACACGAAGTAGGCCATTTTCCTTCGTATAAACACTTTGTTCGTCCTTCGTGCAATAGTGTAAGACCGTGGAAAACTTTTAGATTATCGATACCTGTAACTATACATATAAGTTCAACAAAATTTGGTGAACCTATATGTATAGTTACAGTTATTTAATGTTCTCGGGGTTATATTTTAATTTTCCTCGACTTGACGACTCGCCCGTGAACTTCGTCTCCAGTAAACGAGATCACGTTCGTACACTCGTACCTTATACGTGTGCGGTATGATCATTTCCATAAGATGCTCTACGCGTTATTTGCGTGACTATTTTCCGTGACGCGTGACCGTCCGCGCGTCGTTCAACTCAAAACGCGTGGTCGATAATTGCAAATTTTCCGATGACATATACATATTTATGTCTTTGACGAAAAACCCCAAGAATCGTGTAGGTGATCTTCGCGACGAATACGTCTCGTCGTGTTCCGAAAGAGCACACGCCCGTATTTATTATTATTACTATTATAGATTTTAATATATATATATATACAACGTACCTACACGTGTACATTGTACGCTCGCGCGCGTGTGTGTGTGTGAGCACGAAGACGACGACGACGACGACGACGACGACAGAGTTGATTAAATTTCCAGTACGGAGACCGCAATGGAGCCTGCGGGCTTCTCTCTTATTAATCTAGATTGTAATTAACCGACAGACAGTAGGTGGCCTCCGAGGCGCTGGCGGGGGGTCCGGCTAAATTAGGACGGCCTAAGTGCACCAGAACTCGGAGCTACTTGCACGTATACGCGTACAATGCATGTACATGTGCTCACACACGCGTTTGCGTTCAGATGCGCGGCAACAGCAGTCGCGTACATAAATACTGTGTACATACATAGATATCTGCGCGCGTATTGTTATAGTTGCCGTGTGCGTTACGATATGCATACGCAGGCTGTGTTCGTCGATTAAATATTACTGCAATTATTGTTATGTTGCTCCTCGTGCTGCGGGTGAGCTACGCGCATGCCATATCGTAACACGCGTGCGCGCCTATGAATATCCAACATTCGTCCGTCACCGGTACCCGCGCTTGTATGTTACTGTTATGTCGCGGTATCGTTTTTCTACTGTTTTTTGCCCCCCCCTCCTCCTCCCCCCGTTAAGATTTCGATCGATTCCCCTTTGACTGCACCGATAACGCCGGCGTCGTAGCAGGGTCGGTTAGGGCTTTTGAGGACCTCGGGGCTGACCGGTTTCAGGCCTCCTTTGTTTAAACTTATTCGGCCGGGACATACTCGTACGTACTATTTGTACACACTTGTAGTACAATTGAAATATTCAAATATGCATCTTATGCTACGGCGATTGAAATAATAAAACAATTTTGTATAAAAAGCTGAGACGACGGGCACTCTCGGAGGTACGAGCCCCAGGGCTCTAGCCTTCACTGCTCCGCCCTCTCACCGGCCCTGTGTCCTACACTCACACGCTACGAACGGCAATGAAGTTATTGCGCGTACGCCAATAGGAAAGCATATCATAAACCGATTAAATTCGCAAGGCAAGGCCGTAGCCAGAGGGGGGTTTAATGATTAGACCCTCGCCCCCACCTCCGACGTTTTTTCCGAATCGAACAGAACGATTGTGAATGTCTATTACGTTTAAAATTTTAAAATTTAATAGTCAAAATATATATTTATACTCTAAACCCTCTCCCAAAAAAAAATATTTTATTGGCCACTGTGTTGCTCCACCACACACGAAATCTGTACGGAATGTTAGCCACAAAAAAAAAAAAACCGTTTGAATTGCATTACAGGTCTTTGAGACCTTTTACGCTCTTCTCCCAAGTCTTTTTCCAGACGTATCGATTTTTTTTTGTTATCTTATTGCCAACAATAGTGTTTACACTTCGATAATATGCAAATAGGCGTTGGACGCAGAAGTCAATGAGAACAAAAAACCCATTGCTAACTGCAAAAGTCGTAGCCAAATCGTGTATTCGTCCACGGGAAAGGACGTTCCTCGCGTTTATCCGTTATCATTGCGTGACTCTAATGGATACCAAGACGTGTGATTACGCGCGCTTAAAATAAATACGATAGGTCTAGGTCGTGTGTACAACGCAAACATTATACGTGCATATAACGCGTCCACGTAAATCGGAACAAATGTTTTACGTAGTTGCGCGGATAAGAAAATATCGGAAATCGTCATTCGCGTTGAGAACTGCAGCCTGTGCTGTAGGCGTAGATAAAGCACTTGCACCCGTTCGATGTCATCAGGTCGTGGTTTTTCGCGTTTCGATTTTCATTTATTTTTCTCGTTTTCTACTTAATCCGATCGCGTCACCGGGAAACCGGCGAATTCTCCAACACGTTTCGCGCGTGTTCGATCAGCCGAACCGTGTTTGTACGCTATTTTTTTTTTTTTTCGCCGTGTCAGTATACGCACATTATGCGATACGCGAAACGCATTCACTTCACGGCGGTGCGCAATACATCACACTCTTAAGTACACCGTATGCCACGCAAATTAATATATTATTATTAAAACGAGTGGTTCGTGTGATTTGTCGGCGTGTCAAAAGTTGTACGCAAGTGGCGTATTCGTGTGACAGCAGCAGCGCCGCATCGCGAAAATCCGATGACGATCACGATTATAATATTATAATTTTTTCGACGAACTGCGTGAGAAATAAAAACGACGGTCCGTATGAAAGTTTCAACTTTCAATCAAATCGGAACAACGACAAAGTGCTGGACACTGTAGGGCCTACGATACAGACAATAATCATTTTTTTTCTGATCGTTTATCAAAGAACCTAGTTGTTTTTTAGGCTACAATATAGCGTACGATTTCGATACGTTTTTAATTAATTCGGGGTTAAAATAATACGGACGATGAAACGGACAAAATGTTAGGAACTACATAAGGAATAATTTAGAAAATTTGGAAAGTATAATTATTGAATTTTAACTTTATAAAAGTTATCTTGCACCATCATCCATTTGATTTGAGATGTGTGTTCTTATTACCCGTAGAAAATAATTGTCAATGTACGCTTTAACTTCTGTAATCTGTCTTTTTCTCTCATGGCGTTTTAGTCTGATAATACGATTGAACAAATAATGAAATTATACAGTTACTCAAAATTAATTATAATCAACATATACTTCCCTTGTTACAATACATTTTTTTTTTATTCAATCAGACGTAAAAACAATTTTTTTTTTCAAAGGTCACACTTATTGCTCTTTTAAATAAATAGTGTGCGATACATTGATGGTGGTCTAAATATGTTCAATAATTTTGAATCATGCATTTCATTACCATCCAATATTTCTGCGAACAAATTATTCTTTAAAGTAATAATTTTTACGCTTTTTTCTTTTTTTTAAATAAAAAAAAAAAAAATAAAAAAAAATGCCAACGTGTAATATTTTTTTATTCCGCATTTGTCAGTGGAGTGATTTCATATTGTGATAATTTCGAGTTCAGAGTATGCGACGAACCACGTATACGTTTTTATATTTCAAAATAATTATACCACGAACAAATTGTTGTGTTTGAAAAAGCGCGTTTTAAGTTTTGGTAAACTATATAATTATTTGTTGGCTAACATATAATTAATAACCAACGTAGAGTACATATTTTTCAATGTGTCCCTAATTGTCACTTCACTCAAATCATTCCAGATGTAATTACTAACAGACAAAGCGGTAAATTTAACAAGGATTTCATATACCGACTGCGAGTGTGATATTCAGAAATATAAAATCATGTGATAGGAATTTTATTAAGCTCGTGCAACCACCACAGATGACGTAAACACAATTTAATTTCAAAGTTAATAATTACAAATATAACATCGGCCAAAATGTATTTAATATAGAATTCTGTACAAATGTGAAACGTAAGCTTATTCAAAATTAATGTTCAATTATGTTTTTATATTTTTATTTTTTTTTATGATACCAGTAATTTCTTGTGAATAATACATGCTGCATCGCAAAATAAATATAATTAATATTATTTATTAATAAAAAAAAATACTGAAAATATATATATATATATATAAATAGTATAGTATTCTGTACTACTATATGATTTTATCACACATAACTGGATGTGTATAAATTTGTATTTGAACTATTTTACTTAATTCCCTAATTATTTACAACTTATTTCCCCTTCCCGAGATCAAGGTGACTTAATTACCCGCAAAGGTTATTTTTCCGCTTATAGAACACACACACTCACACACACACACACCTAGGGCAAGCTATAATTCTGTGCTCATTTAGGGGACGATGGTAATTATTTCTAAAATAATAATTTGCCTTATATTCTTATACACGCCGTAATGAAGCCTAATAATGGCTTATATATACATGTATGTGTGCGTATGAGTATGTGTATACACAGCCCACTCGGCGCATTGCGATATCAAACGTTTTTTTTTTTTTTTATCACGTTGATACGATTTCATGTTTCGTTCGCTTCGTGTATGTACATACGTACATATTATTTATATATTAAGGTATATGACCGCTTAGCAGCGAGTATTGATAATCACCGTTTATTTGGTAAATTATCAATCATTTTGGTGAATGTTGTCTATTTTTTTACAAATACCTCATATTTTAGCGGACATTAGCTGGTGATCGTTGTCATGCACATTAGTTATTTGGTGAACTTTGACGTACGAATAAAAATCATGCGCATAATTACAATTATTTCGCAATTGATAAATATTAAGAAACACATATGGACGAGGGAATAGTAAATATGTTTAGATTGGTTGACTAAATTTTACTTAAGCTCAAACTAATAACGTTCTCGTACAAACACTTACCCATATACTATATTATAAATTAACATTATTATTTATCTTGATATCGTGATAATCAGACTTTATGTTATTTTACGGTACTCGAAATCTTTACTTATATTATAATGGTGTTAATATTAGTATTTACAACGGAATCGGAGAATCACTTGCATGCCACCGCGGTAGAAGCGCGCATAAATTATCACACCGACGGCATGCATTATTATTTATTATTATTATTATTATTATTATTATTATCGTTATTAATGTATTATTATTATATATTATACGTCTTCGCAATAACCATTAATTATAATATAAATACAACAAATGTGCGAGCGCGAGACCCTACTTATATAAATATATATACACAATACTAATGACGCACGAGAAAACTTTAAGCGTCTTTGTTTATGTTCCTCCGTCGCATAAAATCACGGAGTCGGTGGCGGGCAACCGTCACAATACGGTATACATTATTATACGATTCGACTGAAATCTTTTTATCGTTCGAGAAAATAAAATTATTATGATTTCTTTACCATTTCATCGCCTCGTCAAGCGCGAACGGGTTAACGGAAAAAATCGTCGTACTGCATAATATGTATACATAAATAATATTATTTATGCATACAATCTTGGAGGGAAAAAAATCCTCGCTTAAAAATAACAATTGACCTGTGCGCAACGATAACATAACATTGCGCTTATCGTAAATAAACACTTGCAAATGAATGCGTTTGTCCCGTTTGAATGATAACAGAAGTAAAATATAACGTGATGGAGTTAAGGGGCGGCGTATATATATATATATATATATATATATATACCTAGGTGCGATATGCAAAACGGAAAAACTTGTCATCTTGAAATTAACGAAATAAACGGACACGTCTGGTGGACTGTAGTCGCCGGTCGGTGGTGAAGGGGTATCAAATCCGAAAGGATTTAAAGAGATTGTTTTGCAATTGATCCTAGCATGGTGATAACCGCAATTGATTACAGAGACAATTTTGTCCATCCGAACATCGGTAATCCGAGTTTGTTCAGTATTTGTTTTTAGTATTATTGCCATACCCAATTCCTGTGTGAAGCAAAATTTGAACAACATTGTTAACCCGTTCGTTTCAAGTACACTATCCCTTAACGTATCACTTTAACGCAAATTCAATGTGTTACTAGTTTGGTTCACAACTTTCGATGTTTCCCCGCATGCATCACGAATTCTACGAGTCTGTAAAAAAAAAAAAATTACTGTTTGCGAACATTTTATTAAAGATAAACCATTTGTTGGTTAATAATTTGACGACCAAACGAATACTTCGAAACGATATCTTATCGAAACACCGAAGGAGGCATGTAGAAATTATTTGCGCCGAAATTGTACTTTCACCGTTGCCGTAATTTAATTTTTTAAATTTCAAAACGCGCAACTGTATTTAAACTTCTTAACCCATCCGCTCCTCAACTTTGAACAGTCCACCGACGGTTGCGAACACATAACTTACGGGCTGTCGAAAATAATTAATGTGCGTACGTTTTTATTAATGTAACGCGTATTATTTATTTAAACTCAGCAGTGGTGGCGTGCCGATGCTTCGTTGTTACTATGTACGAATATGCATATACAAATCTACTACTATGTAAATATCATATAATACTACTGCGGGGTGTGGATATTGTTGTTGTAGCGGAGAAGGGAAAAAGTGTGTAAAAAAAAAAAAAAAATTAAATAATACGAGGGAAAACAACGTCATTAATCAATTAACGCACGATGCGAATATTTATTTGAGCGTGTGACACGTACTAATAATAATAATAATAATAATAATAATAATAATAAAAATAATAATAATTTTAATAGTAATAATAATAATAAAAATAGTATTAATAGTAATGGTTGTAATGTTGATGACGATGATATGACACAACCGATCAGCCGCGTGGCGTGGTTGAAAATTATTGATGAAATTAATAGTATCGTTTTACGTACAAATAAAACTTCACTGTTTTAACCTTTTTACTCAGTCACATACACATACACACATACACACATGCACACACGTTACATGTGCAATCCTTCACGTTTATATCTAGTAATCTAGTATAGTAATTAATATTAGATGGAATCAGAGGCAATGTGGTGGAATTTCACTTAAGTTGGGAAATCGAATGCTTTCGAATTGATTAGGAAAAACAAACTCGTATGAGAAACATAGATTTAGTGATGTATGTATGCTATTATTAATTATATACCTTAATTAAGCCCTATTTTTCATGAACATGTATAAGTTTCGATCTTATAACATCATCTAGTCTAGTGCTCTTGTCTCGCTGATAATTAATACTTACATCATAAAACATAACCACGATACACGATTAGTTTTGCAGTAAAACCGTAGGCATTCAAATGTATTCCTAATTTTTTATAAAAAGAAAAAACCAATACTCGTAACTACATCTTGTCGCGTTAACGATAAAAGTTTAGACAGTCCTAAATCTCTTAAGATTTAAACGGCAGTAGAATATATGTTGGTTTATAATATTTTTATCGAAACTCAGACTCCGTTTGCTGTACATTTCATGGTGATCCAGTAACTGACGTAATATAAATATACGTGTACAACTGTTGTAACAATAATTTATTTTTTATTTTCCCGGGGACTGTGACAAATAAATTTTTTTTCGGAGAGACGAGACTCCCGTCCGTACGTATTTTTTTTTTTTTAGTTCTAGGGTTTAACTCACATGCTGTCAAAGAAACCACGATCGCTTATTACACTGATAAAATAAATATGACGTATACGGGCACATTCTATTTTATGCACCTTCACTCGCTCACACGCACATATGCTATACGTATACGTACGTGTAGTACGTGTGCTTGCAACAACGGCACGGGGGGGGGGATAATAAATAAATAAAAATAAAAATAATTATCTGGCCGATTTATAGTTCTTTAATACGTTTCCTCGGGATGAGTAGAGGAGAGGGAGTCCTATGATTTCCCCATTGTTGTCTAATTGAGCGTATTTTTTTTTCGTCCATTACCCGCGACGGTCGAGGGTCAATTAAAACAACGTGTTCGTGACCGCGAACGGGGGTCGTAGATGCGGCAATAGTCGGTTAATATAATAATAATAATAAAAATTGTTATAATAATACATAACCGCGTCGAGGAATCACAGTCTCCGCCCGCACCTACGCGGAGCACTGCTAGAACTACGTACGCGGTGCAATGCGGTGTGTTATGAAAATGCGTTGCTGGCACACAGACCGATGGTACGGACAGTTACGTGCTAGAGAAGTTCCGATAGCCGAACGCTTGACGTCGTGATTAATACACGGCCTTTGGACGGACTCGGTGTAACACTGGCATTTTAATTTTCGCACATCTGCGTACCTGCGCACATTTGAACTGTAAAACGAACAAAATGCCAACAACACGACTGTTTCGCACGGTATCGTTCACGTTTACCGTGTTCATTGATTATTATTGATATTTTACTATTATAATTTCATACGCTATTGGACGTACGTTTTTCTACAGCTAAAATACGGATCGACCGAAGTAGCAGATTTGATAATCGAATCATTTTAATTATAGATTATTTTTTTTTTTCAACTTTGCATAATGAAATTACTAATTGGATTACTTTAATAAAACCTAATTGGTACAATGTACCTGGTACATACAAATACATAGTATAGTTACTGAGTTAATATTATAGTTCATGACTTAAACACTTATAAACAATGTTAAAGTTTATTCATACGATACAATACACTATGAAAAAATGATAGTAAATACTTAAATAAGAGAAAAATATAAACAATAGTGTTAGGTACATAATGTATATCATATACCGAATTTTATTTTCGAAAGATTAAGGGACAACAATTTATTTATTATTCCTTTATTTTTTCCTTATATTATAATTTTTATTTTCCATCCGAATTTGATGAATTGAAAGTTTTGATACATGCATCTTATCCCTATACTCTAATCATTATTAGAGTCCAATCAGAACGAACAATCCAAAAATTAACTGCCATCGCACGGAAAACCTTTATCCGTTTCGGAAAAACTATTAAATCTAACTTCGTTAATACATTTTTAAATGTTATCAAACTGAATAAACAATATCCGTTTAGCAGCACTACTACGTATGTTATGTATTCTTGATTGGGTCCGAAAATGAAAATAGTAAAAGTTCGAGTTTACTGAAACCACACTGCGGACTGATGACAAATAATACATAGATATTTAATGTAATATTTTTGTTACTAAACGAAAAATTGTTACGCGTAGGCTGAACAAGGCGATTCATTAGTAATGAACACCACATCGAAGTTTAACATTACATAACTTGTATATATACACACGCGAGTGCAAGATAGTAGCAAATCCCTATGGTATATTGCGCTTCGTGTGCACAGCGAGTTGAAAGTGGTAGCAACGGATTTAGCGGTACGATTACGTAGTCGTAATATTGTGTTTTGTAGCTCGAATCAAAAATCTCGAATTTCACGAATTTCATGTTACCGACGCTTTTGCGACATAACTTCGAACCGGTTAAAACGTATAGTAATACGGAACGGCGCGCTATCATGAACCTAGAAAAACCGCACGAAACTACGATTCTAAAGGACGGTCCTGATCGATTAATTTTTCCCTAAACAAGATCGATCACAAAAATAATCCCTTAGACCACCGGACTCCCTCTCGATTCGGTACTTAAGAGTCTAATATTTTGATTAGTTTTTGGACTTTGAGCAAACGAACCCAACATACGCCCACCGTGTTGTACCGTATGCCATCATACGCGTTCTGCGCCGTCTAAACAAACGACGAGCTTTCAAAAGTCCGCTCGATTCTAAAAACATATACGATTTCCATTTGTTCCAGATCACCGCGGTTGTTTGTTCTGGAAATTATTAACGTAATTGTAACATTATCGTGCGTTCATTGTTATTGTGATCTAAGACGTCGCACGACATGCGTGGACGAGTAATCGAGTTACAATTGGAGCGGAATGTCTACTATATATTCCGAACTATTGGAATCGTAATGAACGATATTGAACCGACGTTTCGGTCCGCTATTGATAGACGTTCGCGTGCGCTAGGCTGGTGTTGAACAGACGAGCGAGGGAACGTATGAAACACAGCAAACAAACAACCAACGACGGACAGCAATCGTCACGTGTACGGAACAACAGCGGTTACAACGGTAAAAACAATAAAAATAAAAACACCTAGGAATCGCGGCGTAAGACGTACGAAAAGCGATTATCCAACCAACAGTAAGACTATTTTGTTATGTTCTTCTCGTCCCGCTAGACGGTGCAGTGATGCCGGGCACGTACGCTGCAGACGTACGTCGATCCAAAGTCCGGAGTCGCGCGATCACTCGTGCGCCCAACGATCGAAATGATCAAAATGATCGAAATGATCGCCTAGACGAACCGTTGCCGTCGACGTGGTACAGACGTGCAAGCACGCGCTTCCGTCCGGGAATCGTTGTTAGGAAAACGTCGAGTTCGCGGTTAATACGCAACATTACGGTAACGCGCGAACGGTGCGGCGGAAACACCCCGTGTTATTATGTTCGACCTCTGAGCCGCCCGTCCAAATCGTGAAGCCGCCGCTCGGTGGTTTTTCGTACCGTCAACTCGTTCCGCGCGGTTGCAAGATGACGGACAGAAATGATTACATCTCGCGTACGCGTGACTTGCATTCGCGATAATTTTCATCCGACGAGAAATATATCAGCGCGTCGTGTAACAGCTTCGAATTCGTTACATTATTATCATTACGATCATTATTATCATTATTATTATTATTTCGTCTTGCCGCCATCGTCGAATTACGCGCGCCTAGGTGTTTATAAGAAATTATTTTTATTTTTTATTCTCCCGGAACCGACTCCGGTGCACCGTACCACGCGAATAATTCGTCTGCGAACGGCAAAGAGTGTTTACACCACCACCATCGCGTTGTTCCGTTACACTGGCTCGTGCACGGGAAACGCGTACGTCTTTTGTCAACATTAATAAAATATTAAATTTCATTATACGCTTCGTTTATACTGCGCGGCACGTGAATGCGAGCGCGGTTTTCCAAAGAACATAATGAGGCACATGTACTTTCGACGGAAATCTGATTCGCACCGTTCGGAAGTGATCGCATCGCCGTCGCGCATGGTCCGTACCGTACACCGCACCGTGCGCGCGTACAGCTGGAAAGTTTCGGCGCAAGCCTTTGACTTTGAAACGTACTGTTTGTGATGTTCGTTGATTGTTTTTTCGCGTCTTCGACCGCACAATGCACGAAAAGCTTAACGTACGTGCGGATCTCGCGCGGTTCACGTTTTTAAACGGTACTGCGTACATTTGATCTGTTTAATTTTAATAACTTTTCCCGCATGGTTCCGAACCGTCGTTTGAAACGTGCGGCGAACTCGTTTCGTTGAATACGGACCAGTGGATTCACGCGCGCGAACGCTAGTCGTTATCGAACCGTCTGCATTCCGAACGGGTCAATAGGAAAACGGACGACGGTTAAAATTTAATATCCGATACGAACGAACAGTAATGTAATATAACAGCAAAACCGTTCGGTTCTAATGGTACAAGGACGCGGGCGCGCGCGCGCGCCTACGAATATTTGCAACCGACGTACGTCCGTCGAGTACGGGATTTTTTTTTATGATGTTCGAAAATCCATATTATGACGCGATCCCGATACGTTCACTGCATACGCTCCTCGGAGCTACATTTTAAAAAAGCACGACTTCTTAAACGCGTCCGACCTCACGGATCCAGTCGTCGATCCTTTGTTTGGCACGAGTGGTGCACGCGAAACGCCGAAAAAACAAACGCTCGAGTCGGGAGTGCACGTCGTTTTCCGGGTTTATTTTGTAACTCGAGAAAAACATCGATATAAACATAAAATTATTGTTTGCAAAAATCGATATGCGCACTGCGTAAAGTGCACGTTTCAAACATGTTCCGATAGTATATATAACAACGGTCATAGTTTTGGTCCACGCAGAAGTGATCGTTGGTACGCGATAAAATAATTACTACGCTCGTATTGTAGAGGAAAAGGGGAAAAAAAAACCCGGAATAAATAATGAAATCCGTTGCAGCAACCCGAAATCCGATATCGTCACACCTTCGTGATGCCGTACGTAACGAACCTACATTTTAATCATAATCGTTATTGTTATTGTTGTTAATAAATTGTTACGTTCGTTTGTCTAATGACCGCCACCGTCCGAGTACACCGAAAACAACGTATAAATTTTCGGGGCTTGCACGATGTATCGGGCGCGTAGATCTCGAAATCGTTTAGGCACTCGGGACGAACACAACGGGCGTGTGTTGGTACGGTTCGGTGAATTAATATTTTATCTCCGCGCATACGATGCGCTGTGCAACGGAAGAAGTAGGTACATGAAACGCGACCCGCCGTACATGTCAGTATACACCGTACCGCGGCTGAACGAAAAGGAGGGAAATAATAAGGAAAATGTTCGTCCGAACGACGTACTAAACGTTATTATTATGTATTAAACGTGAATAGAGACCACCTCCTCCGATAACGATCGAAAATCGTTCGCCGCAGACATAGGAGCGCAGCAGGTACACGTAAACTGTACTCGTATGTGGTACACGAAATCATTATACACACACACACACATATGTGTAGGTAAAAACGGCCGGGCCGACAAACCGCGGATCCTTTGTCGGTTTTCGTGCGCGGCTGCGACGGCTTGCCAGGTGCACGATTGCAGAGCACATCGATAGTTTATTACACGAACCGTCATTTTCTTGATGTTCCCTCATTTATTTACTTCGACGGCAGCGTATACGTTCTTCGGACCTGTCGGCCGCAGCCGGGGCGATTTCACGCTTAAAAATCTTTGGCTCTCATAACATTAGTTGCAATAAGAAATGTGGACGTTACCCGAGACACAAAATATCTGATACTACGACGATTTCATGGCGTTTTTTTTAATCATTATCACATTTAGTTGAGATCTCGTGATGTATAAACAGTTACTTTGATGAGTCGCAAGTTATTACGGTGGTCTTCGGTTCAATGAAACGGTCGGCCGAAAGTTCTGATGATAATTCGTAACGTGTAACGGACTTACGTGCGAATGTGACAGGGAAGAATGAGCCCCGCGTGTATTGCAAACGGAAATGGACCGGAATCGATTATCGGTCTCCATTGAATATTTTCCCACTTGTTTTGTGTGCGCGTGTGCATGCATCACGTTGATTAAATCACGTATAGGTGTCAAGAATTTGGAAGCCATCGTGCGACGACGACAGCGTCCTTGATCGTCTGATTGAATACCCGCGTACTCGTGCTGAAACACACAGACACGCACGGTCGTATACTGAAAGCGTATAGCCTTGCTCTAAAAAATAAAAAAAATAAATAAATAAAAAAAAAAAGAATCCTATTGGCAATATTTCTTCGGACGGCGGTGATTACTGTTCCTTTACGAGGCAATTGATATCGACTCCTCTTACGGCCCATCCGACCCCGACGTGCCGAACTCGCGTTCAGAGGGTGTGGAAATCCGATTTTTCATCCCGGCCGGACGTACATTAACGTCATCCATACGTACGTGCATTAAGCACGTGTACATATCGATATATACGTATACACGCGCGCGAACGCGGTAGGGCATTATTTTTTCCGGGCCAAATGTGGTTTCCCGCGAGCAATAGGAAACAATCGCGTTTATAACTGTTACCGCCAGACAACTCCACACATGCATGTATACACACAAAATATATACGTGTCCGTGGGCTCGCGCGTACAGGGATGGAAGATATTATCCTTTTTGGACCCCGAAAAGCCGTGTGTGTAATATATGCCAGTCCCAAAAATTACCAGATTAAGACACCCTCGCCGGCGGTAGGTATTCCGGTGACCCCGGATTTCTTCTTTTTTTTTTCGGGGAATATTTTTTTTGTTTTTTCATACCCTTCGAATCCTTGCTGCTCGAACCATTGTTTTTTATTATTTATTTCCCCGGATTTTTATTCGTTTTTCGTCCCTTACGCCGTTCATAATTGTATGGAAAACAGATGTACCCCATATACACACACGCGCACACACAGATTATATTATATATACGCACACGTTAACATATTAGTATGCGTGTGCGGCGGCGGAGGAAAACCGAGCACATTTTTTCCCATTGATGACGAAAGAACTCATAAAAAGCAATTCGCGATCCCCTGACCGCGCGCCTGGTCTTAACTCTTGAACCCTCAAAAACATTCATTGGCCTCCAGCACAAATTACACCCGTTTTTTTTTTTTACATTCATTCTTTCCCTGGTTTTTATTTATTAGTATATGGTTTTATTACTTTTTTTTTTTTTCGGTCCACCCGACCATTTCTTTTACACTCGTTCGTACAAATATCGCAGTGCCTGTACACACATATGCGTATATTTTATATATTACTCGTATTATTATTATTATTATAAATTTTACGTATTACATTACGAGTAAAAAAAAATCGGGCCATCTAAAAAAAAAAAAAAAAAAAATAAAAAGAAAGAACACTGCTCTCCCATACCGATTTATATAGCACTGTGAAAACTAAACCACGTAAACTACACACACATCCGCTTACCCACACACATACACACGCACTCGCATTTTTATCACGCAGGTGCGTGTCGAATCGCAATGCGATATAGCTGCAGGACGAGTTATTATCGCGTGTCGATTGTAATACGATTTTCCGATTCATCCCCTTGCATCACGGATCGCCATTCAAGTTCGATACCGCTCGTATGCTGGTCTGATCCGCAGTGAAAACAACGAAAACGGTTCGACGTAATGTTTATTAATGAAATGATTCAACGTAGATATTATTTATTATACAATAACCAGTACGTACACGCGTGCTGCGTTGCGGCTCTTTTCCCGCATCTCCTACTTAGCGTCCGAAAACCGATTTCAGACCGCTTTTTAGACTCTCCGCGTAGTACCCGGAGCGCGTCGGTACTGTCACGCTTTGTCTAGAAATCCGAATCAAATGCGAAACAAGAAGGCACAACAACAAGCGCAGTGACCGTGAAAACAATACGGGTGCTCGACGCTACGCTACCGCAACCACTACGTATATTATTATAGAGCCGTGAGTGGTACACCGATTCCACAGGCTAGGCTAGCTCTAACGTTAGAGAACAAGGCTGTACACGTCGTGGGTGCTGGGTTCGAGCTTAATTTTGCCCGCTGTCGTATAACCGGGGTACACCTCTGTCCGCACACAGCAAGTCAAAACATCACGGATCCGTCGATTTCAGTTTGACAGGTCAAATGCTAAACGAATATTTTCCACTCACAAAGGACCGTCATGTTGTGGAACAATCACAAAATCAGTGCGTTTCTCGGGCCGTCGTTGTTATGTCGTTCTGACTCCGGGCGAAGACGTTGCTGGCTGTCTCCCCGGTCGCGCAGCGGCCCTTAAATCCGATCGAAAAACGCCAACTCAAGCTCATCAGCTCCACTGGAGCTCCTACAGCCACTGAGCTTCAAAAGTTTGTGACAAAGTGATTTTTATCGCGTTGCCGTGTACTCGGTAAACAAAGCGTCACACGGTACACCTGTGTTACGAACCAGTCGCGGTAATTCGACGGTTGAATAAACGTCAAAACAGCCGTGTTGAATATGATATAATTATTGTTACACGAACGCCGCGTGAAATAAGAAAAACATAGAAAAAAAAAAAAATAATAAAAAAATAAATGTAAATAAATATACAACGATAATTCGGAATCGTTCTTTTATTCTCAGCAGTATACCATCCGTTCGTACACATGCATGCATGATATACGCATGTACGCGCACGCATCATGTTCCCATAGAAATTGTGACCAATCCCATTCAGAATTTGACCCACTGAGAGGCGGACGGAGAACAAACCTCGACGGTACACGTACACAATGCAATACAATCAACAATGCGGCAGTGTTATTGTCGCACAATAACACCTGTTTCGCGGGGAATCGTTGGTTTTGAATTTTAAAAACGACCACATCCCCGTCCGGGTTCGTTCGTCCGCGTCGTTCGAAACGGTCAAACCAAAGAACGTTATGGCAGTCACCGGAGATTTTCGTCATTACATTTCATTTCTTATTGTCGAACATATTTTTTTCCCCCCGGTTTTCGCGAACTGCACACGTATGTTATTGTAATATTTATTATATCGTTTCGACGAACGAGCGCCGCGCCATGGACGGTGTAACGTCTTAAAACGGCAACCCGTAACGTTGTACCGATTACAATATTTGTTCGGTAAGGGTAATCTGAAGCTTGTTTAAAAGGGGCGGGGTGAATAAGAATATTATTATTATAGACTATTATTGTATTAAATTATATATCATCTAGAAACATGCAACAACGATGTGCATAGTAACATTCGATAGTAAATATTTTTATATGTTTACTATGTATATCACTGTGACTTAACACCTACATCAAAAATATTATTATATCTTTGATAAAGGCGTTGCGATCACCACGACTCCTCCGTATATCCTACCCTGGAGCGGAGAGTAAGACTTGCAGTGACCACCACTCGCGAACTCAAATCCTGTTCTTTAGAACGTCAAAGGTGTTTTATTTTCAATCGTTTTGTCAATATTTTCGCATCACTCCGATAAATAGTTTGAGGACATTGTTCTGATTGGATTCGTGGTTGCCGTAAAAAAAATAATGACAATATAAGCGTAAAAATAATGATGAACGCGTAATGTGTGTATTACTTTCTGCGGGGCGGCCGAAAGAACTTTGTAGCTTTCAATAACTGAAGCGTGTCCCGCCTATATTATATCTTTCGTCTTTAATTCCAAGTCACTGCGGATTGCTTGTATTGTTCCATGGGCGTGTTTTCCTCTCAATTCTCCCCCTTTTTATATTTTGTCGGGAAAAAAAAAAGTTTTGTCGCGCGAAATGCGTAACATTTAAAACTCGATTTTTCTTCTCGTTATTATTATTATTATTTTCCCTCCCTGAGCATAACTACCCAACTCACGCAAAACAATAGGGGCCAATGATTGCCATTTCAATTTGTCAAAGTGGTCACCCAGAGCAGGTATAACAATATATGATCGAATGATGTATGACGCTACTTTGTTACGCGCGAGCCCTTGCGGTCACGGTGAGTCGCCAAATAATATATTATATAATAATACTATTTGTTCCATATTTTAAAACACTCTTGCACACAGAGGTATTGCATTTAACGCACAAAGCCGTACATGTGAGTGTGAGTGAGTGTGTGTGCGTGCGTGTGTATGTGTAGTGCATTATGCGATCAAAACACCAGCCGCGAATATATTATGTTGAAAAACGCATGGCATTGATTTTCCTCGCGTTTCATTTCTATCATTGTTATATTATGTTACGTTGTTTGTCTCGATGATAACGTTTTTAATATGACTGTCCTACGTCCGCACACGAATTTTATTAGACACTACAACACTTTTTCCCAGTGTCCTAAATGTACCTGTAAAGGTGTGTATGGGCATTGATTAGATAAAATATACTTTTTGAGTTGTAATGTTAAAATGTTATTCGATAAAAACTGTTACAGTGCGCCATTTACAAGGATACGCACAAAGTTATAATGGAATGGAAAAATATATTACTTGAAAGGACATAGTTACTTTTTATAATATTGTTTTACAAATGAATCGAAACGATGGTTAGAACATAAATCAACATTTTTCGATAGTCAAGTCAATATTTTCTTCCGCATAAGCTGTTAAATAGCAATCGATTTTATTTTTATTCGACCAGTCGTAACAATGAGTATTAACTATGACAATCATGTTTTACGACCGACACGCATAACGCGAAGAGGACACTGTTATAACCCACCAAGGTATCCTCAAACTGTTCTCTGTTCAGTATGAGTTTCTAGAAAAATGTTGTTTAATTCGCAACAACAGGCGAATACAGCAGTAGGGTTTTGTATAAGAAAATCGAGTGCTATCTCACAATTTTCATGACGTAAATGTAAGTCCGTGTCTATACGCGAAGGATTTCGATTAGTCTCTACGCGCATTCAAGACTTTTAAATTATTCTTTTTTCTTTCAACCTTTTTGATTTTAACTTCAATACTTTTAGTAAACGGTTCATTGTTTCCTCGTAAGCTCATCCAACATTGATACCGATGCACGGTTACTGCAACGATGTTGTAATTATACACGTGTGTGTGTGTTGAGGCGATATCTAGCGTGATTCGGAACACGTGACGTACTGGTATATACCTGCACGTGTGCACCGCTAACAATTTTATCTCTCCGTGGCGATGTCCGGTTTCCAACGCGGTTGTTTTAAACACATATATCGTGCGGAAGTGTGCTCCGCGGACCGAGGAGATTTCGATCTGCGTGCTGCAACGGTTATGAACGCGCGGCGGCGGGTCACAGCGGGAGAGGAAGTAATCAGGAAAGCGCGGAGTGTACAAAAACGCAATTACCTCGGTCGTGTTTCGGGATCCGTTTTAAAGAACAAAGAGCACCGTTGCGGCGCACACGCGTCGTGTATAATGAAAATATATTCATAGCAGTGTATTACGAGGAATTCCTCGCTTCCCGTTATCCAATATAATACGTATATTATTAATATGGTCGTCCGCCGCAGACTTCGACGAGACGCGGAATCGTTCCGATAGAAGATATTGTGTGCGAAATCCGTCTCGCCTTTTATTCCATTGCACAATAAACGGTCAGCGCGTAGTTATCCCGACGTTGCACATTCGCCGTAATGACGTGCAGTTCAAAGCTCGACGTCGTCTATTGACTTTTATTTTGAAAACCGTCATGGATCTAATAATATTTTCCTCGCGGATAGTGAGCTTCACCGAAAACGTTCACGCGTACACCTATACGACTATGTGTGTGCAAGTCCATGCGATGATTGGGTACCCGTCAACTTATGGTTTATTTGTTTTCCATTTATAATCGAAAGCCGCGCATGATGACCGGAAAACGGTCTGAGAAATGTAAGTGTACTTATGAGTACACGCGCGTTTCGGAATTCCGAAGGCAATTCTCAAAAACAATTTCAGTATTGATATGCGTACATATCAGGTATAACCGATCATTAGATTTATATTATTAATCAACATTTTCGCAAAGAAATGTTGTCAAATGAAAATTTCTTAAGGCTATATAGGAATCCAAAAAAATACTGATCGTACGACAGGTTAGAAAGTTTAAGTGTTGAAAACGAAAAAAAAATATTTACGATAGTTTTCGTAATCATGGGAAAAAATCTATCCGTAGTACATGAAATAATTACTGACGCTAATATTAAACAAAATGTATATAATATGTACACAATATTGTCCAAGTATAGCTCGTATTGTAATTCGTTTTTTAAGCGATACCTTATTAAATTACTCCGAGTGTTCGAGTATAGCGTATCATTTCTTTTTTCTGTACAAAATTATAAATGAAATTTAAACATGGTCAAACATAAACATTTTAAAAATCAAAACTAACGAACACGGTATTGTTGTTTTGAAGCTTGACAAGTAACGTGGTGTAAAAATAAAACACTTTGAAGATGTAATTAACATTGAACACGTAAATGGCAAACGCATTAAAAAATATTGTATTCAGTAGCTGTGTCTCGAACATATTAACTAGCTGTCATTGTGACGAAGGTTAAATTTCATGATTACATCATGAGCCTAACACCAGAAAAACAAATCGTGCCTGCGTACTGTTAGAAACTTTTATATTTTTGACCGGAAACTACAGGTCACTTGAAACTTAAAATGTGATTTAAACACAAACTATTGTTACGGAGTGGTAAATATAATAAAACGATCAGTGATATGTATATAAATATACAATGCAGCAATTGTTATAATTATTATTTTTTTTTAATTATAACCTTTATCAAATATTAAACTTTTTCATACAAACACGTAATAGCAACAGACCATTACCGACGTTTTCGTAAAAAAAAAAAACTTTTTGTTAACAATTGACAACATTTGAAAACGTTTTGAATATAAATAATTTTTCGATGTACACGTTCAAGGTTTTTTTCATTATATTTTTTTCTCTGTGCACTGAAAACGGTTAAAAAAATATTAGTTTATCCCCTTGGGAGAGATTCGAAATAATGCAATGCGCATCCTGCACCTGATAGTACAGTTGAATACAGCTCCCAAGAAGAGTTGAGAGTTATAAATCTGCTGGGATTTATTTCACGGTCTCGAACGATTGTTTTGGAAACCGTGTACCTATACGCGGAGAAGAAAAAGAAAATCGTCAATCGTGTTAGCACAAGACTTATAACATTATTATAAAGCGAGTCTTTGAAAAATAAATATTTATCTATATCATAATGTATTACCTATTCTTGCACAGGTGTGCATGAGCGTACAGTGTAGTACGGGTAACGTCGATTTACGAAGTACCGTGGATGTGTTGATTTAGCGCGGCAACGAAAATGGAAAACGAGAAGAATGCGCGAAAACCATTACTCGGCGAACGCATTTCGTGGAATGGAATGACGAAGAGAGAAAAAAAAAAAAACAAAATGATCCAAACACATGCGGTACTGTTTATTGCAATATTGTTGCACTATCATTGCGCCGGTATCATTGCATTTGACGAACGCTCGAGTCCGGTTGTACGCATTTGCATGTACTCTAAAATGAGTGCATCGAAAAATTGTTTGGAAGCGATAAAATTAACAACGCGGTTAACCATACAACATTATGCCGCGACAACGATCGACTTGTTGAAACGTATGCGGCGGTAGGCTGCGGTTAGAGCGGCCGACCGACTCCGCAGTGACAGCGAAGTGCGTTACATTTTTTTTTTTTTTAAGTTCGTGTACGAGACCCGTCAAATATATCTCGCGAGAAAACCGTATGTTGCACGTTGCAATCTCATCGCGCGTTTCCACGGGATCGCAGGATCCACGCACTGCGAATGCGTTATTGTGAATGTTACAGTATTATCCGTTGCGTCGATTAGTGACGCGATGGGGAAATTCGGACTCTTTCTCGATCGCAGCCGTCTCCGTTTCTCTCAACAGTTTTCAACGTTTTTTTTTTTTACGGTTCGCGGAGGTTGTACGTATTGCCTTAAGATTTCACGAAGCCCCGAAAACCACGAATGCCAATTTTGGACCACACGTCTTTACAAAATATGATTCATCGATCAATCGATTTATGATTTGTTTCGCTTGTACGTGTTTAAAACGCGTATTGGTTTATCATCAAGATACGCTCCGTGCTGTTTTCAGAAGACCCAAACAATATGGTTTAACAAACAACCCGTGGTTCTGGAACTATTCTTCGACGAATTGATTGCGTACGAGTTTTATCGGATCCAGATGTGTACGTGGAATCCCTAGATCACTTGCGCAGAACCCTGGGGCCTCGGCGCAGTACAGTTTGAGAACCGCTGTCTTGAACACGACGTACAAATACTTGCAGACTCTGCGGCGGCGTACCGTTTCCGTGGGACCCGGGGGCGGCGCTGTGAGTGCGGTGTGTGTCTTTCGCGGTACCTTTCTAGAATGATTAATCGCACGAAACACAACGTCGTCGTCGGCCAACTGCGAAAATGTCGCGCCCCGGTCCCAGTTTACGATTAGATTCTCTCGGTGGCTGCTGCCTTCGTCGTATAATAAATCACGGTACTCTCTCTTTCTCTCTCTCTCTCTCTCTCTCTCTCTCTCTATCTATCTATCTCTTTCTTCTGAGCGTGTACAAGTTGATAAATAAATATATATATATATTCACACGAGTTGTGATGGAAGAGAAAACCCATTTGTACGGCCTGTAGGTTAGAGAGAGAGGAAGAGAGAGTAAATTTATTAGGATTTAATTATGTATTATGTAAATGTAAATCGATAACTGCAGAAACGTGACAGTTGAAATGTTCTTAATGTTTAGAGAAATACGAAAAATCCAATATTGTTTGGAATATTAGCGTATACGTTTTGATAATTTTCTATTACATTTTAATCAATGGCATCCCGAAAATTTAATTCGATTTTGAAGAAAATCATTTCAACAACTTTTCTTATCGATAGTTAAAAAATGTACGAAAACAGTATTAATTATATCACTGTTAAATACAAATTCGGCCCACCTCTAGCCGGCCTGGGAAGCCAAAATAGAGGAAGGGGCAACAGCCCCGGGTTGACCCACCGACGTCAACTGAAAACCTAGTCGGTACCACGGGAGGGGGGAGCCCCACCGCACGCCGGACCGGCCAGGCCGCTCCGGACCCGGTGCCCCCCAAGGTTGAGGAGCCTACCTCGGCTGAAACGTGGTGGTTGTGGAACAGCGCTGGATAGTAACAAAACCACAAGACCCTGTGGAGATGACGGATCCCAACACGGTTCTCGTGTCCGCCGGATAAATGGGTACGGGCTTCGGCCCGGTGCTGGTGGTCCTTATGACGACCCGGGCCTCTGGAGACATCCGGGGGTCTGAAATCGTACGCGCCTCTTGAGTAACGCCCCGCGTTAATAGAAGGTGCGCGGACGATATCGGCTGCGGCCACAAATCCGGATCTCGTGTTAAATACAAATATCATATATTATGGTACTACGTCTAACATCATTTTTGTCTTTCCCGAGTACAGTAGATGTTGTGAGTGCAAAGTATACGCATCGTCGGCGTGTACCTAACCAACACGCGACGGACATGGAAAGCTACACGACCGCACGCGGTGGACGCGGCTCGTCGACAACGTCGCGTCTCTCTGATGTTTCTGACCGTATAAAAATCAGAGGGACGAGGGTGAACCGGTGTGTGCGCGTGTGTGTGAGTATGTGAACGCATTACGCATGTGCAAGTGTACTACGTATTATACGGATGCGCGTTAGTGTGTGCGTGCGTCCCAGACAGGGAGCGTTCATTAGCGACTATTCAACCGCTCTTAACGCGCGATCTCCGCCGACCCCGCTACACGCCGTTAATCTCCATGCATACGTACCTTAGCCCCGTCGGTTTTCGGGGATGATGTGTCGTGTTAGTCCCAGACACCGTGTAGTTATGTATTATTATTATTATTATTGTTATTACTATTTCCATAAAAATGTTCTACCGCCGTTCTGCTCGTCGTTATCGGACCGGATAGACGAGAAAACCAAAACGTACTGTGTTTCATCGTCGTGCTTTACCTCTTTATCGATAAATGTTACATGCGCATGACCGTTGTATGTCGACGGCTGTGAAACGTTTGTTCCGTAAACGACGTCGCACTACCGCGCAAGTAGTAGGTAATTGTATGTTCTGCCACCATTTTTTTTTAAAATTACGCGGTGATTGAAATTTTCGAGGTAGAAAAAGATGGTCGAAATGTCGATTTTACCGTACTCTGAAAAAGCGACATGAAATTTTCTGGATTTTTGTGATTTTAAATCACGCGGAGATTGAAATGTTTGAGGTATAAAAAGAGAGTCGAGAATATCGATTTTACCATACTCTGAAAAAGTAACATTATTTACTCAATTTTAATTACAGGGAAATCACATTT